>VWZY01011595.1:28003-54724 GCA_013399075.1 Chloroceryle aenea | reverse complement strand
TTTTTTTTTTTTCCTTCGACTCCCATTACATTTTTTTTGTTAGTGGCAAAAACCCTCACTGATCTGCTTGACCCCTCCTGAAGGGCTGGGAAGCATCCTATGAGACTTGTGAGTTCCCACAGCTGGTATGAGAGCCAGTCAAGAGAGCATTCATGCCTTGGAAGACAGACAGGTGCAAAGGAGGTGGCTAGGGAAGCAGAACAGATACCTATTGAGTTTTCACAAAGCTACATAACCCCAAATGGCAGTGGGTCTTCTCCACTCCATCACTCTCCTGTCAATGAAATCTCATGACTCCTGTTGGCATCGGATGAGAGCATCTGTCAAACACACAAGTCTCCTTTGAATGCTCCAATGCTGTAGGGAAGTCTCTTATCTCCATTTTACAGATGGCAAGCAGAGGCACAGAGAGGTTAATTGACTTGCCCAAAGTCAGCACAGGAGGTCTACAAGTGACACGAGATCCCTTGAATCCCTGTTTTCTGGCTTAATCACAAGACCATCCATCTTCATCCTCTTCCCTCGCGGGATTCCCCAGCAATTGTGATAGTTCAGGCTCATGGGTTGGCAAACTGAAGGTGGAGACAATGCTGGGAGATGGGCATTTCCAGTAATGGTTTCTCAACCCCATTTTCCAAAAGGAAATCAATCTTCATCTTGAAATTTTGGGGTATATTTAAACTCTCCTCTAGTCTCCTTTAGGAGCAATGAGATAAATATACATGATCATGCGGAATTGCAGTTTGTCCCTGGGGAGGTGTTTCGGAGATGTGAAGGCAAAAGGACATTTCATCACTGCTTTGAAAGGGAAAGAAAATTTTCCCTGGATTTTAATGCACCACCCCCATCAAACTGATAAGCAGATTGAATACACCAGTAGAAAACAGTGACCCTTATTTTCAAGTGATCACCCGGTAATAGATCCCACCCCCTGACCCTGAAGTGCTTTAGAATCTGTCCTTGAAAGACATTCCCCTATCTGTGCTAGCAAGCCTGTACATGCAGGGCCTTCGAGAAATGTGGCAAAGTGCAAACATTTCCATCACAACGTCTCTTGTTTCAGAGGTGTGAATGGAAGATGTGGAGAGTCCTGATGAACATGGAGCATGTGTTAGGTTCCCTCTGAGTCTGAGAAGGAAATACAACTGTAAGTCTGCCTCTTTCAATTTTCAGACTTTCCACAACATCTCTGTTATTTCTTCTTGCTCTCTCTTTTTCATTTTTTATTAATTACCCAGTGACAATTTTCCCAGAGGGCTCTAGTTTCCATTAATTATTAGGAGAACTACAGGGGGAATGTTGAGCTGTTGGAGAGCTCACTTTGAGAATGTCAGGTGGAAGCATTTTCTAATGCCTGGATGTGTATCTTTTTGACATTCTCCTTGCACAGGAGTCTGAATGACCTGCCTGGAATGCAGACAAACTTTTTTTTTTTTTTTTTCAGCATAACACACTGAGCAAAGAAACTTCATTTAAGTGCTGGTTTGTTGGCTCTGGAGACTAACATGCTGCTTGTCCACAATTGATCAGTGTGCTCTGTGTATGATTTATTATCATGTCCCGTGTTTAGGAGAATTCATCGATAGAAACTAGTGTCAGTGTAGGACTGTGCTGCACTTGTGTCACTGTTTTCAACTGCTGAAGATGTAGACATGGCGAGAGAAGGAATAATGCTGGCCTGAAATCTCAGGCCCATATGGTGACTGTCCCCAGTGTAGATAAATAATGAAGGTGGATGAAAGAATCTGCTCTTCCTCTCCTCCTGAAGCCATGACTTTTATAGTTGTATGTTCTACAGTTCCCACAGTATACTGAGATTCATGGGAATATCTTGAAAGAAACAGTCAAGAAGCTCAGTATTAAAACTGAAAGCTCCTTGGTGTGGCATGTCTGTTTGAGAACCATTGGCATTCATCTTCTGTGTGAAAGAATAGAGGCTGATATTTTTATGATGTTGATCTGTGAACTTGCTTCTGCATGTTAATGCAGGCTACTGAATACCACTATTTCTAGGATATCTAAGTACTTCTGGGTAATTAGAAAAGTATTCTCCATACATGAACTGGTCTTTGAAACAAACCAAGAAGAGCCAGAATTTCCTCCAGACAATTCTGACAAGGCTTGCAGGGTCCTACACGTGTTTATAGGAGATTTTAGTGATCACAGCCCCAAAGCTGTGTGGGATCAGGGAGCAGAACTCATCATCACCTGCTCCTTTCAGAAGATGAATGAAAAACTGGGTAAATACAGTGGGTTCCTGGGCTTTAATTTAAGGTCTTTAAGTTGCATTAATGGTTGGTGCCTGCCTTCCCATGCTCTCTGTCCTCCAGCCTGTGCTTTACTTTCTGCTCGGGACATCCCTGCTCAAACCTGTTACAAGTGCATCCATAATGACTCCTCCTAAAGGGCTCTGTTCAGGTGTTGCACAGCAGTAACACTTTATTACACGTCAACTCCCATGCTGTTTTACAACATCGTTTCTATGGTTACCCACCACCCTCCATAACCCACAGAGCCCGTAAAGAAGCAGGATTGCATTTCACAGCGGCAAGACCTGTCATGTACAGAGATGGGCTTAATACCTGATGAAGAGTGAAGTGCTAATCCATGGTTGGGGCCCAGTTTTGAAGCCACTGCCCTGGGAGTTGCTCCTTGTGATGAGAAAGGGGGGAGATCTCATCAGGCCTCTGGTAATTGTCATGCTGCCACCAGCCACCCAACTTCTCATCTCTTTGTCAACAACCAGTTAGGATCTGCCAGTTGTAGGAGTTCATTGAAGGATGGGACAGGAAGGAGTAACTATGGCAATATGAGGTGGTTTTGTTTTGTTTTGTTTGTTTGTTTGTTTGTTGTTGTTTTGTTTGTTTGTTTTTTTATTAAATACCCCATAATGGCTAACATGGACCTCTGATTCCAACGGTTTTCTGGGATGAAGTTACAAACATGGTCTATAATTGGATTTGGCCTGAAACAGCTTTTTCTTCAGAAAATAATAAGCTGAGTGCATTTCTATTTCATTATCTGGGGTGGCTTGTTTTAATGGTGCCTGAGGGGGAAAACAAGGATGTTCTGAGAAATTTTTAAGGAAGGACCAAGTATTTGATCTGGATAACATGACCACTACGGTGAATGAAATGTTACAAGAATTATTATTTGACAGAACACTTCAGAGTGCTAAGCTGTCAGTCTAGCTGGACCAGACTGTGCCCACAGATCCGTTTGCAATTTGCAATTTGATATTTGCTAGCTGCTAAACCTGCCAAATATGTGTATGTGCAAGGATACTATCCAAAATAGTTGAGACAACTCATAAAAAAAAAAAAAAAAGAGATTTAGAAGGTCTCAAAGTGAAGTAGATTAAAACCTTTTTTTCCTGGGGAGTAGATAGGCTTTGAAGTGTAAAAATAATTCAAAAATTCAAGCTTCCTCCACCAAAAAACATTCAACCTAATCCATAAGGTGTTTTCAGGAAACACCCTCTCCCTGCAGCTATATCAGCAATTAACAGTTTTGACAATGTGTTTTCCACCAGGTAAGGTGCAGAAAGGGTCCTTGAGGTGCTAATAGTTAACAAATTAGAGATCAATCTGAAATAGTATACTACTGCAAAGAAAATTGTTTGCCCCCATGGAGGCAAATTATGCTATCAGAAGGAAACAACCATTCCCTTTGCAGCTCTGATTTGTCCTCAAAATGAACCACACACTTGGTCCTGGCCACCACAGTGTGACCAGATAATAAGACCTGGGAAGAGCAACGAGGCTACCCCTTCTGCCTTCTCATCACTAAATGATCAGACATTTGGAAAAAAATGATTTATGTGGGAAGCTTCAAACTGCTAAACAAGGCTACAAGATGACAACGTGTACTTCTGTGTGTCGAAAAAAAGCCTAAAAATATCTGAAGGGTGTAAACATGAAGGAGAGAGCTGCAGTATCAAAGGGACAGTGCACAGCACAGGGTTCAGAGCTGGCAGCTTTCCTTGCTGTGTGGAGCAGTGGATGAGAGAGCATCATCATCATGACTATATTTCACAAAAGCCTGTCCCTCTACAACTTGATTTCTCATTTCCTACTCCTGACTGTGTCTGGGATCAGGACTTGTCCCATTGAAATACTGCCTGGAAATAAAGCAACAAAATATTTTCCCCTCCACTTAATCGCGGTGACCCCCAACACCATGGGACAAACTCAAGCCTGCTGAAATCACAGGGCTGTGAAAGCTACTCTCACCTGCCAAGAGTCATCTGTCCTTGTAGTCACTGCCTTCCTTCTCAAGCAATAAGGCAACATATAGATCATCATTACCAGACCCCAAGAAATTGTTATATATTTCCTATAGCTCTCTCTAGATACATGGTTGGATTCTCAGCTGATGGGAAGCAACACTGATTCATGGCAGCTGAAGTCACTGTGTTTTGTCTTGTCTTCTCATCTCATTGAACTTTCCAAGGATCTAAATTAATGTAAGGGAAATATGACCTTGCCTCAGTGAATTGTTTTGGGGACTAATGTGCTGAGCGATTTATGGGCAAAGAGGGTTTTTTCTCTTTCTTTAATAAAAAGTGCTTTCATTCAGCAGCTTTGATGGAAAGCCTGTGAGTACTCATGATAAGTATGTAACCGGAACAGACTCATATTAGATATCACTGTTACAAATCTATTAGTCCCACACATTAGAGCATGTGCTGGACTTGATGAGCTACACTAGTGGGAACATGAGTCATTTTGTGAAATAGATGTAGCTTGCAAATCTTTTAGACTGTTATCCAATTCCTTTTCTTTCAGTTTAATTAGGATATAAAACATGGCCTTAAGAGCTCATATGAGTGGAGGGAACTCCATGTAAAGGGTAGGGAGCCAGCTGCAAGTGTTTCCCAGCTGCTCTGCTGTTGAGCCTGCTGGCTTTTGTGTGCAAGGTGGTTTTGCTCTTCCCCGAGAGACTGAAGGAGGCAGTGTTTCTTGAAACATTGCAGGAGGACAGCGATGCTTTTGCTCTCTTGAGGTTGGTGTGCACAAGGTGAGTCAGCCTTGGGTTTCCTCCACATCCATGCCCAGATACTGTCCACACCCAGCATATTTGGAGATGCAGGGCTTTCCTCCCAGCTGGCAGAGCTGCTCCTGCTGGCGGGTCACCCAGAACCTTCTGGAGCTGAGTCAGGGCCCAGGCAGAGCTCCTAATGCATGGAGGGGTCTGCCAAAAGCTCCCTAGGAGGGCAACACTGCGACAGCAGAGAGCAGCAATGAGACAAGTCAGACGGTGGTTCTTTTCCAACCATATATGCAAAGCACCTATAATGAGTGGAGATGAGTCCCTGAGATTTGTGATGCTGCTACTGAATTAATATAAAATCAAACCATGCACTTTAAAGACAAGAGCATTCAGTTCTTCTCATAACCAATGCAGGACATGTTTCATCCACAACATATCTGCTATCATTGGTGCACTTTCTGTTCTTGAATTCATCTGTTCTGTACCTTTGAGGACCGGTGCGATTAGCATTTGGCTTTGCAGAACTCAGAACCTAATTCCTATGAGTTTTCATGTCTCTTTTTCTTGTTTTGATTCTTGTTTGTCCATTTGTTAGTTTGTTTGGCAATATATTTCCTGTTTGTAACAAAAAGAGCAGAGATGGGCTCTTAGTTTCTTCCTGGACAGATTCCTTTGGATACTGATTTGTTTCTTTTTTTCAGAGATGGACACCTGGTTTCCTTATGAGTGAGTGTTGGCAGGCTGGGAAGCTGGAGGGGAAGGGGGGCAATGAGAAGCATATCTGTTCTAAACAAATGCAACGCTATTGGAAAGCTCTGTAATGTGATCCAAGATTGGCCTGATTGCCTGATGCTTTAAGCATATGGCATGCTCCTATATATATTATGCATGAAAACTAGCTACATGCACATAACAGTAATTCTGCAATGTTTTACATATAGTCTGCCAAATCCTGAACTACTTCTTATTCAAACCCAGCTTCCAGTGAAGACAATGAACGTTTTACCTAAGACTCACTGCGTTTGGCATGCTTCACCCCTATGCCCTTAATCTAATCTCAGATGGATGAGGTTTTCCATGTTTCATCTGTTAGATGTTACATGCTCTAGCTGTTACATGCTCTAGCTAGGTGGTGTGGCGTCAGGTTTTAGGCTGGACTTGATGATCTCAGAGGTCTATTCCAGCCTCTATGATAATTCTGTGTAATTCGGTGTAACTGAATGCTGACCTTTCAGGTCCCTAGGGCATGTGAAGTTTGATCTGGAAGTGTGTGATGGTGTGGCAATGAAAGAAGTGCCACTGGGCAGAAAAATGCATCATCTGCAGCGTGGTTAGCAGGCTCTGGTGCAATGCTGACAAACCAGTGAGTTAGCTCTCCCTTGTGCTAATATGTACATGGCATAGTCTATCTTTGCCTAGGACCTCTAAAATGGTTTTCCAAATCCAGCTGAGCAGGGCAGGCACTGGGATCTACTAGGATAAGAGCTGAGGAGAAGCTGTAGCAAGCCCTGTGGTTTCTGTCCTGTTGTGACACAGGCCTTTCCTTCCTACTTTGCCTTAATCTGGTTGAACTTTCTTTTGCTGGGAGAGAAGCTACTGTTTTGAGGGGAACTTCATGTCATCTTTGCAATGATGGGCTGGCAAGAAGTCGAACCAAGGAGTGGTATTGCAACTATTGCATGTATTTCTTGGCTATCACCAGCACGGTGCTTGGGTCCCATACAGGGATACTTTGAGGAGTATCTCTCTCTCACTTTTTTTTTTTTTTTGTAAGGCATTTGAAGGTTTGAGAACAGGGTGAACTAGGTACTAGGTGTTAATCTTAGCAGGCAGCCCAGTATCATCATGTGTTTCTTTGCTGTGTTGAAGTGTTTGTCCTTTCCTGGAGGTGACATACCAGAGGAATTAACTGGCCAGGTGGTCATTTTATGACATGTTTCTTGTCTCTCTTTAAGTGGTGACACTCTCAAAATGTAGAGTGAACTTTTCCAGATCAAGAAAAGTCAAGATAATTCAAACTGTTTGGTCCACCACCTGTAGATAAACCAAAGCCTCCTGTTACACAGCAAGACATTGTTTGCCTGTCATGAGAGTTTTTGAAGGCGTGAAGGATACAGAAATTATGTGGAGGGTTTTGCAAGAGTCCCTCTGCCATTAGCTTTGCAACAGAAAATTTCCAGGAGTATGTTGTCTTTGACAGGTGTAATTATTCCTAATGCAGTGTCAAAACTCCACAGTTTTGTGGAATTTACTGTCAGTCTGATCCCTGTCCACCCACATCTCCATCAGAGAGGGTCTGAAACTGGTCAATGCTGCTTCTAAGTTGGTATTAGTTGAAACATGCACGAATTCTAGGAATTTGATTTGAGAGGTTTTCCTCCGTTTTTTTATTTTCATTTTTAACACTGAACAAAGAAAGATTTTTTTTCCTGTCTTTGAAAAGACAGAATCTCCTCCACCCAAAATATTATTGAATTCTCCTGGACTCTTTCAGGTCATTTGGGGAATTCTTGTTCTCTTCTTTCTGCAGATACACTCTGTGGCCCTACTGCACTGCCACCAAAATCCTACACAATTAGACCCCAAAGGATGATCCAAATTCAGATTTAATCTTGGACAAAGAGAAGTCTTTAGATCAAACATCCCCACTACTGTGCAAAGCAAAGACTCTGAATGCACCACCATGCAATGATCATTAGAGGAGAAGAAGATCTGAAGTCTAATACTCACCCAGATGAGTGATGGATAAACATCACTTTCCTAAAAAAATCACTTTCTCATGCTCTTTAATCCATCCAGAATATAACAACTGTGTACTGACTGAGACACAGCTTGATTGGGAAGAGATGAAGGGAAAGAGAGGAAGCTTAACACACAGCCAGCTCAAAGCAAACGTGTTTAATGCTGCCTATCTCAGAAGCTTTGAAGAAAAAGCCCTTGTGTCCTCAATGGTTCTCTGTGGCAACTTTTTGGTATAAAAGTTCATATAAGAGAATGACAAGTTTCCCATTATCACGTATGGAGATGGGATCCATTGTGCTAATTCCCATGCTGTGGGGATTTAACATTCACCACGCTTCGTTCTGCAGATATACTGTGATGTGTCCTTTTCAAGCTGCAGCCGACTACATTGAAATCTTGACTGACACGTCTTATCTGATAGGGGCTGCTTTTCCGCTGGCTGCTCTTTAGAGTGATAAATGTCAGGAGTTTTGGAGTTTGCTTGTATCTAGGTGCTCCATCTGAGACTTTGGGCAGGTAATTATCCTGAGACCACGGGACTTTGTCATGAAATCCACTGCTATGCTCATATAGGGAATGAGTCAGCAAGGGTCATGGATTTGATGTATCCAGGAACTGGGAGGCATCCACAAAGATAAGGAGGGAAGTATAAAATCTGAACAAAGGTCTTCCCCAACTCAAAATGAAAGCAGACCTTTTCTGACATTGTGAAGTTGTCTGTCTTGATCATCTGGGAAGGCCATGAGTTGGGATTGACCCAGCTGCCTCCAGAATTGAGGCTTCAGTCAACCAAGCAAAGCAACTAACCTTTGCAGGCTGGTGTCACAGCTGGAGCACAGTGATAAAGGTCTTACATGAGGGAACCAGTAAAGAAAGCAGAAATCTATTGCAGACAGTGGGCTTTGTTGCCCCTCTTGTGGCAGTGGAGACCTGGTCCGGGAACAGTGACGCAGCTACTTAATGGCCGCACGGTCCATCAGCACACAGACACCAATGTGGTGGATGGAAAATGGTGTTTATTGGTGGGTAACACCGCGTTATATAGCCTAGGGTTACAACGTCACATCCGTCTGCTAACCTCATAAATCAAGTGCTATTGGCTATCAAGCTGTCCCTGTCTTTCCATACAGCGCGATGGCTTCCGAACGCCGGACCCTAACTACTACAGGGCTCTAAACAGAAAACTTTCTTCCCCTGTAAATCCTTAGCACATTTTTGTTCTGGTGGAATCTACAAGGAGGAAACACCTAGGAAAGTGGAAGTTTCTTCCATACCTTCCTTTTCCCGGGTCTCACTTTTGCTCTACCAGGTCCACTCCATTTATCACTTTCACAATATTTATTACATGAAAGCTGAAAACAAAATTGACTGGAATTCATGAAATTGTTACTATAACATTTCTCAGTGCTCATGAGGCATGAGGAATTAGAGTTGACAATTAGTGGAAGACAGGAGGTAGGAGTCACCTTGCTCATTTTCCTCTTTATCCAGTGCCGTTTCCCAGTGCCAGGATGTTCCCACCAGTGAGTCCAGTGTGGCTAAAATAACTAAAGTATCTGGTTGGAATTAATGACAACCTGTTTGTTTGTTTGTTTGTTTGTTTCTGGAAAAGCAACAGGAGCCAATCTGAGTGACTTCTTTGCATCCTCATACACCACAGGAGGAGGTAAGGGAAATGTTTACATCCCAGACAGACACGTTAGCTGATGGGGTGGCTGCAAGAGACTGACTGGCTCTGGCTGATGGCTGAAGCAAAGCCTGGGGAAGGTGAGCTGGGATCTCTGTCGGGTGGCACCCAGAGGAAGATAAGGCTCCAGCAATGTCCCCCACCACCCTGAAGTCAAGTGCAAGTCCCTTTGGCCAGTACAGCTCTGGATGTGATTAATGCACCCTCTGCTGTTGTCCTCTCTTCCTTGCTCAGACATGTGGCTGGTGATTTAGGTGTAGTGGGATGCCCTGCTCACCCACTCCCAAGGTTTCACAGACCTCTGCTAAGGAAAACTTTCTTCCCTGCCTGCTATCTGGGACAGTATTTTCATGAGCACTGGCTCATGTCCTGTGTCCAGCTCCATGTACCTTGGAGGCCCTGGCCAGTAGGTCCTGCCACAGCTTGGCTTCACAGAGCAAGCAGCTTGACCTGTGTCTTGAGGCACTGGGTGAAGAATGCTGGCTCAGTGTTCAGATGCTTGAGTCAGTTCATTTAGGTGCTTGAGTGTAACAGTTGCTTCATCTGGTTGACCTTTTTTCTGTTGTTTGTGCCTTTGTTTGCTTCCCTCTCCTTTCCCCTTAACACACCCTTTGAGCTGTTCTTTAATTGCAGTAAATGGAGCAGCTGCTGTGGTGTGTGTTATTTTTCCTATTTTCCCCTGTGAGTCACACATTTCCTTCCTTAATGTCTCTATCTTCTGTCGGGCTGTACTAATGAAGCCCCACATCTCAGCTGCTGAATGCTCAAGCTTGTCTGCCTGGAATTTTATAACTCATTTCAATTAATTTCCCACTTTCCCCTCTCTCCCCTGCTGCCGTTCTCCCTATTCCCATCCCATCTCTCTTTACCTTCTCTCGTCTTTTGACTATTCTTCCACTGCCTCCCTTCATGTGTCCCACCAGCTATAGCTCCCTGCCCTCAGCCCCTTCCCTGCCTGCTGCCCGTCACAGGGTGCTAAGACCTGTGCATCATTGCATACACATGATGTAAGTGTTCGGAAGGTGCAGCAAGGAGCAGACAACACCTCTGTGGGTGCCACATCTCAGTGCCAGGACAATGAATGGCTCCTGCATCTCCCTGCTGCAAGGGGGCTGAAGAAGTACCTCCTGGAGCTGTGGGAGCTAGGAAATGCTAGGAACAGGTATTGTCCCTTTTGTTCCTCTTTGCTCTACAGGGAAGGAAACAAGACTTCACAATCCCAAGCTACCCCTTGGCTGTATATTTTACATGGGTTTCAACCCACACCACTCAGTCAAGAGCAAGCAAGAGCAATGGCAAATGGTGACATCTCCACTCCACTTAGCTTACGAAGGTCATTCTTTCAAAATTTTTCCTGTTCCAAGAAAAGAATATCAATTTGGTTTTGGGAAGGGATTTGCTGGTATGCCTGGCATGCCACAGAGGTCTGAGGCACAGGGAGGAGAAGATGTGAACTGAGAGGCTCTGCCCTTGACAAAGTCAGATATGTCCCAAAGCGCTACTGCTTGGTGTTCACATATGCTGGAATGAACCTGTGTGCTGATGTATGCTGATCAGGGGTGTCAGTGCTATTCTTGTTTGGTTTTTTTTCCTCATTATCACTGTTTTTGGGTGGATTTTGGTGGACACTTCCTACTTCAACACTAAGCCCTGCTGATCTCTGTTGCATGTATATCCTTACTCTTGCACAAGACATGGATTGTTGTATCTTCTCTTAAGAAAGTGAGGAACTGAGGTGCAAAGAAGGAAGGACTCCATTTGTAAGTTAGGCTCAGAGCATTTAATCTGTAATATGTAGACAACCCTTCTCTAGAGGAGCCTGGGACAAATAAACACTGCACTCTCAGTAGTGTCCCTCAGCAATGTCAGTGAAGCCAAAGAGACTTCAATGAGTCTCTAGTTTTGATAACAGCCTTCACTGAAACCAGCACTATCACAGCTGGATCAGATCCCTTCTAGCCTTTCACTCCTTCCTCTCTTCTACCCAGTACAGCTGTCTTTTGATTTCAGGAATAAGCAGAACTGAGTGCTTGAGATTCAGCTGCAGGAATCTGATCTTGAGTTTTGCAGGTTAATTCCATCTTTACCACTGAACATCTGATTCCCCCAAAAGAAAAATCAGGGTTAAGGTCATTTTAGAACCATAATAGAACAAATAAATACAAATCTTTGCCAGGAAGAAAAAAAACACTTCTATAGAGATCAGACACTGGCTTATGTGCCCCTGGGAGAACCAGCAGAAGAAACCAGAGTTATGAGCACGGGATGGCTGAAGGAATTTTGCTCTCGCTTTAAATTTTGTTATGCTGTTTTTGCTTTAAAATGCTGGTTCAAAGGAAAAAAAAAAAAAACAAACCCAAAACACAACAGTGTTTTCCTCTTTGGCTTCAGGGCCTCCTGTTGAGGTTCCCTCTTCACCATAGAGATAATATTGCTTGTTAGACCTAAGACTAGCAGTTGGAATTCAAGTGGACAAAAAGACCTAAACAAACCCATTATAAATCCCCAATTACTTTCAAACTGTCAGGCTTATTAAAAAATCTAAATATCCTTCTCATTCTTGCAGAGAGTGTATAAATATGCACAAGGCTAAAAGTCAGCTGAGCTGAAAGGAGATAATTTCTGAAATAACTTTGCAGAGAGCATGGCAGAAGTTGCTCCTGGATTGCAGGAGGACAAAGTATACCTGTCTGAGCCACTCATCCTTGCTATTAGAATGTTGCTGGCGTTAGCCTGCCCTACTAGACCATTGGTTTAATATATAACTTTTCAGGCCAATTTCCAGCTCTTTTCAAGAGGTGGTCATACAGATCCAACACAGGGAATTTCTGCCATCTGATACAAGTTGGATCTCATCCACAAGTGGCTGAAAGTGTCCTGTGCTTTTCAGTATTTACCACTCACTTCAATGGAACTTTTTTTCTGTTAATGTTTTTCTCCTGCTTTTTCCTCCTTTCCCTCTTCTGTAAATGGGGAGGATGGTTTCTCTCATTCTCAGATTTGGTCTTGCTCTCACTGCACAGTTTTTTGTGGGTCTTTCTTTAGTGCAAAGCAACTACATCTCCTTTCTCACCATGACCTACACTTGGATTCATCAGGGACTTGCTCCAGAGGCTGGGATTTCCCAGCTATGCAGCAGAACTGGTGCTCACCCTGCAAAATGGTAAGGTTATTTCTGGAGGGAAACAAGAGTTCCTTTTATTTTCTTCAACATGAATCATATTGAGGACCTCCTTCCCCTCTGCTATCCTTATCCACAACTACCAATGACAGTCCTCAGAAAGGAATGTTAGCAAATGAAAGAAATGTAATGTGTTACTGTTAGGCAGATTCAAGTGTAGTCATACTGGTGACAGAAAGGGGCCAGTGTTGCCCACAAACTGGGGAGAAAAGCGATATTCCCTCCACTGGGCTGAAAGCCATGCATATGGGACTTTGGCAAAAGGGTAAAATGTTCCCTGGGCAGCCCTGAAAGGCAGACTGGTGTGCCATGGGTGCTGCAATCTATAGCAAAAATATCCCACTCAATTATCTCTGAGGCTGAAGATACAAACAGCTTTGTCTGGAAAGGACCCTCCTTATCTGGTGTCTTGTATATCACAAGATACACATTCTAAATATAAGAACATATTTCATACAGTTGTCCTGCTTTGAAGCCCAAGAGATTTCTTTTTTTTGGCTGCTAAATTTATATACTTCACAGCATGCACCTGTGATGACTGGGTGCTCAAGCCAAAGGCATAAGATTGCCCTTAACACAAAGAATTTACCACCTAATAAAAAGGCAGTAGAACAGGTGGATGTTAGACAGCAACGAGATAAATTAGTGTAAGATGCACTGGTCCAGCACATCAGCAACTTTCTCATGATGTCCAGATTTGGTAGGCATCATAGTGAAGGAGGAAACAAGAAAAGATTTGAAGGCAGAATAATTACACAGGCTGATAGAGAGCTTTTCATGAGCAGAGTGTAGCAAGGATAAAGCATTAACACATTTGTGCGGCAGTAGGACATGCGGACAGGGGAATGGGATCTTTGTATGTACTGTGGCACTGATGTGGCACTGGTAGTAGTCAGGGAAGGGAAAGGAGGGCCAGGCCTTCAAAGAATGACAAGGAATTTAAACATCTAGTTATGTTACTTCTATGTGCATACCAACACATGATATGGGATCAACATATTTTATCTGATAACCTGCATATACCTCAGAGGTGTATACAATAAAAGAGGAAATGGTTAGCTGTTTAATTAAGGAAGGAAGACTGAAATGATAACATAAAAAAAGCATAATTGCTATTCTGATCAATCATCAGCAGGGACTAGCTTAAAACACTTCTACCCTACAGTCTCATTAGAGATTTTACAGGGACTGCTGAACTTGGCACTTCTGCCCATTGTATCTGGAAAAGCCAGATAGTGGAATCTCCCTTTTCCACATATTTGCAGGTGCTTTGGCACTAATTTTATTTTTGTCTGGATGCTTATAAGAACCTGGTATTTTAATTTCTGAGCATTTGAAGGCATCTCAGAGCCTTGGCATCAGCATTTTACCAGGGAAACTCCTGTTTGAAGTGAGAGTATTCTGGAAATTACAAAGGCAAAATTTGGCGTTCTTGTGCAGTTCTGCTCCACACTGCCTCGACCCCCCACAATCAGTGCCTGATGTGGAGAGGTTTGTAATATCCTGGTGACTGCCCTCTCAACCTGGCAATCCTGCAGGGGCCTGCCTTTATCTCTGGCCTGACTGAGCAGCTGAGATGTTTTCTGGCTTGAGACTTTACACAATGTATTTCCAGAGTGAAAGGACAACAAGAGTTGACTCTCTGTTAATGCCAAACTTTAAATGTTTTGACTATAAAACTGAAACACCATTACCTATTCCCCACAGAGCTACACTCTCTCTCTCTCCTTCCCTTCTCTTCTCCACACTGTAGCCTTTTGTATGTCTCAGGCATTAATCCCTCGCTGCCGGGGTGTGTAAATTAAAGAATAATAGAGCTGCAGAGGCATAAGCTTGCAATGATGGGGAATGTGTTTGTATGCTAAGAAGCAATTTCGGCGAAAATTAACTCAATTTCATCTGAAATAGTGAAGACCGGCATAAGCTGGCAGATCCCCGAGGACGGTAAAATTACTTCGTCAAAGCTCTGCTTGCTTAAATTAACCAAGCAAGCACTCCAGGTTATTGGCAAGATGCAGCTAGTAACTAGGTTTTAATAAACAAAAATAGCTTTTTGGATAAATAAGGAAAGTGAAAAGCATTTTATGTATTCTGCTGATGTTTTCATCTGTTTGTCCTCAACAGCAAGACCTTCACATTCCTTCAGGATCTTAATTCCAGTCTCTGTGTCCAGCTGGTCTCTCCTCAGAGCCTTTGCAAACAAGTATGAATCAGAAAGTGCTTTTGGAGATGACGTTGGATAAAACTTTTCCCATCAACTAACAGACTGAATGGCTCAGCTTGCAACAGCAAGGTGTGGTAGCTTTCTGAGATATTTTTTGGGATTTTTTTCAAAGTCAGAGGATGACTTTATTTGGTTTATGATTATTGAATTGCTCAAAATATGAGACGTTGTCAGAACAAGAATTGCTCTGCACTGTCACCAATATAGCAGATTCCCCAGATGAGTACACTTCTGTGAATGATCAAGTTGGGGTATGAGTTTTCTCCTCCATCTGGGTGCTCAGGTCCAATGGGAGTGAAAATTTCATCACAATAGTGGCTCAAGGACAATCTCAAAGGGCTTGTAAATCAGCTGAGAATGAGCTGGTTTGTATAATTTGTTTTGGTGGTTTCTTTGCTTGTTTGATTTGTTTGGTTTTTTTTTCTATTAATAAGGATTTCTAAGGATTGTGTTTTGTGAAAAGGCTTTGCTGTTGGAGGTTATGATCATTAGGAAAAGCCTTCTGTAAAATGTGTGTTGGGCTTATTCTTTTGCATCTTAGTCCACCACCATCAGGAAGGAAGATTATTTCTTCTGGGTCCCATTCCTCCAGGTATTGTAATTTTGGGTTTGGGACGAGTATGAATCAGAAATGTCATTGAATTGAACAGAAGGATAAAGAACATAAGAATCTACCTGTTGGAAGGGAATATGGAAAAGTTTCTCAGAACTGCAAAAATACATTATCTCCATTGACTCTCTCCCCGTCTCTTCGAAGTGATCATCAGTATTCAAAGAGCACTCAATATTTAAAAGCTTTGGGTATATGTCATCAATACCCCCAGTGGAGACATGCATTGGTCCTTCTTGTCTCAGCCAAGTTATGATTTCTGGCCTTGGGAGTTACATTTGTTCCTGGCTCTAAGTTCCCAGTGAATGGGACTATTAATAGTTTATCCAAGGAAAGGAGAGTTGCAGAAGGAACAGATCAGCCAGAGTATGAGATTGAATCCAACCACACAGGGACTGTACTCTGGTTGCTTATTTGTCCCCTCCCTTCCTACCATAAATCTCAGTATCTGCAGTGGGGAAAGCAGCTGCATAATAGATTTGCTGAGCCATCAGCTCATTAAAGGGTTTCACTGGCAAAGGAATACTTTCTCTCACTGTTGCATATTTACAGTTTGGAGATTGCTTGTTAGGACAATTGGAGGTAGTATTTTTAGTTATGCTGGGTTTAGATGTCAGGAGAAGACACGTGGTTAATAACCCACTGTTACTGCCATGAACCGTAGCACCCTGACTTGGAGACAGCTGACAGCCCCTCTCATAAACAAAAATACAAAGTAGGAAATATAGGACCAGCTCCATGTAAAATCACTCCCTTTGATAGGTTTAATTACAAAAATGCCACCAACTTGTCATTAAATTCATCAAATGCATTTGGAGCAGGGGATAAAACACCAGGGTGGCAGTGGCTCATTCGGACAAATGAGCCCTGCTGAGACCTTTTGTCACAGTGTTCCTCCATTGGGTTGTCAGTCACTTTTACTTTCTTGCCTCATTTATGCACTGGATGTGGTCAGAAAGGTGCCAGCTTTAAAACAACAGCCTCAAAAATAGCCAGGAAAAAAAAAATACCACCACAGCCCCTGACCCCTCCCACACTATCTGCTGCTTTTGCAGAGCTCCTATCTGCTCTCTGCATGATGCTCCTGTGTTGTATCTGTTCCCTTCACTGATAAGACCCAGTTCATCTATTGTCAACCTCACTGAGCCAATCTAGCTGCATTCGAGCGAGCTGGATTTTGTTCTGCATCACGTATCAATGACAACTTCCAGCTACGGCCTTGCTTTAAAAACCTTTCTGGTGAGGGTGCATGAAGCTTGAGGAGTGAGGCAGATCTCTAAGCACAAAGGGAACTCAAAGTGGCTCAAAACCAGCCTTTGAAAATAGAGCAAATATGCTGTGGAGGCCATCAGGAGAGACTTGATAAACAGGGGACACCAAGGTTGCCGCAGGCTAGACTGCTGTACAGTACTGCACCTGGAGCGGGAGCGCCAGGGGATAGAAAATGTGGTAGTATGCCTGCTATAACGTCAGAAACTGAATTAAGGAACAGCAGTGACATTGAGTGGCTGCAATCTGTTGCAAGTGATCTTCGCTATGGGCTCCCTTTCTTGCAGTGTTCTCCAGTTGTCTTGACTGTAGAGAAGATTTTGCAAAGGCATGTTGAAGGTAGTCAGAAGTACAGAGAAATCAACAGCGTCCCACACTCAGACAGTTGCAGACTTTTGGAAATCTTTGCCATAACACTTGTGGCAGTCTCTGGGGTGCAGAGCAGAAGGGTGTTGCCTCTCAAGTTGTGGATGGATTGTCTCTAGTTAAGCAGGGCTGCATTGCAGCTGAGCCCTCAAAGAGCTACTCTAATTTGAATAATAAATAAAATGTAGCCTTCAACTGTGGTTTTATTAAGGGGATGACACATTTTAAAATCAAATTACTTTGACACTCTTGACTCAAAAGAGTCAAGATGTGGGGGGGAAAAGCCAATTGCATAGGTGCTTTGCAGAGTGTGAAACTGCTCAAGCTGTAGTTTGTATTTCACCTTTAATGAACCTGCCGTTTTATGAGTCAGCACTGATGGGAAATGTGATGGTCGTCTTTCAGGAACATCTTATGCTTCATCTCTGCCTGCCAAGATGTCACCTTCTTGCTCTTCCCTCTCTTAGACTGCCATGATTTTCTCCAGCCCTTTTAGACTTCCTCTACTTAAAAGATTAACCCTACACTCTCATGACGGAGGACTTAATTTGGCTAAACAGAAACAGCAGTACAACACAGATAGGAAAGTAATTGTACCCTGAGGAAGCATGAGGAGTGTCTGCATCATATACACTTGCTTTACAAAACAGCATCTATTTAAGCAAAGCAAGTGGCTTTTTAAATCCAAGACGTTACATGGAAAAAACATCATGGCAGTTACCTCATTAGACCTCTACCATGGTTACATGGAACAGTTTTTATCCTATCCTTATTTTATTTTTCTGCCATGAGAGATGTTGTGTCTCACTGATTGCCTGCACTATGTAGTGGCCATACCCTGGGTTAGGAAAGGCAGATTGTGATGATCCAATGTGAGAAACGGAAAGGAAAGGAGGGTTGGGATGAAGAATCTTGGGGTGAGTAGCTAGTGACAGTAGACCTTATGTAGGCTTGTTTCCCCCAAGACACCTCCTGAGGCTGCTCAGAGAAATCAGACGCTTCATTTTCAGGGGTCTTAATATGAAAGCTTTCAAGCTAGATATGGCAGAAAGAGACTCACTGGGAACCCCTTGAGATCAGAGGCACCCACACAGCAGCTTGCGCTGATGTCTTTCAGCCTTGCTCTGGAAAGGTTGTGTTAGTGTAGAGAAGGATTATGGACATGCAGAAAAAGAACATTAGACAATGACATGCAAGGAAATTTATCAAGGTTTATTAACCGCAAACATCTATTATTTCATGTGGGAAGTACCAGGCCTGAGCTCTGTGGGAGCAGGTGGAGTATACAGCACCTCACCCCTTCTGTGCCTTTTCCTTGCTGCATTCTGCAGTGGGACTGCAGGCTGGATAAATGTTTGGCTTTGCTCAATGTAAAGCTCTCTTCCTTGAACCTCAAAGTTAAAAATAGTCAGAGATCTCTGACTTAATTCACACAAGTGTCTTTCAGATGGGAAAATCTTTCAATTGCTTCCAGCCCAGGGCCAGAGCAGTGCCAGTGACCATGAAGTAGAAAGCTCCACATCCCATATTAACCAGTCACTGCAGTCTTGTTCTCTCTTCTTTTTCTTGCCTTCCCTTTGTTGTTTTTTTTTCAGCCTCTAATGAGGCAGAAGTATCAGGAAGGAAGGCATGCCAGGGGTGACAGGGAAATGTCCTTCTGATCTCCCCTCTTGAAGGAAGATTTGGAACATTTTAATAAAGTGGATTAAGAACTTGGACACAAAAAGTAACCTGTTTCTCTGTGACAGGTGCTTTAATCTTCTCCCTGAGCTGCTGATAAAGGCTTTACTTAAAGAAACCTCCTGAACACAAAAGGGAAAATAAAAGAATGGGAGAATAGAATGAGAGGTGCAAGATGTTTAAAGACACCCCAAAAAAATGAAGCTGCTTGGGTATTAATTGTGTTCTCTTTTCCGAGAGCCTGTTTTTGTCTTTCATTTCTGAGTTTGGATCAATGCTAGAGGCTGCAAAGCTAAACCAAGGAAGGAAAAAGCCTTTGATTAGACAATCTGAGTGGTAAAAAAGGTATTGAACAAAAAGTGCAGTCAATGAGCTACTCAATACAACAATTAGAAGGTGAAACTTTTTCTTTCCCTTTCGAAGCAAGATACACCTCTGCTCCGCTGGAAGCAGGTGGGTGGGAGGAATCTTTCCCATTCTGGTTCCCAGTTATCTTGTGGACCTATTCCATTTCAAACAAGAATATGACCTATAAAACTGGCTCACTTGATATCAACCAATACAGCCTATAAAACTATGTGGCATTTAAAGGGACATTACTGTTGTTTACAGTGACAAGATTTCTGTTACAATAAATTAATAAAGAGATGTAGAAAAACATTGACTGTACAAGTGTTCCTGGAATATTTCTAATTACAGAGTCTTTCCAACACTGCTGGCAATATAAATGGATACACAGCTGAAACTTTGCCCAGATGGGGAACCCCACTGTTCTATGAACATGATGTGAAAATGAAATCTGAGCAAGTCGAGTGGATTGGTCTGACGTACTAACATGGTAAGTTCATGTGATTTTTTTCCTGTCCTGATGTTTGGAATTACTATTATAAAACTGTATGTCTTAAAAAATAGTGCATCTCCCCCAAGTATGTTAAAGCATGGGAGTATCTCAAGGTGTTGTGATTGATTCAACACATGGCCATCCCAAATTCCTCCAAGCAGCTCATGGAAGGCAACGGCACTTGGCAAGAAGGTCAAGTTAAGCACCTGGTAGGTCTCTGCAGACTCATGACTTTGGCGAAGTCCTGAAATATTCATAGCCTTGTTATCTCTTGGGCAACATTTGAGCTGAATTTGGTTCAAGAACATAGTGTCTCCTTCAGCCTGGACCATGTCAGCTCCAATCCAAGACAGAACCCTTTGCTGTTGTTGTGCCAAGGGCAAAGGGTTTTACCACAGGCACCTCCTGAACATGGGCAAGCAGAAGGCATGTGTGAGTCAACTGCCCATCAGGTAGCCCCAGATATCAAAGCAGCATGAGTCCCAGGGGAGCTTTATTTATTTTTGATGCTTTAGATTAAGCTTGTCTTTGCTGCCTAGATCTCACATCAGGAGGGGAACTGAAGAATTTCTGCCTCTCTCCCCCTCACAGTTTCAGATCCATCTACAGCCATTTATAGCCACAGACCATGGCAGCCAAATAGAAGTTGAGCCCACATCTCAGCTGCATGTGGTACTGTTAGACCAAGTCTCTCATTCTTGCCCTCTCACCTCTGAGAGGTTGCAGCCGTTCCCTCCAGCCCCTGAGAGGGTTTTGCTTTTTGGTTTTCCCTAACATCAACTGTCTGCAAAAAGCTGGGGCAGGGAGGGTTACCTTCCATTTCCCACACTCCCTACCACACCAAAAGGCACAAAGACTCCTCTATGCTGCTGCTTTTCTTGTTCCACAGTGTAAAGGGAGAAAGAAAACCCCAAACAAACCAGAGATAAAAATCTGTCAGTCTTTATAGATCAACTATAAAAGGAAAAGCAGCAAGAAAGAGCAAAGGGCTGTGAGGGAGCAGCCCTCGGGTGGCCCTACACAAACTTTCCTGTTCACCTCTTTTACTGTACCCTTTAGCATCCTATAAATATGGCTAAGCCCTAGCATCCTTGCACCCTGCAGAGCACCTGACCTTCCTCTGCCACCCATATACTTCCTCCTGTTCTAAGGAGTGCTTTATAGGACAACCAGGAACCCCACTGCCAACCAACACCTTCCCCCTGAAACATCCAGCTTTGGTGCCCTGTTTACAACTACAGGTTCACAAAATACTCATTTTCTTGCACCTTTTTGTCCCTCTCTACTGACCCTTGCTAATAACCTATCCTTCTCCATCTTGCTTTCTGTGAACCATTGTGCCTCAAACTGTCTTTTTGGGGGGTCTTATTTTTTCTGATTTGAAAACAAAAAATTACTGTAGGAGCTTTGTGATTTTTGTTTTCAAGCACACATTTTGTTTTGATAAACTGCATTGTTTTGTCTATAGAAAAGTATTAACTGCTTACATCTATTTTCTCAAAGACCGCACATGAATATTAAAAGGGATTTATTCCTACAATGGCTTCAGGCAGTTGAGTAATCCATTATAGGCTGTCATATCACACTGTGGTAATGTGAAAAGCTGGGAGTCCCTCCAATAACATTTATTAGCAATACAGGCACATTTTCACTTTACTTTCCCTGCCTCCCCTTCTTTTGATAAGTTCACTTATAAAAATATTCATTAGTTTCCTTAAGCTGTTGCTTGATTTTAATTATGATGGTGGTAATGATGATTTAAAACAATAAACAAATTTCATGCAAGTGATAGTGACCTGGTTTATTGCATTTATTGCAATTTATACTGGGATGCTCAATTTAAGACCCACAGGCCACCTCACTAGTTCATTTGGCTGGTATTTCCCTCACTCCCTCCCCAGGGTCTCATGTGGCCACAGCAATTCAGAAGCACAGAGGAGTGGGCTACAGGGCAGCTGTATTGCTGCAGACCCTGCACCTGCTTTGGACAGCAGCCAAAGGGGGCTAGTAGGGTGGGAAAAGGCTTATCTCCTTCATACTTCAACACTAAAGGTAGGCAATAGTCATGGGGCAGAGAGGGTCTTCACATGAGTCCCTAACCTCACCATTCACCTCCTGTCCTCACAGCAGTGGCTCTGCAGTTATTTTGGTCGCCTTTCTCCTGACTTCTTCCACAGGAGATTTTGACCTTTCTCTCACCTACCCCATTTTAGTTTGAGGTTTTCATTGCTTTAAACCTTTGGTGGCAATGTCTGATCTTCACTCATCAATTAGAACTGAAGCTCAACACTTGTTTCTGTGCCTCGCTATACTGAGACACATCAGAAACTACCACTTCATTACTCCAGGGTGATCTCCTAGAACAGTACTAAGCCATGAGGATGAGCTCTCTGAATTGTTTTGTTATTTCCTTGTGGAGCCAGTCCAGTGAGGATGGCCACTGCAGTGACACCAACACTCTTTCCACTGGGATCCAAGCCAAGACTCGTTCCTTATTTCACAGAAGTTGTTGAGTCACTGCCAGAGGATAATGAATGGTGGTCAATAGTAAACTGACCTACCTCTGAACTCACGATCCCAAGGCAAAACAGATGCATTTATCCAGAGCCCACTAATGCCAATCAGCTCTTCTACATTCACCTTCAATCAGACCTAGCTAGAAGGGCAATTTGTTAGTGATTTTTGCTGACCCTGGATGCATGCAAGCACACAAAGAAAACACTTGCCTTCATCTCTTGCTTGCTCCTGATTATACACAAGATACAAGCAGATCGTGACCTGCTGACAAATATATCCTGAAGATGGAATGTATAAGAAGACCACATCATCCTATATAACAGGCTGCTGTTATTCTGTCCTAGCTGTCATGACCTTGGAAGTAGCCTTGACAAAAGATTTTCTCCAGAAAAGTAGATCTTGCTTGAGCTGGAGTACAAGTCTGAGATGATGAGATCATCTACAATAGCTTCACTGAGTGAGTAACAGTAAGATGGTTATGTGAAATGTTTATTAGACCCCATGGGTCACTCAGGACTTTACAAAACCCCTTCAGAGGGACTTTTATTGTGCAAACATGTTGGAAGAGACTAAAGAATGGGGGTAGATGAGGTGGAATAGTCTTCAGAGTTTCAGTGTTGCCCTCTGCCTTACCCCAACCAACCCCAACATTTTTCTGTGCTTCACAACTGTATCTTATTTCCCCTCGGTTGTCACTGCCCTGTTATATGCATAATAAAACTCTGCTCTGAGATTTTGCCAGAGCAAGTCAGCTTGTGTTTAGACATGGCCACATGTGGGACCAGCATCTGCAGGTGGAGTTAGGCATGCATGGGATGCAGATGCTCCATAGTGTGAGTGGGAGGATGGGAGTGTGCACTAAAACAGAAGGGCTCACCTCCACGGCCCTTTGTAATTCATTCTTCAGCCAAAACTCCTTGGTCTGTACTTGTGACATAACGATTGTCTCCACAGCAACCAATTATGATGATATAAATAAACCCTTATGATATTATTAAAATGCATAGAAGAGAGATGGAGAGTGATGAACAACAGTGAGCCAGGAGGGGGTGGTGAGAGGAAGAAATAGTTGTGCAGATAGTCAGAGATAACTCTAGCTGGCCATGAAGGGAGTAATGACCCTAAATTATACACAGACAAATAGTATTGTTTAAGATCCTTATTTCTTACTAGTAACAATTAAGAAGAATAGCTCCCATCCGGTCTACAGATAGTTCTCCAGAGGAAGTACATTATGGCCCAGATAGGAGTGTTCAAACTTGCAAATTAAACCCAGGTTGCTCTTTTCTTGCTGGACTGACACCAGAAGTTGCCCAAAGCTTGTGGGCAAGATACCTGTTTTCCTGCCTTTTGTAAAGATTTATTTATATGAATGCCTTGGCTTTGGATGAACTTCTTTGGCTCAATATCAAAGTGTGGTCAATTTACAGAGATCGGATCGTTTGGAAAGGAGTTGCCTTACTTAGACTGGACATTAGGGGAAAATTTTTCCCAGAAAGAATAGTCAGACCCTGGAACAGGCTGCCCATAGAGGTGGTTGAGTCACCATCCCTGAATGTGTTTAAGGGTAACTTATGTGTTTTTGAGCGGCATGGTTTAGCGGTGAACTTTGTAGAGTGGGATTAATGGTTGGTCTTGGTGATCCCAAGCTTCTTTTCCAACCTGAATGATATGATGATGATACTAATATGATACTATTGTTCCTCAAGTCACCTTTGAACACCTATGCATTGCTCCCTGGTTGGTAATGGGTGCTACGATGGGACCATTCTATGGGCTTTCTAAGGATGACAGCTTTTCCCCTTGAAAGAGTTCTCAGGGGAGGCAGAAGAGAAGTGGACAGCTTCCTTATGTCCTCATTCTTCCATGTGAAGTGAAATTCTGCATCCCAAAGGTGTCTCTCACCTGTCTCCCTGATCCTAATCCTCTCCATTTCCTCTTTGCCCATTACATTGGTCTCCAGTTCTCTTCATCTTTGTTTGCTGGTGGTGGCCACAACATTGACTGGCCTAGGTCAGCTGGTCCTTCTTCCTCTCCCTGCCTCCTTGCTTGCTGGAATGCTGGAATCTCAGCGGAATCAATGAACAATATACCCTGTGGCTTTAAACACATCTATTCTTGCTGGATGGCTGCAGAGGACCTTAGCCTCCTGCCCTACATGTAAAACGTGTCATGGATTTTTTTTTTTCCTGTGTCTTTTCTTACCCTGCACAGTGTGGTGCTCACTGAACCTTCCACAGAGTCCCAGACCAAGATGTAAGCTGTGTTCTCCCCCTCTATGATAATGTGATGCAATCCCAGCACCAACTGGCCACATTAGTTGCTTTTTCAGTACCAGGTGGCATGATATCAACAGTGGACCTTGCCCCCAAGACCTCAAGACCAGTTTGAAATCCAAGATCAGGTGCCTGAATGCCATTGTAGATGCAAGGCGGGGAGCATTAGGTTGCGAGAGAAGTAGCCAAGCCACAAAGGACTCATTAGCCAGCAGCTATTTAGGCAGCAGTACTGCAGCAACTCTCAGTTGAAAAAGGCTGATTTGTGGCAGTTCCCTCTCCGCGGTGAGAGTGCACTGATCAGGAATATAAATACCGTTAATCCCCTGCGTTAATACCAGGAGCTTTGATCATCTTTCCCTATTATCACTCCCTTGCTGCTAATAGAAGTGATAACCATGGGGGAGAAGAGAAGGGGGACTGGACTAATAAGTTTGCAGTTGGCTATGCTGTAAGTAAACTGACAGGTCTGGAGACTAGGGAGCTGAGGAAACCCTGGAGAGGTTGTGTTAAATAAACACTTTTGTTCATACAGGTTGGAAAAATGAGACACTCAAGACAACATAGAATCATAGAATCACCTAGGTTGGAAAAGACCCATGGGATCATTGTGTCCAACCTTTCACCCTACTCTACAAGTTCACTCCTAGACCATATCCCGCAACACTACATCTAACATGGCCTTAGCGACAGTACTTCTGTAATACAAGGGGAGCCCAAAATCAAATTTCTGTCAGGAACTTGCCACAGGATGTGTTTCTCTTCCATCTAGAGCAGCTGGCTGAATGGCTTCCAAGTTTGTTTCAGTTGATGGGGAAAGGGCATGGAGGGCCCTATGTTTCAAACTATTAACAGGTATTTATGTGTTCCTGCTCTTTTCTTCAGGTTCACACATGTCCTGAACTCCCTACTTATATTACATCTAGCCCGGAGTCCCAACTACAAAAATCATACTAAAGCTTTGCAGAGACTTTTCTTGGGTGAGAAAAGAAGATGACATATTTTCCTGTGTGGATCCTTACTGATAGCTCAGGCAGACTGGCCAAAACAGAAAGTGATTGATAGTATTCACTTATGATGGTTCCTGATGGTATTTTGAAGAAGAATGGAGAGGGTAACTAATTTGTTCACCAGAATGTTAGCTTACATTTTAAAAATGTAATTAAGTCTCTTGCCTTCATATTCAAAATACAAATGTGCCTTGAGAATGGCCAATCACGTCTGACTGTGTCTGCAGAGAGGCTGAGAATAACAAAAAGCAGGTGCATCAGTAGCACATTAGTTACAAACTCTCTTGATAGGCACTGAAGTGGTCCCATTATTAACCAGCTGGAGGACTGAAAGAGCAGGGACATCCCTACCATGAAATTGTAAAGGATCTATTGGAAAGGGCACTTCATTCAGGTCTACTATGCAACTTACACTTGCATAGTAGATCTGGATATTAAGCAGAACCCAGGGGCTTTTGGTTTTGGACTGATTGTGGTTTATAGCAAGGCTGGGAGGGGAACCCAGGGGTACCTGAACCCAGACATGAGGAAACTATAAGGGTCTGAGGCCCTGGTATGAGGTGAGTGAAGAGGGATATCCCCCAGGAGCCCAACACCTCTTCCACCTTCCTCACACATTGAACTCTTGTCTTCTTGGAGTGAAAGGTGACTTCATTTGGGGTCACCTTTTTCCCTCATTATTTCCCTAGTGTACCTTCTAACATTTATTCCTGTAGAAATAATGTGCAAGTGGCTGCTCTTGAAGAGACTTCTCTCATCCTGTCTCGCCTTCAGTTTGCTTGCTCTGTCCCATTCAATCCCCACCCTTCCCACCAGCATTGATGAATAGTGGAAGTGGGGCAGAGAGCTCAAAGGCGTAGCCCTTGCTTTCTGCTTAGAGACTGCTTGAGCTGAGGTCCACCAGTGATAACATGGCTAGCCTGGGCCGAAGTCAATCTAGGCAGTGGCTCCTCTCTATCACTGCAGAATAAGTCTGTGAAAGAACAGCATCCTGTAGTTCGTGGAAACTGGGTCCACATCCATGTATCAGTGCAACTCCCCATGCTGGATCAAGGCAGCAGCTGAAGTCTACCCGGTGGTCCCATTTCTGGCTGCTGCTTGCTCAGACCCATCCACCCAGAGTCTTTCCTCACTGTATTATTTCCACTGTGTCCTTTTTCTAATTGTCATCAAGCCCAGAGCTTTCACAGGAAAGGGCAAATGGGCTGGGACTCATTTCAACAGCAAAAGGGAACTTGCAAGAGCTTCCCAAACTTCTGGATGAGGCCAGAAGGTCTTTTTTTTTTTTTTTTTTTTTCTCCAGCAGGTGGTTGGAGATGGGAGGAG
>VWZY01011595.1:11192-27971 GCA_013399075.1 Chloroceryle aenea | reverse complement strand
GATGGGTCAAAATTTTTTTTTTTTTTTTTTTTTTTTTCTGCAGCAGCTGGTTGGAGATGGTAAGAGCAAGATTCGCCTGAACCTTTGGTAATTAAACTCTCAGCTGCTGAAGAGCTGGCTGCCTGGCTGCCAGATAAATGCTGTTTCCCTTGAATTAGTGTGGAGCCAAAGTGACATCCAATGGCTGGTTAGGCTCATCAAACTGGCTGTTCTCTACAGCTGTCCCCAGGGATGGAGCCCAGGCGGCCATTTGCCAATGGAAAAAAGCAAGTATGAATTCCAGGCACGTATCGTCCTGCTGAATTTATCACATCTGCAGTTCAGGTACTTTTAGGCTTCCTGATGTCATAATACTCCTTTATACAAGAGCTTTCAGGGAAAGCTCCCAAATATGCATTAGATGGAGATGTAATAAGACAGGTTCTGTATATTAAAGAGCTACTGCCAGCTCAAATTTAGTCCCAAATTTAGGGTTGAAATGAATGAACTATTACAAAGCCTGACACCATCAGAAACATTCCTGTACTATGTGGGCTTTTTTTTCCGGACAGAAGTCAGAAGAAAAATTGTGGGGCTGCTATTTCTTTAGAGGAAACCAAGTGCCACCTACAGGGCCTGCAGACAGGGCTGTAAAGTAACAATTGGAGAGCCAAGCACTGATAAACCTGAGCCTAACGCAGAGCCTCATCCCCCAAGCTGAGAGGAATGAAAAATGCAAACAAAGAGGTAGAAAGAATGGAGAGAAAATTGTTTTTCAAAAAACTCTTTCTGTTTCAGTCATCTCAGGTATGGCTGGATTCAGAGTCCCAGAAGCATGGCAGTGATTTTTAAGCTGACAAGGTTCCCTATGCTCCAGCTGCATGTGTCAGGACAGTGAATTATTTTTTGCAAGGGCACTGAAGAGAGGAATTCAGTTTCTTAGATGCCAGGCAGGGTCCTAGCTTGGTTATAAAGGGCAATCTTAAGACAGATGGACAAGGCTAAAGAGCTTCCCAGCAAAAGATGACACTGAGAAACAGATATGGACACTAACAGTGGAAAGGTTGCTCACCCCACAGGTTGATAGGAGAGGAGCAGATCTTTGTCAGACCTGTTTAGGAAGTATCTAGAATAGGTCCTGATATCTATCTAGGTCCTGATGCTGTGAATCCTAAAAGGCCTCTCACACAGACAAAACAGAGTGGATGGGTGAGAAGGGAAGCAAGGGCTGGAGAAAATGAGATGCATATGGCACAGGCCCCCAGTGAGCCCAGGGAGCAAGGAGAGGGCTCTACACTTGCCATTAAGTGATGGAGGAGTCTGAGTGGGCTGGCAGGATATGGCTTCTCTCTGCTCTTATTGAACATCTACTCACCAGGGCTGAATGATTGGCTAGTATTTAAATATTAAATATCAGTAAATCAGCTGGAAGTGTGCCTGTCCAATGCCTGATGAATGTGTGCTGGTGAGGGCTATGCGCAGGGCCACCTGCATTGGCGGACTCACACTGTTCTGTTCCTCTGTGCCACATGCACACATTGCGTCTGAAGGCTGCTCATGAACAGATCACGGAAGGCTTGACTTTTTATTTGAGAAAGAGGAGACAAAAGCCCCCAGTCCCAGCAATTCAGCACTAAAACATCTATTTCAGCACAAACCACAAGCACTTCAGTGCTGGGAACACATATTTGTCTGCAAATCAAAACCTGTTCTTTCAAAACCCTATGTCACTGACTGATCAGCCCGATTAGCTGGGCTTTCTTTTGTGAAGTCCAAGTTGGAGGTGTTTTGATTTGCTTTTAGAGCCAGGGAAGAGTTTCATTCCCAGCAGTAGTCTGCTTGACCACCAGTACAAAGCATTGTGGCCCATGGCTATGCCACGAGAACTGATTACACCTTGGCTGACCTGCCTTGACATTTAGATGTTTAGTAGAGCCAGCTCTTTGCTCGCAGTAGAGACAGCTTGTTTGCCTGACACTATAAGGGACTGGAAGGGCAACTAATGTTGACTAATGTCAAGTGGCTCTGCTGTACAGAAATGGGGTCTCCTGAGACCCCTTATTAGCAGCACTCACAATTGGGGCCAGCAAAGCTATGGGCTTTCATTAGCAAAAGTGTTTTTCCTAGTGAAGGACTTTGAAAGAGACACACTCTGAAGTGCAGAGGGCAAGGGTGCTTGGCAGGACTCTTAGATGAGAAAGAATGGCAGCAGCTGGCATTCGACATACACCAGGAATTTCCAGTGGCCATTCCTTGCTTCCTCTATCTCACTTAACTCAGGCAGCCTGTTGGGGTAACAGCAGCACTTCAAATCAAAAACAATGCTAGTGGCAGTAGCACAACTATTGCCATGCACAGCATGAGAAATAAACATGTTCATTGGATAACCACCCTCCTAAAAGAGCAGAGGTTCAGTCCTCGGTGACCAGAAGGCAACCATGTTGAGCAATTAGCACATGAAGGGCAGCATCAGATTCTTCTCTTCTTTAGATACTTCAATTTTAACTTTACCTCTGAGGCTTCTTATTACAGCAGAAATTGGTCCACATCCCTATCATGTCATGGCCACATGACACCCTGATGACCTTACATTTAGACCTCAACTTTACTGTCTTTCCTGGACAGCTGAATTTTCTCCTGGTGAAAGCGACATAGATCCATGAAATTGCAAGAGCTCCAAGGCCTGTGCTGATTAACTTCAGGCAAGTTGCACTTTCAGTTTTCTATTTTATGCTCTGGGAATATTTTTACTCTGTACTTCTACCACAGCCTCCAAGCAAAACCAGTTTTAAACTCATCAATGCAGGAGTCTCCTAGTTATGTCTCTGGATCGAAATCACAACTGCTGATGGTAGTACAGGGTTTTCCCATAACAGGCAATTTTGAGGGTGACTCCCCAGAATGTGGTGTGCAGTTGTGGGAAATCTGAGGTACCCCTTTCCCCTCTTATCAGTCCTCTTCAAAGCAGATGATGGCCTTATTTCTCCAGGATGGAAAGACACTCATCTGATCTGTCTGCATAAACTTTCAGTCCAGATAAAGCATGAAAAGATACCCAGAAATGCCTGACCTTCTCCTGGCTTGTTCCCTTGGTAACCATCACCTTGCTGTTATGGTATTCAAAGACAACTTCTAAAATTTCAGAGAATATAAGAGGGAACCATTCAGGCAGGGTCAGCAAGATCTAGGAAATGAGTTTCCTTTGCTCCCTGGGCAGGGAAAAGGTGTCAGGCAGGGAGGTGCCAGGCAAGGTGCAGGCTGTTATTCCCTTCTCCAGTGACTGCAAGCTCATTTTGGAAAGGTATGAGGATGGTTAAGATGCTTTCTCCCTTCCCTCACAATTCCTTTCTTGCAGAGCCTGTTAGAGGACAAAGTCTGCTTTGAGTCAGATGCCTGGCACCTCTTAGTTAAACAAGGGAAAGTTTTACTCTTTGAGATCTCAGTGAAACAATGTTCTCTGTCCCTGCATCGGCTTCTTGCTGGTGGATTGTTTCTGCATGATGGTCTCTTCCTGCGCTGCTCTCCAGCTAGGGTAGCTCACAGAGTCTTCTTCCTCTGGTGTAGGTTGGTGTGGGTTTCTCATGCCTGAGGTTGTAGAAGAAGTTGTGCTGTTCATCTGGAGGCTTGGTCAACCAAAATTGTTTTTGGGGTCTGGTGTTGCTCCTTGAATCATTTTAGACTTTCTTCTTCCCAACCATTGGTGTGCATAAAAGCATCCCAGTGATAATTCCACACTCACACAGTGCCTCCAGGAAGAGCTCCCAAGAGGACAACAATTTTCCTATGCAATTTCTTCTTTTGTGTCAGTCTGGTAATGCATGGAAAGCTCCATCTCCCTTAGCTTTCTTGCCTCAAGGGAGACCAGAAGACAAGCCAGCATATCTGAAATCGCAAATTCATTTTAACATAAAGGTCCTTCAATATCTAAACAGCATCCTACCCAGAGTGCAGAGTGGGTTTCTCCCAACTGCTACAAAAAAGGGACGCAATGGAAACATCTTGTCTAGATGGCTGGCTGGAATGTATATTCAGCAACATACAGTTGCCAGTTACTGCTTCCTTGTGTCCTCCATGCATATTAAAAGCACATGGCTGCACAAATCTCTACTCTGTCAGTACAGATATACAATACATACAAAATGTACTCCTGTATTTATTCATAGGTACATGCTCATTTATCAAAGAGGCAATCTCTGTTGGCATCAATATAATAAAGGGTCTCTCAAAGCAGTACTGCCAGGAGCCCTTTTTCCCCAGGGGATGTAGTGCTGCCATGAATATGACAGTAAGTCAACACGGGATAATGCTGCATCAGAGGGTGATAACTCTGGGGACAGAAAAGGCTGTGAAATTGCAGGTTAAGGGACATGTACAAGTGCATGTGACATACGATACAAGTGCAGTGACTTTCACTTCTCTCTTTGGGGAAGAACATACAATTACATATTAGATATCCTCTCAGTTTTGTATATGATCAAAGGCAAGTAGGCGTGGAGCAGATACATGACATTTCCCCTGCCTAACAACAGGTATTGATAAGCAAGGGTAATCAAACCTGTATTTTAATTACTCCTGTGTGCTGGGCTCCAATCATCACACCAGCTTAGCACCTTCTGGTGCTGGTCTGTTCAGGGGAACCAGCTAGACATGAGCAAGCTCCAAACCAAAAGCTCTGTGACCAGGTTTTTGTAGAAGCAAGTTCAGAATGGACACGTTTGGTGTAGTCCAGTGGTGGTCACTTAGTGGTGGTCACTAGTGCTTTCACTGTCTGGGGACCATGAACACCCTTTGAGCTGAGGATGATGGTAAATCAGTGCTGTGCTTTGTATTACTCACACATAAGACTGTTTACCCAGGAGTCATTGTGATCATGTGGATCAACTGAGCACTAACTCCTTGATGCTAATTCCTGCATTTAAAGGAGGCCTCAGATTCCTGCTCAGTGTAACGGAAGGCCTTTATCTGTTCTCCAGCCATTATAATGCTGTGGATGATTTATAGTTTCATGCAGAAAATACACAGGATACTTGCGTTCCCGTGTGTGTGAGGAGGTCTGCCTCCCATTCGTCACTGGAGATCACCACTTGGGAGTCTGCTTGAATGATTATCTGCATTTGACAATGAGGTATTGCCTGTGGTTTGGGATTGCTGCCCCATATTTATGCTGTGGTCATAACCATAGGTTTTTCACAGTTTCTTTTTGATTCCTGGGTATTTCCATATGCATTAAGACTTTGTGAAAATGTCTATAGTTCTCGACACTTCATAAACATGAATGGGAATGATGATTTTTATTGCAGTTGGTAGGATGCGTAGTGTCTCCCTTGTTCTTCCCCAGAGTTACACTTTGGGACAGGAAAACTCTTCTTTTCATCCCTGGCAATGCTTATACTGCCTTGTTGGACCACACCTATTTTTCTTAACTGTTCAGTGGCTTTTGATGCTGAAGGATGTGAGGACCTTGGTCACTGACGTATGCATCCTGACAGTAGTTTTGTGAGGTAGGGCAGTGAGGTTATTGCCCCCACAGTTACAGAGGGAGTGTGTCCCAGTGAAGGGATGCACCTCACAAGGAGTCTGGGACAGAGTGCAGATTTAACCTGGTTGTTGGTTATTGCTCTTTTCTGGCTAGATACCTGCAAGACCCAGTCTTTCTTTCCTGAGTATAATGGCTTTCATGACACAGAAGGTATTTTGGTAATGATACCCTCCCGTGAGGCCGGCATGAATTATGTACTTCATCTGACAGAAGACCATCTTTAAGTTACTGTCACCTGGCAAAGGCTAGAAGAACCTTCATATGAACTAGTCCACTGTGGGCAGATACTGGAGATGGAAGGTGTTTTACCCCTTCCCCACCATGATGACAAGTGAATTGGATCCTGGCAGTACAGCAGCATCCAGGGAATGTCAGTGCCAGCCAACCTCCACAGAGCAAATGGCATGTGGTCTCAGGGAGCGCTTTCAAACAGCCAGCTGGCAGAAGAGGGTTCATCCAGATGAGTCTGAAAATTTATATGCACAGCTGATATTGCTGGAAAGCAGAACTGGCATGGGAATAGCTCATGAAGTAGAAATGCAGGGGAATCTTCAACAAAGGCTTCTATCAACCAAACAATTCAACCAGCCTGGGTGCAGCATGAAAAAAGTGCATGCATTGAAACAGGGAGGGCAAAGGGGAGTTCTTCTGCCTCTATTTATGTACCTGAGAATCTGTCCTAACAATAAATAATTGCAAATAATAGTCATAATAACAAAATCAGAGAGGGCAAAGAAAGAGCGACTCCCTCCCCCTTCTCTGGTTCTAGTGTTTAAGATGTCATCAGGATATGAAGCTGAGCCTGTTTGCAGTGAAAGGAGGATGGCAGTCAGCGTATCTTTATCACAATCTCTTTCATGCTCCGGTGAGCTCTTTACCCCATGTAGCATCAGCAGCAAAAGCACAGACAGAGATGCCAACCTGTCTCTGAGCAAATGGAAAGATTTGGGCTGAAGCCTTAGCTGACTCAAAGAAGACCCCTTGGGTATTGGTTATTTTCTGTCCCCCTCCTGCTTTGTGTGCTAAGACATGCAATGATTCTTGCCTTTCTTTGGCTGAAAGGTCACTGATTATTTTTTGTGTGTGTATGTAAGAATTATTATGTTCGTTGTCTTTTGCATATTATAATGAACAGTATCCTTTTTATCTGCTTCCTGCACCAGTGTCTGAGCTTGGAAAGGAAGACTGAAAGTACAGTTCATTGTTAACACTGAAGAAACAGTGCCATGCTCTAATGGGGTGTTGCAGGGAGGTGTCTGGTCTGGTCAGTATATCAGGATGTCAGGATGTCAGATCAGCCTGTTGGGCCCCAAGTGCAGAAATATTTGCTGTGAACTCAGTGCTGGATTGACAGCTGGGATGAAGGTGTGTAACTTCAAGTACTTTTGTTTAATCTGAAAACCATAGACCTCTCTTTCTGCTTTGCCACATCAGAGATTAGTCAACAGCAGGGGGAGAGATTAATTAGAAACTTCTGTAAAGTTTTCTTTAGCTTTCTGTTTTCTTTAGATTTCTGCCCCTGAATCTTTCCTGCCGTCCCCACACCCAAGGCTTTGAGCACAATGTGGTTGCTCCACAGAGGAGCTCCTCTGAGTGGATTTCATTATGGCTGAAACGGGATATGTGGAAGAAAGGAGGCAGAGCAATGGAGGAACACCGCCGAAGGAGAATTAGTTGACAAGGAGAAGTATGTGGAAGAAAACGAGGAGCACTTGGGACTTTGGATGAAAAGTAGTTCATCCCTTCTCAGCCCATTAATAAGTTAATAACTTATCAGAAATTAACTTAACACCTTGAGGCACAGAGACATTGCCTTGTTCTCACATTAACTTGGCTCTATTGTAATTCCTTTATCTTACCTTTTTTCCCCCCTCAGCTATTGCATACTCACCTGGGGCCACACTAATATAACAGCATAAGATTCAATTACAAAAGACTACAATAAGAGTGCAAAATTCTCTTCCTGACATGCTGAATCAGTGCTCATAAGCATTAATTATTGAGTGGCTAGCAGAATTATTTTTTTTTAAGTTGCAGTGAAAAAAAGAAAAAAGCCTGTGGCATCTCCTGTGCACAGAGTACCAATGCTCTCATATAGGATGTCCCTGGCTTTGCTGACTCTTGAGGCAAGGCACAAGCAGAAGGAATGGGGACAGAAGGGGAGAAGACAGGAAAAGACAGGGTGTTGAGAAGGAAAGGAGGGGATGAGTGGAAAAAGCTCCAAGTTGGCATGGTCCCCTCCTGAGGAAGGAGTGCCCCGGGGATGTTTGGCTCTTTATTTTTCTTGGTTTAAGCACAAGGCTTTTTATCACAAAGGAGAGCAGGGAGCCCATGTGGGTAGAAAGATAAAGGTCAGACCACCAGGTCTCTGCTCTGCTTTGATGGAAAATATTCTTATCAGCCCATTTGATGTCTTCCTGAGAGCCTCAGCATTATGTCCAATACTCAAACATCCGTGTTCCTATCACCAGAGCCCTCACTACCTCAAGCTTATCTCCTTGCTACAGGAGCCTCCATCTCTAGAGTACCTAAGCACATTTTACATGGTATCAACAGAGAGAACAAAGTCACCCATCCTTTCACTGGCAGCTTCAGAGAAGCTTGGATTCGAGAGGACCATGGAAATTCAGCTCTTCTTTCTTATCTGGCAAGGTGCTTGGCAGACTGGGCTTTGAGGCAAAGCAATGGGAGATGCTTATGCTGCTGCTCTTTATTTTGTGAACAAAAAGATGATGCCAGGATTCAGATGGGTTTAACACGCCTTCTTTTATCCACACTAAGTCATGGAGTTTAACATCTATCACTGTCTACTCGTTCTCAGCTACAGATGGACTAGACACACTAGGGCAAACTGAATATTTTTGCAGCACAGATCCAATGTTTGCTCCCAGCTTCTTTAGAGCAAAGGTAAAGAAATAGCAGAGCTCAGGGCATGGGTTTGCCTGGGATATCCCAGCAGACAGGAAGGGTTGGTCAGTTATTTCAGCTGGAGCTGCTCTAGGCTCACAGATGCCACTACAGAGTTATATTAGGATGACAAAGACCAGATGCAATTCCCTCATCTTTCTGTCATGCCTCTTTATTTCTACATTTAAACATACAGATTCCATGAGGATGAAGACTTGGCTTTGGGACACGTGCAAAGTTCTGCCGTCCCACACGGTTTTAGTCTTGTGTTAGATGCACCATGATAAAATAAACACTCTGTGTGTAAGAGGGAGTGAAGAGGATGACATCAGGATTACAGGCAGTGTCACAGGAGACAGGCTTGCCTTTCACAGGCAATATTTGCATGTGTAACACAGGCTCCAAAGACTTTTATCACCTCTTTCCTTTGCCAGTGTTGTCTGTTAAGCATTAAACATATGGCTCCACTTAAACCGGGGACTAGGCTCCCCGCATGGGGTGAGGGTTTCCTGCAGTTGCCCTTCGTCCTCTGTGGATGGGAAAGTTTGGCAGAGGCAGCAAGTACGAAGGGTGGATGGAATCCGATTAGTCAGCAATGTCATCGCAGCGCATAATCCTGTCCTCCCCTCAAATGTCACACCCTGCTATTCTTTGGAAAGGGCAGGAGAAGCAGGAGGAGCAGCTGATCTAACAGACTTAGGGCTCAAAGCCACAGGAGCCACGCAGAAACCCATTCTGGGTTTTAAACAAGGAGGACAAAATAGACATCTTGATCAAGTGTCAAAGGAGATCTTAGAGGCTAAAGATCAGGGTAAAGCTGCTCTCTCATGGGCAGAATAGATGACACCCTGTAATGTGTTTAATTGGGCTAAAATATGAAATTGCATGCTTTGTGCTTGTGCTCAGATCTGGATGGATTTGATTTAAAATCATACAATCAAATGAACTGTGTGCAGACCAAAGATGACATGACATGCTCATTCCCCCTTCACACAGCAGCAGAGGCAGTAGAAAGAGACATTCACCCCTCACCCTGGTATAGATCAACCCAAAGTCATGAGTTTATTAAAAATTGGTGACCTCATCTTTCCTGCATATCTCTGCTAAGACAGATACAGTATGATGTCCTCATTCTTTATTTTATTTTATTTATTTACTTTTCTTATATGCTATCTATAAGCTTTTGCTACATGGGCCCTAGGGTGATGGCTATTTCTCTTGGCACCTCGGGAGATGAACAGGATTTTGGCTGGTGACTCTACATTTCATTTCTTATTCTTTGAGGCATTGATTTTGGTATTCTACAGAGTTAAGGATCTCAGTGGAGGTGGCTCTGATGTCCTTAGCCCTTCCCCTGTTATCACACTTGGAGAAAACGGCAAGATGTGACCATTACTGCAACAAATCAAATATGCTTCCACAGGCAAGTCACTGAAAGTACAAAAGCCCCTCACCTCTCCCTTCCTCCTCCTTTACTTCCTCTCTTCCCACTCTTGGTTTCTCTCCCCTGAAAGATGTTAAAAGGCTTTGTGTTTAATTAAGAGACATTGTCCAACCAATGGGAAGCAGGAAATAGCAGGAGATGTTTTACAAATAGGAACAATTCTTGTTCGTTATCCCTTAATTGAGGCAACAAAAAGGTGCTAGAAAACATCCATCAGATGCACATTCATGTACATCATCAAAGAGGATTGGATTTAGGAACTCACAAAAGCAACATCGAATGTTCCAATCAAGAGTTATACAGACAACAGGGAAACAAAGAATTGCAGACACAAATACATCAGAATTAGTTCAATTACAGATTATATGTTTCTGGAAAACACATTCCCTGGCTCTCTTCCAGGATTTTTTTATTTCACACTCCTTTCCTGTCACTCCTAGCTGTGGTACAAAAGTCAGTGCTACTTGTGTCTCCTTTGCTGGCCCTTGACCAAAGGGGAAGGTATCATTCTGGAGGGTGTTAAGTGCATTATGAAGACACAAGTGCCGACCTCCAGACTGTCATCTGAGTTTGTACTTGGTGTACTCTAAGGATGACACTTCCTTCAACTTTTCCACCCCTGTCCCTTCACATTTTGAAGTTTGGCTGCTCTGCTAAGCCACTGTTCTTGAGCAGAAGAGATAAATAACATAAAGGAGCCTGCTGAGAAAAAGATTTTGAGACTGGAAGGCCAGAAAATTCCATTACCCATTTAAGTATGTGTTTTAAAGCTTGGTTGGCCTGCTTCTGAGCTCATTTACACTCTAACACTGTGACCCCTGCAGAGTCCGCCTTTATTCCCACAGCTCTGTCAGACTCAAGTTCTTTGGCTTGTCATTTTTTAAAAGGTGCTTTGAGTCTTAAATGAGGGACACAATATGCCAAAGACTCTCAGGATAGCTACTGAAATGTAAGTGTACCTCAATGCTTCCTGAACGAAAGCCATCACCAGGAAAAATGGCATCACAACTCGTTGGACTGTAGTACTAGACCCAAACATGACAGGATATTGTTAGAAATGCTCCTGATCTCTACCTACAGCTGGTGAGCTAATTATTCTCACTGTCCTGTCAGAGATACTTACGTGGTTTCCAGGGTACCTGAGCATTTCACAATCTCTAATATAGTTGCTTTACATATTCCTTAGAGTAACCTATCTACTGTCTTCTCCTCCTCTCCTTCATCTCACTGGGATGACCAAGGCAGCAAATTCCAATGCTTCCCCTTAAGAAGTACACATCTCACCAACTTTATCTATCCCAGCATCAGATATGTAATATAAAGCATTAGCTGGAAGGACATAGGAAGCACCAGAGGTGAATTCTCCTCAGCTGAAGAATGACAGGTAGCCTCGTATGTTCTAAATCCCCTGATCTCTAAGGGAGGTGAGCCTGTAGATAAGCATCTCAAGAGCGACCATGCTGTTGGGCCACTATGATGCAAGGGGGCATGGCCTTATGCTTCAGGAAACCCTGATTATCAGTGGGACATCCTCCCAGCAGCCTGGGGATGGCTTGGACAAACATGAACGTGTCCTGAGGAGACTCTGCTTGAACTCAGAGGGGTTTGGGGCTGCAGGAGGAAGCTTGGCAGTCTGCTGCTCAGCTCTCAAGGCCATGTAATACCCAGGTGAGATTTTCCTTCTGGAGTTGCCTTGGGGAGGATGGGGAAGGAGCCTGTGCCCTGGTTCAGCTGGGAGCTCTCTCTGGAGTGGCTCTATCTTTGCCTTCAATGAAGGCCCCCATGACTTTCCCTTGTACTTCCTCCAGCAGCTGTGATCCCTGTGTTGCTTTCCTTTGCCGTCCCCACCAGCATTCCCTGCCTTGTTTTGAAATCCCCACTGCTGACCACAAAAGGTGTTTGCATTGTAGCTGGCATTTGTTGATTTTCTTTAGGTGGTTCAGGGCTGCAGGCATTCCTCATTACTTTTTTATTAGCCAATTTGAATACTCATTTAGCCTCACTAAGCGTGTGATGGTTTTCAGTTCTTCCTTCAGAAGCATCTGTGCAGAGCCTGTCCTTGGTCCTCGGTAGTAACACAGGATCCAACACAGTGCAACTGAGGCAAGAGATGATAGCTCACAAAACAAGACCGAACAGTCTGGGCTTGTTTCATGTGGATGAAAAGGCTGAGACCGCCTTCTGTTTTGTCCCTTGCTTTCCTGTACAGTGGGACTGCCAGAAATGGCAGTGGTACAAGATGTGGCAGAGTGACACGGTATGTTGCACCAGACAAACAACTCTCCTAAATACTTTGCAAAATTAAATAACTCAATACAAATTACTGAAGTGGTAGAATGAAGACAGTCAATGAGGAATAAATTAAATCATGCAGCTATAAGGCTAATAAGAGCTGGGAAAAAAAATAAAAATATAATCATGATGTATTAAAAGCCAAATGACCAGCAGAGAAATACTGGGTTTTGACATCCAGCTCCAGCACTGCTTTGGACGTGAAAAGGTGTGCTGAGTACCTAGAACTGAACAAGATGAACTGTAAGGATTTTTTTCTATTTAGGAGACAGACCAAAGGAAGAAGGGGATGAACAGTGGGAGGAGATCTGATCCTGTAATTTCTCAGACTGCAAGGCCAAATAAAAAATCACACGTCACAGGGAAGGATAGCCATGATGCAATACAACCAACTTCTGGGGGGAGAGGGATGCCCAGGTCCCTTCAGCCCCCCTGTAAGGCTCTGGAGGCATTGCTAGGGAGGCAAAGGAGGGAGCACAAACACCATGTCCGCCCGAGATGTGTTGCTGTGGATAAATATGAACCTTTGGTCTCTTGGCCTATTAGTCCGGCAGTTTGCTCAAGTGCTAAATCCACTTGCGCACAGAAAGGTACATTCAGCTGCATTTTCAAGTGCCTTGGATTCTATTGTGTACAAATTTACAAATGAAGTGCTTGAGTGTTGACTAATGCTGCAGCCTGCAGCCAAGGTAAGAGCCCATTTATTTATAGGCTCTTCAAGGACTAGGAGATGCTGTATTTGTACAATCTTCCAGCAGATGCACTGCACGGAGCCTAACAGTTACCTGCCTCAGCTGCATTTCAGAAGAGGACGATATATGAGACCCTCAAGGAAAACACACAGCTTAGCCTGTGTCTCCTGGCATGAAGGTCATGCTATGCCACTGGATTTTGATGATGGCAGACGTGCAAATGTATAAAGAAAGATTTATTTTATTCCCACCCCCCTCCCCCCCCATGCCATCATCTTGATTGGATGTGTGTCCAGGATGTTACTCGGGACATCTAGGTGAGCTGTGCGAGAAGCAGAGTGTCACAGCTGCTCTGTGTGTGTGCAGCACCCACTCATTTAACTGAGGCTGTGTGTTTGTAGTCACTGGAATGTCTGATCCCTGGATGCTAAGGAGCTCTCCTTTTCTATTTCCTGCTGATATTTACTTCATAGGTGCATGACCACACAGATCACCATAATAACAGGAGGCCAAGAGAAGAATCAATAAAACTCTGAGTGTGTTTTACCCTGAGATCTCATGGTGCTTGACAAAGCAAAGGCACCATCAGCAATTTTATATGGGGGTGGAAAGAGGTGAAATGGTTTATTTATCCACACTCATGCAGTGTATCAGTGGTAAAGCAGGGAGCTGGACCTTTCTAGCTATGCATTGAGGCTTCTTATAATGTCCATTGGAATAAAGAGGTAGAAGGACACACAGAAAGAGCACATCTGAGATGGGAATGGGAGAATATAAGATACCTGGAAGATCTGGGCTTGAGAGACAGTTATTTAAACTCACTCCCTCTGCGTTTAGGGGAGCTTGAATTGGTTTGCACAATGGACATGCCTTTGTTGAGAGTTAGAGGCAAAGGCTTCTGCTCAACTGGAGAGACAGCTGGGAGCTCCTCCAGCCCCAAGATTCTTGGAGACTTCAAGCGCCTCTGAGCAAATGGATTTTTCTGAATCTACAATACACAGCACCACTGTCATTAAGGCTACAGGAAAACAGTGCATCCAGGGCACACCGAGAGGACAGAGATTGTTGACCCCTTGTGCTGAACAAAGTAAAGATGTGTAACGAAGCCCGGTGGGATGTAGTCCATCTGGCCTCTCAGTGTGTTCATCAAACCCTTGCTTTTCAGGGCAGTATTAAAGGCTGGGTCAGGCTATGCCCAAGCAGACAGTCTGCAGGAGAGAGTGGTCCTGTGAGATGTCTGCCCACTATGCTCTTTGGCTGCAGTGAACGGTGTAGATTTGGAGGGGGTGAAACTGTGAGAGGGAAACAGGGAGACAAGAGGAGGAAAGGCCAGAAGTCCCCAGTGTTTTGCATCATCTGGCAGGGCTGCACCCAGATAATGCAGCAACTTTTCAGGGGCTTCTTTCCTAGAGTGCTGCTGGGACCTCAGTAGCCCAACAGACATCATGTACCTGGGGTATTTACCCTGAATATTTAGCCACTGACAAATATTTAATTATGCAGGGGAAGATAACACTTAGACTGAGATATCTTGGCTTCATAAAAGAAGCTGCAGCAATCTTTGTGCTCTCCCTCTGGGCTCTGTGAAGGAAGATCCTGCTGATGGAGCCAACTGAATCTGGAGGGGCCAGAAAACTATTGAGCCCCAGGTTAGCCCAGGATTTTGTGGCAGACATGCCCACATCTGTGCATTAGAGCACTAGTGTAACCAAGCTTCCAGGCAGTTTAAACAGGTGCCACAAGCTGAATACAAAATGTATTCTGTGCAGCCCAAGGCCCTTGCTCCACGTCCCCGCAAATTTCATTCACGGGGATGAGACAGCAGTGAATTTGGCATTCATTAACAACAAATAATACCTCTCAATCCATCTTGTATAAGCATCATTGTGGAATTGCTCTTTCACTTTCATTTTACGGTGTTCCCTGTGATAAATTTAGCTTGTAAAGGGTGATTAAGACACTTCATTATATTTTAATATGTCTTTAGGCCTATGTCTAATAGAAATGCTCATTCTGGATCTCTCTGGAAATAGCAGGCTGCTGCTGCCCTGAAAAGCCTGCATATGGGACATGACTCTGTCTGGACACCTCACTGACCTTGTCAGCACCAGTGTCTCCTGCTGATAGTGGAGAACATTGGGAAGTCCAAAATGGTGTCTCTATTGCTGGAGACAGCCCAGTTTAGCACCTGCTCAGGTGGGACTATCACAGAAGGAAATTAGGTGGGTCATTTCTTCCCCTCACCACTCAGTTTGCCAGTCTTACAGCACAGACATGCAGGTAACAGTGAGGTCCCAAGCAACTCTGTCCGCACAACCTTGAATTTATCTGTAACAAGCAATTCCTCAGAGCCTTGCATGGGTGAGGCTTGTCACCAAAGCATGAGGGGGTATTTGCACCCCGAAGAGCAATGCAGAAATCCTCCATCCCACACTGATAAACCCTGAAGATGGCTAATTCCTATTTTGTGCTGTTCTCAGCTGAAAACTTTATCCAGTGACATGTAGGCACAGAAATGCCCTGGTTTGGGAAGGCAGGCAATTATTTCCTCCCTGAAGGGAGAAAGTTCATAGTGTGCTGTGCTTTGAGTTTTCTACAGAGCAGAGCTGCTCTGATCACTCCTGGGCTTTCTCAGCTGTTTGTCAGTCAGCAGCTCTCTTCATGGACTATATAAGGAGCCCAAGTACCTCATTAAGATGTTTTCAATTGCTCTCTGCAGCCACGTGTGTAGAAATACATAGCGTAAAACCTAATTTAGATATAGTTGAAAACTCACAGGAAGATATCTATGCTTTAAGCCCTCTTTCTACATGGGAGGGAACATGTCTGATCCCAGAAAAGACTTCTGCCCCATCACCTCCTCTGCCTTTTGCTTCCACTCAATTCCTGTTTTTCTTTTGTGACTAGGCACTGGGACATCACAAGGTAATGCAAAATATTAAGTTATTTTCCTTCATGTTCTCTCAGCATTTCTATTACATACATTAAGTATTCTGTTTCAGGCACTTTACATCTCTTTTAGAATCCTGAAGACCCATTGATAAAACTTTTTACATAATATTATGAGAAATTTTACATGTGCCATCTTCTTTCCGTATCTATTAATTTTTGAGAGCACCGTATGTAAAATGAACATGTTTCTATAAATAACAAAATTAGGAGCGAAGTTCTTAGCTGGGAAACCTCTCCCATGCCTCCATATAATTCTATTTATTTTAGGGGGGGACGGTGGAATCCTTAACACAGGCAACTAAGATCTTACTTTCTGGTTTTTAGACAAGAATTAGAGCCTCAGGTCCTACATCAGCCATGACAGTTAGTCTGGTGAAGGGTGAGAGACTATGTCCCGTGGAAAGGCTAATAGGCTCATTTCTCCTGGCAGTTTTAGACTGCTGCGCTGGCCTTCCTCCCTCTCTCACCTGAACTGCTGTGTGGTGTTGCCATGTACTGCTAAAGAGGGACATCCTGGAAATGTAGCAATGGATGCATTTCAGAGATGGGCCATGCCTTGCAATATGTGAAGATCTCTGGCTTATTTCAGGATGATGAGCTGCTCAGTGGCCCGTGTCTTAGTCCCTGGGACATGCACTTTTATGCTGAGAAGAGCAGGGCAGTTGGCACGATCCCAGAGAGTGCCCTTCTGGTCTAGTTAGAGCCTGAAAACATCAAATGCTCTCATTCATTTATCGAAGGGTGATAAACAGCCTGGGAAATGCCTGCTTCAGTCAGGTCACATTCTTGCTCTTTTATGAATGTGACATCTTTAAAAGCATATTTGCTAATGTCATGAGAGACCTGGAGGAAATCCCAGCTTGGTCAGCTTGGTGCTAGGTTTCCTGAAAAGCAGCTGAGTGCAGAAGATGCTCAGGTTGCTTTATGCAGGGCTATTTCTATAGAAAATGAGTGATTCAAAAGCTCTCCTGCCC
>VWZY01011594.1:77103-96194 GCA_013399075.1 Chloroceryle aenea | reverse complement strand
CCTGTCTATCCCTCCTAAAGAGCTTGTAGCCAGTGACTGTGGCACTCCAGTCATGTGAGGCATCCCACCACATTTCTATGTCACAGATTCATCGTGGCTTCAAGTGCATCCTGTTTGTTGCTCTTACTGCATGCACTGGTACCAATGCACTTCAGATGTGCTAACAATCCCAGCTCCTTTCTGGGAGTGTGGGTCCCATTTCCTACCAGGAGCTTCTCAGATGCTTCCCGGGCTTCTAAAACATCAACAGCTGCCCCTACCTCTTCATTTCTCATGTCATGCCCATCCCTTGTCTCCACTGAGAGGGCAGAGCAAGAGTCCTTGCTCGCACACCATCCTGTAGGGCCTGGCATGCTTCCCTGGGGCTTACTCAGAGCAGGCCCAGTTATCTCCCCTTCCCCCTTCCAAAGTGGATTAAAGCTCTGTCACCAAGCCCTGCCAACTCCTGCCTCAGAATCCTTTTTCCCCTCTGGGACAGCAGTTAAGTTGAATGTAATCCAGACAGTTCCTTAGTGAAGTCTTAGCTCTCCAAAGCTGGCTGGAGTGGAAGTGGACCTTACTAAGTACACTGCAAAGTATAGTGTAATAAATTAGAAAGTGCATTAAAAAACTCCAAAGTCATTCTATAACAGTTTCTTTCCATGTTAAAATGTTGCTTTTTTTCTTTGAAATTTTGTTTGTTCAGTATGAGCCCTGATAATTAAAGAAACTGGAGTTCTAACTTTGCAGTTAAAAACTATGACAAGTTAAGAATGAAATAAATCTTCCATAAAATTAATCTTTAACCAGAAAAATCCCCATCAATTACAAAGGATTTAACCTTAAGGTCTGTAATCCTTAGTTACAAATTAAGAGAATTTCAAGATACTCCCTCCAGCAAGTTTCTAAGAACAGAGAATGTCACCAAATTATTTCCCATTCCTGCTGTTAACAGCAGCTGCTTTCTGCATTTTAATTTGAATTTTAACAAAACAGAATAACAATGCAGAACTCCTAAGAACATTCATTCTGGGTTTTGGTGGTTTTTTTTCCACCCCAGAGAAGAAACTCATCAACATACAAAACCCTAATAGCTGGCTTGAAAGCACAGGCACGATGGGATTATGGAACTGAGAACAGATTCCATTATCTTGTCTCAGTTACAAATGTGAGGAAAAAAGGATTCTGAGCACAGGTTTTGGGGTTGTTTTGTTCCTGGTTTTTGTGTGTGTGTTTTTGTTGTTGTTTTGTTGGGGGGGGTATTTTGTTTGTTGTTTGTTTGTTTCTTCCCTTTGCAGTGAATACCAGGACTTCAAGGGAGAAAATTCACAAACTCAACAAAGTCCAAATTGTAAACATATTCTTGAAGTGTGAACAACTGTTAGAAAAGATACCCCATGAAATATTCGACTATCACTTTGTCACACAAATAGTAATTATTTTTTTATGATGCCTTCTTACTAGTTTTTTTCAAGGAATACAGAAGAACTCATTCTTCCTAACTTTGTGTGACAATCTTTCTTAAAGCATTCACCAGGATGTCATCCTAATATCACTGTCACACCTTCTAGTTACCACACTGCTCATTTTCCTTCTGCAATTCACCCAATGTGCTGGGAAAGTAACTTTTTCTGCAAGGTTTCTACTCACAATTACAAAGCACATCAGAAGTACACAAGCAAGAATTTAAGATGAATCTTCTGGAAGACAAAATTTGCCAAAGGACTGAATGCATACACAACTTTAGTTCAGAACAAATACTTGGGATCCACTTCCACTTGAGTTTAACACTGCAACTTTTAGAAATCAAAACAAGAGCTCAGTTTATCACACTGCCTGCAGAAGCCTACCCTGAACTTCAGCACACAGAAACACAAAGTAGTGATGAGCCAACCTATGGCTGGTGTCCGAGGACGAGACCTTTAGCCAGGTTTAAGACTTGCAGTCCATGTGAAGATGGACTAGATCCCTCACTCATGCAGCAGCAATATATGTAAGTATATATCTCAATGTAATCAATATAATCATTATAAATCAATATTTTATTGAAGTCTTTCCAGCCCTGCATGTTCCTGACAGATTCTCAGACATGAGAAGGTACAAGAGAAGAGCTCTTCCCAATTCAGCTCTTCACTGAACATAGTGACTGGAAGAAGAAGGGGCAAAGGTGACAAGTTCCTGCCCAGCACAGAAGGTGCTTCCCCTCAGCAACAACCCCACCTTCCCAGCTACCCTTGGATAACAGGTATGAGGTCCTGCAAAGATGAGAGATGGATAAAATTGCCACTGGCTGGCCCTACTGCTGATCAGGGTACCTGCCTTTATACACTAAGAGACACACACAATCTTTTCAGGTAAGGATTTTCCACCACAAAGTATTTCTAACAGGTGTCTGAATCCTGACTATTCTATGACCAGGAAAGAGGTGCTCAAGGAGTCAGGGTTTCAAGATACAAACCACAATTGCTTTGTAAACTCAGGAGCCTGCATTCTAAAGAGAAGGTAGAGTAGCAGAAGGATGGACAAAATAGAAATTTATTTATACTCAACACTTTTTTATCCAGTAATAGATAGCTTTATCTAATAACATACTGTTTATTTTTTTGCCACAGGTACACAGTGAGCTCATAAAAAATGCAACTAGCAAAGTCTTTGCAAATACAGTTAGAATTGATTCTTGTGCCCAGTGACAATTAAAACAGGTTTCTTACACTTCCCTTCAGCTCTTGAATCATCTGATGCTCATTGGGCCATCTCTTCTCCTTTACTCAGTGCTTCTTCAGCTTCCACATCTGCCACCTCCTGTTGACTGCAAGCAGCATCCCTAGCTGAGAGCTTTTTCATTTTGATGTTTGGCAGCTTCCTCAGATCACCATCCCATTCTCTGAAAAGTAATGGAAATCAATGACCAACAGAAATGGCAAGAAGGAATGGCAGAGTTAATTCACCCTTCTTCAGAAGGTGCTAACTCAAGTGAGGCTGCTTTCCAAGTTATACTACCAGTCCCACCACAGTTTTCATCTGATCTCATACCCTACAGGAGCTGTCATTTCTCTGGGAAGAGAAACACTCTCAGGTTTGACATTCTGAACAAAAAAAGATAGGATTCACTTAATTCTCACAGACTATTTGTATCCTCAGCTACTTTAGGCCACCTGCTTTTAGGCTGGACACACTGAACTCCCAGTCTTGTAAGCAAGCAAAAAACAGTTGGGAAGAGTTTCTTCACCTGAGTGCTCAATTTGAAGAGCTAGTGTCACATACCCATGAAGTCCTTCACTGTGAATTATGGTAACAACATCTGTTAACATCTTCTATGACTGACTTCGAGGGGACACAAAGTGTTCCTAAACATTAATTCACATAAGTGCATTATTTCAGAAGGCTGCATGAAGGAGGAAGGGTTCATTAAATATCACAAGTCAAATCCAGTACTCAATTAGTAGAATGCTTTCTTGATTATAATAAGTGCACTTCACGGATAATTCTTCTCAAGGGCAAAGACAGTATTTGCCAATTAAATGACAGACAGGTTTTTACTTCACCATGGTAATAAACCAACAGCATTTCCACCAGATGTCCCAGTAAAGGCAGCAACTGTGTATTTATAACCACAGCAGCCAGAAGACTGCCTCTTCTTTGGGATTTCTGGCTTTATGCAAATAGCCTGTGACTCCTGGCTGGCTACACACCACCTTTACGAATTCATGCTTATAGCATTCTTTGCAACACAAGTCTTTGTCTTCCTTTCAAGTAGAGCTGTCAGCCAGAGTGTTCATTCAATCCATTATCAAGGCATACTGACTTGCTGGCCCAGATGAGTTAGCAAGTTTCAGAGCTCCCCAATCTTTTAATTGGAGGCAAGTCACCAATTCAGGTCAGATTTTCAACTACTACATGCACACAAACACTCCTGCACCACATCTAGAGCTAGATCTTCGAAAACATGACTAAGAACTTACTGCTGGCTTAGTTACTTACTGCTAAGTTCTGACCACAGCTTAGGTCACTACATTATATGAATGCTTCAGGCAAGAAAACAGTATAATTCCATTTATTAACAAACCTCTCTCTTGATCCTTAAACACTAACAGTAAATGCTAGTTATTTTTGTGTAAATCAGAGAACAGATGACATGAGAATTTGAGGCAAGGACAAAATATTCTCTAATAATACTGAAAAACCCCATGCTTAAGTTAGAGAACTGGAGTTCTAACTGTTGAAGTTTTCTAATCCATGCAGTATTTTAATGATGAACTGTCACCAGCATTTAGCTTGTAACAGTGATGAAATGCTGAAATAGCAACACCATACCAAGTCTGCTTTTTCAAATGACAAATGCTTTGACAGGTTTGCATAAAATCTTTTTTAATTAAAAAAACACACAACATGTCAAGTTCAGCAGCAGTCTTTTGCATAAAAAGATTAGTAATGATAATAAAAGGAACGTACCTGAAAAATTTAAGATGCTTTCTGTTCATAATGTCTGGGATTTCTAATGGGAATGAAATTAAATTCTATCAGATGTTATTCAAATGAGTCTCATTTCAAAGCAAGAAATGTGAGCTACAGGGCTGGAGATGTTATTTCAGAGATTAAAAGACCAAGAAAGTGAGAATAAGGATTCATATTAGAAAGTTTCTGGAGCAAGATCTAAGCAAGACCTCTCACTGCTAAAGAAAAGGCAGTAAACTTATACCTGTGAACTATTTCAGAACTCATATGTACCAGTTACTAAAACACAATCCTGACAAATAATAAAAAGATGGTGCTTCATTTTCTCTATGCATCTGAGAAATAAGCAAAATTAAGTACTTGAAAGTTTCCCTTTAAAAAAAGTCCAATGAATACACTCAGAAAACAGTTAATTTATTGTTTTCAAAGCCTAACTAACATCCTCAACCAGATCAAGGTCTGCTTATGCTGGTTTTTAACAGACATCCAAGCACCCACATAATAAAGAGACCATTCTGCTCTGCAGAGCTGCCTATAAATATGCACAACAGATAAAAGGTAAAGAAAGCAAGCTTAAGTTTCAAAGTAGACCTATGGGACAGACCTTTTTGACTGATTGTCTTGATTCAGTGTTGTTCTTTCCTTTGTCAGGCCTAAAGTATTGCAAGTGAGCTGTGTTTAACATCTTCATTAATTTACAGATTTGCCTCAGGAGGCTTGAAATTTCTGCACAGTATAAAACACTGCTGGCTATGAGCTGTACAGATTGCACAAACAGCAGACTGCTCAACAAGAAAGATGCTTCCCACCTCTCTAATTTTAAATCCACTTTATTATTTTAGCTCTTCAAAATGTGACATTTCAGCAACTTATTACACTGTCCTTGAATGAACCCTGAAGATCCAGTTCTGCCTTTGTTTGTCTCAATTTTACCAAGTCTTACAATAACAGATCAGCTCTTGCTATCAATGCAGGGTTATAGATGATTTGACTTCTCCAGAATGATGCCTGTCACTGTCTGTCATGGCCAGACAGTCTTTACTGCTCAGAAAAGTACCCATTCCTTTCACAGTGGGTTATAAAGTTACCAACTGAAGAATGACAATATATGCAAAACATTTTGCTAAGAATTGCACTGATTTCTGCAACCTGCTTCCTGGCAAATAGCTCAGGTGATACTGCTTAGCAAGGAGAGGAAAACAAACATCCACCTGATCCTTTTATTGTCTGTGCATTCCTTGGTTCTGGTAAACACCAAGGCCACCTTAGGTCCACCCTTCTTAAGTAAGCATTGAAATACAGCCACAGGCCCTCTTGCTGGCTTTGCAGTCCCTTGAACTGCACTCTTAGCAGCACAGTGCCAAATGCTGAAACATCCTAACCCCCACGGAGAAAAAAGCTCTTCCCTTCTTGTATTTTACAAGGAGCAATGCCTACTCAGGTGGCTTCTAGGACAGAGCTCAGTGACAAAAAGAGTGGTTTGGCAGAAGGGGCACCATGCTAATTTGTGCCAACTGCCCCAGAACTACCCTGAGATTTGTCTTTGTTACTTGTATCAAAGCAGTGATCCAATACACAGCTTGGTGTCATCCTCAGACACACCAGGACTACATGATGAGACTTAAATTAATCCCTTTCAATTGATTTTTTTTTCTGGTTGAAAACACATCTTTGTAAGCATTATTAGCAGATATTGTCTAGCATATCTGAAATGAAGTATTCAGCAGCTTATGTGCTGTAATGAAACAGAGGTGAAAAATTTAAGCAAGCATTTTTTCATGTTTCTGATACATTCAGATAGGTTTCCTGGTTTTCTTCTGAGGAAAAGTAAACAGCATATTAGCTCTCACACTGTCATGAAGATATGAAGTGGTTTTAAGCACTAATAATAAGGAAAAAGACAAAGTGCCTGAGCTTAACTTACAAAATAGAACTTGTGTAAAATACTGTAAAGCCATCACTTTTTCAGTTCTTCAAGTGGGGAAGCACTGGAGCAGATTTCTTCAAAGTTCTTATGAGCATTAGAAGTAAAAAGCTTCTGTCAGCTGTAGTCTAACCAACCAATCCTGCCTCTGGGCACAGGCTTGAACTGAAAGGCTTCTAAAGCATAACTAAAGAAAAAGGGGATAGAGGAGCCAATCCTGGTGTCAGTGTCCTACAGCTCTATCCCACAGCACTGTTCTTTAGCCAAGTGCTCTGTGACAGTCTGCTAAGATGTTTAATCCTTCCTGAAGTATGCTGCCAAAGAAAACACTATTATTCTTCATAGCAGTAACCACTTCTCTCTCCCAAAGGAAAAAGATTTGCACAAGAGTTTTACATAAATCTCACAAGGACTGAAATTCCACTGCTCTGCTCTTGCTCTGCACAGAACACAGGCTGCATGCACAACACATCTGTTACAGCTGTCACACAGAGAAACACCCAGCTCAGGGCAGAGGAAGTTAAAGTATCTTAGAAAATGCAGATGCTCTTCAGACAGAGAGCATTCAGTTACACAAAAATCACTGTCACAGAAAACAGCAACCAACAGTGCAATAGTTCCACTAGAAAATACATGTAGAGGATACAACTTTTATCCCCATTAAATGAATTTCCTTACAAGCTCCAGTTTCAAGAATTAACTAATTAAATGCATTTAGCTCTAAAGGCTGTTTTTCTCTCAGATTAATGTGATTTTTTTTTTTTAAAGAAGGACTATATACCACTTCTGTAAAGAATCAGTACAAATTAATTAATGTACCTACAGCTATGATATATTCATATGGCATCAAATTTTAGTAGACTTTCCCAAATGTAAATATGTACCCTGTAGTCACTTCACAGCCAACACACATGCAGGCAAGAAATAACTGACTTCAAGAAGAGAGGGGAAAAAGTGAACAAATACCATGTCAGTTATAAAGGCTCCACTCACTAGAGCTTCCAGGGATAATCATGAGTGAGAGCATAACAGCACAGTTTCCTGCTGATTTCCATTGATCCCCAATCTCTAATTACAGTACTTAGCAGCAACTATTTTCTCTGAATGAATGCTGTCCTAGACAGCAGGAAAAGTCTTCAGCAGCTGTGATAACAAATAATAAGTGATTTGAGAGTGTATTTAATCTGTGGAGTTGCACCATCCTCTCTGAATGCTTTACTTACTAATACTATAATAACCTCAAATTTTGCTGTCAGTATTTCTGGATTCTTCTTTATTTTTATGTTGTGCTTGTGCATTTGACATCTTTCCATTGAGTCCTATTGCCTTTTTTTTTTTCCCTGTCAGCATTCCACAAAGCAGTAAGGAAAAAAGAAAGAAGTAAAATTTAAAAAGGAAACCAAAAAAGGAGATCATCTACAACTGAGCTATTCATAGCATCTCTTTTCCTATGACTTTTTTCCCCCTTTCTCAGAAATCAAAGATGATGCAGAAAGTCATACAGATATTCCTGAATTCTGCTGCCACTGGAGGCTGTGGAAGTACTAACCCTGGCAAAATTTTAGGTATTAATTTTCATTATCAGTACAATACAAATCAGGGGAGAGGGGAAGGGAAATATGACACACGACCCAAATCTTGCTCTGCTCCATATCCTAACCACAGAAGAGTGTTGTTTTTCCATGTCTTCCATGACATGCTTTCACTGTTAGGACTGACTGCATCTGAATAAGACTTTATTACTATACTTCACTCCAACATGCTTAGCTGTTAAAGCAAAATGCATAAATTGCTCTACTATTTTGTACTTGACTCTCCTCAAAAAACCTCTGATTTTTGAACTTTCATTCCTTTTCACCCCTTTGTCTTTCTCCCTTAATTCACCAGATTACTGCTAGTCCCAGCTATCAGATTTTCAGTCTTACTTCTCTCCTCCTCACATGCAGCTTGCATCTGTGTGCTACCTCCAAAACAAAAAAATACTTTCAAAAAGAGTTTAAATGTTTAGTCTTAAAGACAGCTATGCACTTGTTGATTATTAAGAGGTGAAGCATTACAGTCTTCACACACAGAGAGCACTTATACTGCCCCCACTACTATTACCAATAAGGCTAAAAAAGGTGTGTGACTGCTCTGCTCAAGGAAAACAAGAGGGAAAATGTGTTTTTTTCTACTTGTGAGTTATTTATCCATGAACAATAGACCCTGTAATGTAGATGTGTCACAATAGCCCACGATTTCTACCTGGTATACCTATATTTTAATAAGAAACCATATATAATACACAATTTTTTGGCAATACATCAGTACTATTTCTGCTGCAATCATTCTCCCAAATAAAACAAATCTCAACCTTCATAGAATGAAAGGTCTCTTTCTGAAGATGTTTTAGGCCCATGAGTTCAGAGGCTTTGGTTCTCTTCAAGTTCACGAACCCTAAAGCCCAGTCTCTTAAGACAGAAAAACTTTGGTTTCAAAAATGTGTTATACATGCCTGCCAAAGCAGTATTAGCAAAGATGCACAAAGTAGTAAAGCAGAATTATCCAAGTCAGATCTCCACCATCTTTTTTTCTCCTTTTCTTCACCCTGCCCCTCCTCCCAAACATCTCTGCAAGAAATAAATATCTAGCAGTTAGTCAGTTCCTTGAAAGATGAAAAATAAAGACAGTGCCTGGAAATTCCACTTTGATTCTTGCCTTGTGAGCAGGAGAAGAAAATGTGAGGACAGAATCATTTCTCCTAGTCTGACATACCTATCCCATAGCCTTCATAGAGCTGCTTCTCACGTTCTATGGTCTGCTTGATGACAGATTCCCGGGAACCATGCTGCCTTCCCTGTCTGCCTTTAATACTGTTCTGCAGTTCAATCTGCTCCAACTCCGTGTCGAATCTGCACATGTAACTGAAAGAAATAAAATGGGGTTATGCCAGATGTAGTCATGCAAAACTTCTGCAAAGAATTACTTTGATAATCTAAGAACTTGTTTTACTAATTGTATTTATTTTCTAAATTAATAAGAATTTTTTTTAAATTTGAGAGATTATTTTAAGCTTCAAAGGGGAAGCTTCATTTAGAACTTCCTTTGAATCATTTGGAACTTGTGGAAAGATGAGGTTGTTTTATTTGCCTTTTCTTTTTTACATTTATGTTTTATGCAAACATTAAGTTTAAATATATCTCCCACATTCTTATTCACCTCTTCTGGAGGGCTAGTGCTAAATCTAAGTATTCCCAGGTTTTAATTGCTGGATTTCACCTCCTCAGTAATAATTCTTAAAGTCAAGCTCTTCTTTGGCATGTGTTCTACATCACCTCGCAAACATCCAACCCAAATCTAAAAATAGCAGTTTACAGGTTCCACCAACTCTCTAGGAAATATGTAAAAGCTTCTGAAAGGAAAGTGATGATATAGTGCACCTATGTAATAATACAGATATATGATGTTATTTAGCTAGCAGGTGAAAAATTGTGACAAATCACAGGAACATCCATTCAGTAGCACGGAAATAAGTTTCTTCTTAGCAGATTCAATGCTGGCATTTCCTGACCCAAAAGTTGATCCACTGTTCACTGATCTACTGTTCAATCTTCTCAGCAAAGAAAATTAAAGAATAAAGGAGTAAGTAGAATGGCATCTGTGCTTTTAAGTGTCACTGAATAACCCAGCTGGGAAATTCATGCCATTACTACAGTTCAAATCATTTAGAGTCCTCCACACACTACAGAAGCAGAGATATATTTCATAAAAAAGCAACAAAGAACACATAACTTCAGTAATTTTAGAGTGAACTAAATACATCTCCAACATATAAGTAACCTCAGTTGCAACAAAATCAACTATTTGATATTAAATATATAAAAAGTCTTCCTCTGAGTCATCATCACTTCACAGATCTTATTCAGGAACATCATTTTAAAGGCAAATCAAGCTTTTCAAATCCTGTTTTTAACACCAGTCTTACCTTTCAATTAGTTTGCCAGCTTCCTTCTTGGTGTACTCAATTTTATCAGGGTCAAGGTGACTTTGAAACCATTGCAATTTTTCTCCTGCAAGAATAAACTGACCATTAGTGATTCATCACTGTAGTACCAACACAGACTACAAACCTTGGAAGTTTTTTAAATAATCCCCCATTTTCCAAGACTTTGAATGGCATCATAGACTGACTGATAGTGTGTGCACCAGGTATGAAGGTAGCTGAAATGGAAACTCTCACATCACTTCAGATGTATTTCAACAAAATCTGTTTTAAGATTACAGAGTCAGATCGTAGAAAAAGAAACTTGAAGTATCTACAATGTTGGGAAAACTGCTAAGAAGTTGAATACTTTATTTAGTGACAGAAGTTTCTGCTCACCAATGATACTCAAACGCAAGGCTTTGTCAGTCTTCAACCTAGCAGAGAAAAAACAAACAAGTGTTAGCCAGGAAGGAACACCATACAAATAATTATCTTCATTTTTCTGTCTCTTTTTATTTTGAGTCACAATGAAAGTCAAGACAAAATCCCAAATAGAAATATTTCCCAAATTCAGAACAATGTAAAATTTATTCTGCTTCATCAAAAAAAATTCAACTTTTTGATAAAAATATTACCCAAAATTGGTGTTAAACAATTTCCTGGAAGAAATTAGGACAGAGCAGAGCACAGCAAAGGGAATTTCACTGAAAACCTGCATTGCTATCATTTAATTAAGTATTTATAATATTCTGCTGTTAGCTTTTACAAATTTGGATCTGGAGAACAGAAGATTTCACTTCACTGCATCCTTGACATTATTGTGCAATGTGAAAAATACAATTCTAGTATCTAATAAGCCTGTGATCATTATAGTTTGTGCTTAGTGAACAGCATGGGTTAGTGAACAGCAACAGTTAATGGGTTCTGAAACAAGAATTAACAACTTTATATAAAAAAAGAAAAAAAAAAAAACCAACTCCATCTCAAAAGTATTTTTAACTCCACCTGAATCTCTGGCAGGAAACTTGAAGCCTTCTGTACTCTATGGGATGCACATACACAATTCAGTTTGGAATTAATTCCCATCCTACTGAGCAGTCCTCAGAGAACATAAGTTTTCTAATGGGTAATATAATATCTCATGCATTTTTGACCTGTCTTGGAGTCAGTCTGCAGCAATTAATGTTGCCAAATTATACATTGTTAGGGTAACTATGAAATTTGTGACTGGAAAAAAAATAATCTTAGCCATTCATGATCAGCAGATGCACCCAAGGACCTCTGATAAAATAAACTTTAATTATTAATAAGAAAACTGATAAAGGATAAAGGATATTGTTAATAAAGAATAACACAAAAAATTCAACACAGCACAAAGCTGAAATACTCCTTCATTCAGTTCCTTGCACTCTGCAGAATTTAATGCACATTTTAGAGTTCAGTGAAGTAACTCAGAGCATGGATGTCTGTCACCTGTCACAAAAATCTGGATCAAGAGAAAAAGCCCTGCTTTCCAGAGGCATACTTGAGTGACTCAGCCACAAACCTACATTATTAAAAGAAAGCTTAGCTCTTACAAAAAGTATTTCATCCTCTTAAAACAGTCTAAAAGCCACATAAAAGCAAATGCACAGCATGTGTGAGCTGCTAAGAATTCCACTAAGGCATTAAGGAAAAGTCCTCCCCAGCATCTGGGATAAGTCTATAGAGCCTATGGGGTTTGAGTTTTATCATACCTGTCAAAAAAGCCCAAGCTGGACAATTAATAAAAGATTTTAGTGCTAAAACAAAAATTGCTCTCATTCCTGTGGCTTAGAGGACTGACTTGGATGAGATTCCATAAAAAGGAAGGAAAAAGGAGTTAGATTACAAGTCAGCTTCAAAACTTGTCGGTAGATGATGCCTTCAATAAAACCTGTGGTAGGTAGCCTACTGAGGACTGACAGCAGGCAGTTTTGAAAGATGTAATGATCAAGAAAAGGACACATATTCCACAGAGTGGAATTCCACACCTGCAGTCCCTCCTGTGAGCCAAGAATGGCAACACAGCCAGCCAAGCACATCTGCAGAGCGTTGCCATGGTGAAAACTACGCTACCATCTAGAAAAGCTGCCTAATTAGAATCATCAATCATGTCATGTGTCTGCTTTAAAACACTGCAAATTACCATCTGCCCTTGCAAGAATCACTAAATCATTTCTTTATCAAGACAGTGAGGTATATAAGCAGGATTTTCTTCTGGAAGAAAGACCTTCAGTCTGTAGGTGTACACAACTTAGTTCAGTACGAGAAATAAAAAACCTCCCCTCCATGACTGCTAGAAAACAGGAGTACTAGCAGAGAGGCTAATCAATCAGGCAAGTCAAAGTTCCTCATCTCCTTCCATGCAGTAACAAACATCTTTTGCCCAAGGGAAAGGGAGGGTGAGGACAGGGGCACAATCCTGTGGCAGACTGTTGCTTCCTAGTGGTTTTCTCCTCCCTGAATCACCAGTGTAGGCACTGATTATTGATAAGGATGGTTAGCAGTTTTCTTGATGTTTCCTAGGTACTTAAAAAGTTAAAGCCTTCATGCTCCATCAGCACCTCTATCTCACATATTGTATTCAACCTTTCTACTCTAAATAATAACAATGAATAAATATTTGGCAAATCACTTTACCAATTCAGTGCTTTTCCCCATATCCAAACATACAAAAGCCAATTCTGGCTCTGAGAACTAAGATAGCTTCTTTCTATAGGGAAAAAAACCCCAAACATTGTTGACAGGACATATTCCTTGTTGCTAAGTACTTTCTCTGTCCATTTTTGTTAGCTTATGCAGCAATTAGTAGCTTGCTTAAGCACTTTAGGATACTTCCATATGAAAATCACTATGTAAGAATTGAAAATTCCTTTTTTTTTTTTTTTAGTTCATTCTTTTATTTCTAGAAGCAAAACAATTTTAGGAGCAAATGTTTATTTTTTCAGTTCCACACAGAGAATCTGCAGGTGCACATCTCAAAGCATCACTGCTGCCAAGAGTGCAAACAGAAGCACAGTGACTCGAGTGAGACTAAGAGGCTAGACAACAGAAAAGCTACAGAGAAACAAAGAGCTCCATAAGGAGGTATTTTAGGGTTGCTGCATGCTCCTAAGATCAAGAAATATTGTAAAAACTCCTCAGATCTCCTATGTCTTGCAATGAAAATGCACATATTCATAAAGATACCTATAATATATGCACAAGGGTATACCTACAATATATGCACAAGGGTAAATTTTGACTCAGGAGGGTAAAAGACTGGAAAAAAATTCCAGTGCTAGATCAGCTTCAGCTACCAAAACCAGCCAGAGATTTCAGCAGCTGCAAACAAAACATGATTTGCATTGATACATCACTCCTAAGAGAAGTTCCATGAATACCCCATTAGTCTGGTTTCCTGACGTATAGAAAAAGCAATCTAGAAAAAGCCAGTGAACCAGCTATTGCTGTCTCATAAAAATATCTCTGCAACTACATAACAGAAAAGAAGTTGCCTAATGAAATAAGGATTCATATGCAAATGAAGAGGGAATAAACTGGTAGCAACACATTGGAATTTATTGCTGCTCATTAAACCTTGAGCAGAACTGAGAAGGGGGATGCAAGCAAGAAAAAGGTGCAATTCAACTGAACAAGGTGACTAAAGATTGCAGTCAATTTTCTAAACCCAACTGGACCATCCCCTCTTTTTATGGTCAGGATCAGTCTTTGTAGTGTAGTCAGTTTCTGGACAATAAGTTTATGGTTACTGTCAGATTTCACTGAGAACACTTTCACTGAAAGCATCTGGACAGTGGAGGCTGCAAAAGACTTCTGCAACTTAGGGCAGAATTTCTCCCTCCTTTTTTCCAGTGCTATATTAAGTATTGAAACTCCTTGCAGGTAATGTCTTGCCTTTTTTATTAATTTGTTTGGGTGAAAGATAGTTGAATAGGCATCTCATAACTAAAAGCAACTTCCTTTCCTATTTAACAGAAACAGAAATGTTTGCAGTGGTTATTTCTCTTCCTCCAGCATATAGAAAAGTTAACAAGCAAATAGAATCCTGCACTGTCTCCAGAATCCTGTCTCCAGCCAAATACCAAAGGAAACAAGGCAAACCTCTATATACCTGTATTCTCACCTGCCAGTAACATGCCACTCAAGGGTTTCCTACATCCAATCTTTGTATTGATTTGTAATCAACAGATAAAACCTATGTATGTTCAAAAAGTATTATTGCACAAATGGGGAGACACTGGGACAAGCTGCCCAGAGAGGTGGTGGAGGCCCCATCCCTGGAGGTTAAATCCAGGCTGGATGGGGCTCTGAGCAACCTGCTCTGTGTCCCTGCCATTGGCATGGGGTTGGAACTGGGTGATCTTTAAGGTCCCTTCCAATCCTGACAATTCTATGATTCAATTCTATGAAATTTAGCAAACCACAATCACAGCATCTTCTGGCAAGTAAATCCACATCTTAATTAAAATAGCACTGATGAACTGGGTGAACTTCCTAGGTTTATTGATTGAGCCTGATCCAGTTTTTCCATGCTGAAGAAGTTCATTAACCTGTACAGAGAAATTAACTCCTTTACTAAGGAGTACTGCAAATATTTCAACATCAGTAAGTAATTTGCCAGTGAAAAGACTGGTTAGTGACTAAACTGAGTGGTTTTAAACACATTCTTAACTCACAGTATTAAAAAAAAAATAAAGCTCTTGAGATTTCACAATTCAGTCATTAAGATAATAGAGATCCAAAAGAAACTGGAATGCTTAACAAATCTTTTAAAGACAAGAGGGAAGAAATCAGCATAATTCACATCTTTTGGGTTAAACTGCTCTTCAGGCCAAGACAGTACAGAAAACAGAGTATTGGCAACTGAAGGCCATTTTTTATGCAAATTATTTTTATAATGCCACAACAAGAGATCTATAAAGTGCAGACCTGTGAACAGCACTAGTTAATTATTTAGGATCCAGAACTGCAAGATGTAGAAATCATCTTTATAGATGATCCTTTTGCCATCACCGTGTGCTTTGGATGGTCCAGGCTGACATCCTACTCTTGGTGGAACAGCTTCCCTGTTCAAAATGAAGGGTTACATCTTCTGCCATCAGCCTAGAAGCTTTGCTTGAAATAGTAAGAAAGTTCAGAAGAGAAAATGCAGAAATCAAGAAACAGAGCCTAAAGAAATGGATAGCAGTCTACAGTCTCTGATCTTAAATGGAGAATCTCTGGTTTGGGAGGCCTAAAAAGGATAACTGCCAATATATTCAAGAAAGCCTAAGGGGAAGGGTAACAGCTACATCCTCTAATCTTAAACTAAATTTCTCTCAGTTAATCACTTTTGGTCTTTGAAGGCATTAGGCTTCCCTGATCCCCACAAGAATAAAGGATAAGCCACCTGCTCTTTCATTGGGCTGCTTGAAGCTCACCTTTTTTTTTTCCAATTGCTTGGCTGACAGCATTTGAGGTTTTTTTTCATAAAATGACACTTTTTTTTTTCGGGCAAGCTACAACACATACCAAAAGGTGGTCTGCTTGTTTCCCTTGGAAGGATTCTGCTGCCACAAGTAGCTCCTTTTGCTGCATGGCAGAGGAAAGGAACAGGAAGGCTAACCACACTCCCATAAAGACCACTGTCTGTTAAATACATGGAAAAATCCCCACACATAACTAAGTTTGTTTAAGTCAAATTCCTTTTAAAAAAGCAAATAGCTTTTTAAAGGCTGAAGCAATGTGGTAGATTTACATGTGTTAGCAAAAGCATTTAAACTAAACTTCAATCCTGCAAAAAAGCTTTCATAGCTGTCATTGTACACAGGGAACCTACTACAGCCCAAATAAAGGTCAAAGAGCATTTAGCTGTCTGTACCAGCCAGTGGCAACGGGTTCTCAGAGGCAGAAGGAAGCCACTGTAGAAATTACTCTACTTATACTGATACTCGAGGTTCTTTTCGAGGTACTTTTCCTGTTCAGCAGAAAAAGCAGCTGTGTTAGAATTAAGCAACATTGCTTACTGCCATTTGCCAAAGCTAGCTGCCTCGGTAACAAAGCCTAGCAGTACAGAGCCAGCATCTTTTCATTCCTTTCCATGGATAGGAGGACCTAATTACTGCAATATTAAAACGTTAAGCAGAGAAATGAATAATAGATTTGGTACTCTCTCTCTTTCCTGAAACAAAATAGATTGGCCTATGCAATCTGTAATATAAGTCTTAAAATGTTCTACATGAAGAAAAGCCATTAAAGAGCAAGTGGGAGATTACTACTCCAGTGGGAGTCTTTGCTTTTAACTTTTTGCAAGAGGAACCAGAAGTAGCACTCTAACAAACATCAGCACAAGTGTCTGCATCAGTCGAGCTCTGCCCACAGAAACGATCACTAGAAGATCTGACTGAGTGTGCCATGTCATAATGACTAATCAGCACATCCCTACTTCACGCAGTAAGTTTTCTTGTGCATGTTTTTCTTCATGGTGATGTCACAGATGAGAGCACTAAGAATCAAGCACTGTTCAGTTATCTTTTGTGATTAACACTGAGTGGCAGCTATAAGACAGTATGAGAGAGCTAAGGGACTCGGTAGTCAATTTAGCACTAAAAAAAACCTACAATGAAACCTACTTACAATCAGTTGTCAGAGAGCACAAAACAGAAAGCAGCAGGGAAAACTCCTTGCACATTAGGAACATGTGCTACTGGAGACTACGTGACACAGCTATGCTAGTACAGGGCCCCTTTCTAGGTAAAGCAATCTTACAACTTTGCTGTGGACAAGGTTGGGCATCCAGCCCCAGCCATAAAATTGCACGGTGTCCAAGGAGCTTTTCAACTGTACCCAGAGTTCCCAATTTAACACCTTCAAACAGTTCAGTATTTGGGCTCAGCTCATGTGATCTATCCAAATACTAATGTACTTTGGCAGAAACTTATTTAAGTTTGCTTTAATAACTTTCTAAATAAGCAAGCACAGCATATCAAATGAGCAAGCTGAGATAGAATGGAAACTAAAGGCCACCCTTCTTCAGCTATCTTTTCCCCTCTGTGGGAGTAAAACTTAAAAATCAGAAAACAAACCTGCCCCAGAACAGCAGGAAATCCTCAAAGTAGAGTTAACTACTTGGTTTTATTCCGAGGTCTCTCTTCTGCAGGAAGGTTTCTGGGTTTTCTTTTCTATGAACTTAGCAATTCAGCAGCAGAAGTGAGACCCTAAGCAGGATTCTTACTCTACGTTGGAGTCAAGTCCAAACGGGTGACCAGGCTTCATGGGGAATTACCAGCATCGTGACACACAGATTATAAAAAGCAAAATGCTGACATAAGAAACCTAACTTGTAAGGACAATACCAGCAATCAAGTAGAACTTTATCCTTAATAGAAGCTGATTTAACAAATATAAACCTGTCCCTGTCAGTTCACATGGCCCAGCAGAAATAAGTTCTGCAGGCATTTCTAATTACCATAGAATTGTCAGGGCTGGAAGGGACCTTACAAATCATCTTAAGGTTGTATCAGTGTACCAGCTCCTTTCCACCACCACCTCCTTCCCTCCAACCAAAACGTACCTACTGTGGCACTGTCCTTTGTCCTGTACATAAGGCTTTGCAGAGTCAACTTACTTTTCTTTCTTCTCCTGTTTGTGCGCTTCCCTCTCAAGCTGTGCAGCTTTTCTGCTGTAAGGATGGATAACTTTTTTCTCTTGCTTCCCTCGCGTTTTTCTTAACTTTGGCTGAAAAGAAATCAAAGATGCTGTACACTACTGAAGTTAATTAAAGGGAAGACAAGAGCACACACGATTAAAACTAAAAAGGCCATGCACTAATATCTCAGAAAGCCCTTCGCTTATAGTGGCAACTTATGAATGCCATCAGTTAGATCTCAACCTTCTCAGTAACAAAAAAACCTACCTGAACAAGGTACACACTGTAACAGAACTACTGGCACACAGAAAGTGCTGCATAAAATCTTACATAGTGACTAATTTCAAAACACTTTTGTACCTTCCAGAGAATAAGTGTTGGAACAAAACTGAAACACTTCATCAAACAATATGATGCAATAGAACTACTTTAAAGTCTTGAATAGCAGGTAAAAGAACGGCAAGGAGGGTAAATGTACAAATATGATGCAGGAAACAGCAATCAATAAACGTAGAACTTAGTATGCTGCATATCTACATCAGGGCTGGTTAGAACGGCTTAACAAAGACAAGTTAAAATCCAAGATACGTTAACTTGAGCGCCTAAAGAAATCTCCGGGGCACCGTGCACCAGTCCCCCACATTAACCCCACTCCTGCTGAGCTGCTCGATGGAAGCTACAGGCACAAACCCAGCCCCACAGGCCCCTCCAGGAGGAAAGGAGCCAACCCGACGGGCCGGTAATTGAGGCCCCCCCTTCCCCGGGGCCGAGAGCCGCGGGGAGAGCGCGGCTCTTACAGGCCCGGTCCGTTCACCGTCATTAACGGCCCCACACGGCCGCCAACTCCCGAGGCCTCTCCTTCAGGAACAGCGCTAAGGCCGGTTCCGGCAACAAGGAAAAGGGCCAAAAGCCATCCCCCACCGACCAACACNCTCCTTCCGCCGCCGCGGTGCCACAGACTGAGCGGTCCGGGCGGAGGAGGCGGCGGGCGAGGGGACGTTCCGCGGCCGGGGGAGGGCCGGCTGCCGTCAGCTTCCCTGGAGGCCTCAGCGTCACATTTTATGTTTTTTTTTCCTCCAAAAGACAAGCAGAGCGAGAGTGCCGTCATTTTTTTTTTT
>VWZY01011594.1:61509-77098 GCA_013399075.1 Chloroceryle aenea | reverse complement strand
GGGGGCGCGGCTCTTACCGGCCCGGTCCGTTCACCGTCATTACCGGCCCCACCCGGCCGCCAACTCCCGAGGCCTCTCCTTCAGGAACAGCGCTAAGGCCGGTTCCGGCAACAAGGAAAAGGGCCAAAAGCCATCCCCCACCGACCAACACACCCCCACGNAACTGACAGATGAAGAAGGTATCTCACCGGAGCAGGCGTGCTTTTGAGTGGGAGATGTCTACTTCCAGAAGAAAGGGTTCCAAACAGATATGGCTCCTACTAACACTGTACTGCTAGTAGTTCTTACTGTGTAGGATCAGTTCTCTTTCACTTGTCTAAAAGTAGGAAGGCAGTACCTGGATATATTTTACTAATGCTGTATGAAAATTTGATGTGTTCACATCAGGGATCAAATGTGTCAGGAAATATATTATTTGTTAAGATTGTCACCGAACAGTATTTCACAAGTTTTTTTCTTAAAAAAAAAGGGGAAGTTGTAATTAAGCTCCAGTAAAGTCTTCATTCAGCTTGTATTGGTACACTACCTATTTGTGTGTTGCAATAAAGCTGTTTCATTGATTTACAGATCTGCTACAGAAGGCAGTGACAGTAGCAATTTCTTTTTTAATCTAATAAATTGGGATGTAGTTCATGGAAAGGACACTAAAAGACCCCCCTTCAACAATCTGAGACCCCAGGGAAGTCCCTTGGATACCCAGGCTGTATGCAGCTGTGTACAATCAGTACATATCATAGAATGAATACGTATGATCTTTCCAGGAAAACCAGTGCTTTTGTACATAAAAGGGGGATATAAGCTTGGCTGGAAGCCAGGTATGGTGTGCACAATAGGTGGAACTATCCCCCGTGCATCCAGTGCCTCAGTAAAGAAACACCTGCTTTCTGATGCTAAATTGAGTGCAGAGAGTTCTTCATTTACCAGAGTTTTGATAACAGAAGCAGTTTGACTCTGCAGTCCCACTCATCAATACAAGCCAAAGATGAAAAAAAGTGGATTTTAGATTCTTTACTTGGATTTCATTATTTGGACGAATGAAAACCTGGCCACGTTCTTGTCCTGCTAAGAAACTTAAAACACAGATGAACAATCAGCATTGCCTTAAGCCTTTGCTTTTGGATGAACAATTTCCAACCTTGCACCATGACCACTTGTGATTGCAGTCCTGCCTGCCTGCCTGCCTTCCTTCCTTCTCCCAAACACAAGAACAAGCTCCTGCTTTCCTCTTGGCTTAGCAGTTCCACTCGCAGCCCTTACAGCCTCACACAGATTAATGTCCTTAGCTTGGAGACTGCAGAGAATGGACGCCTGGAAGTGTCAATAGCTGTGCTATTGCCTGTGGAATATCACACCAACTACTGTGTCTCCATTGAGTTTTCATTTCAGAGAGATGCTGGGTGGGAGGCAGGGAGAGGTAAGTAGCTGAGGATGTGATGAAGACTCAAGTAGGAGCTGAAAGATTCCCACAGTGCAAGATAGCTGAGACTCATTCTACCTAACTTTAAATTTTTAATTGGGACATTATGAAAGAAATGTAGGCTCTATAAATACTTGTACTTAATGGGCAGCTCGAAGGGGCTATTCAGCTGGTATTTTGCCATTGCCTATAATGAGACCCTGGGGTGATGATGTGTCTAATTTGATGACCTAGTTACAAGCCAAAGACTATTCAATGTAAATGTGCACTGATTTCTAGTTCAGTTTTGTTCTTTAAATAGTTTGTAACCTGGAAAAAAAAGTTGCTCTTTACCACTCCTTATCTACGAAGGATCTTTTGTCAAATATCTTGACAGCTGTGCAGAATAATTGCTCTGTAAGTTCTCCTTGTATTTATTTATTTATATCTCCAGTCATGTATTTATCTTAGGGGTGGGAGGTGAAGACATGGGGCACAAGAATCCAAATTTGGCATCAGTGCTCTGCATCAATGAGGCTAGGTAAAGTATGTCTACTAAGTATTGATTAGATGGGCTTACATCCATGAATGGAATTGCTGTTAAATTCTAGTTACTATGGAATGTCATGTTAAATAGTATAAAGCAGAGACTACAGTTTGGTTCATCAGAGACAATTCTGAGGAGTAAACCCCATGATAATGACAGGAACATATATCAGATTTTCAGAAATGCTGACAGGGAAGGATTATAGCAATTAACATCTAAGAGTTACACCAACTTCTGAACAGTCTGGAAAATCTCATTTACAGAGTTATAACTGCATTCGTTAGAATCGAGGGTAGAATTGTGATTAGCTCAGAATGCAAATTTTGTCAGTTCTAGGGAATCAACTAAAGGTTAAAGCAATTAACTGCTGGGTTTAGAAGCAAGGAAACAAAAAAAGGTAATGAGCAGGGGAAACTACATGAGTGAGGGAACACTGGGACCACCAACTTTAGGCTGAAATGCATTTCTAGTAGTGTTTTAGTAGAAAGACACGTGTAGATTTCTTGGTCATATATTCCATCTTATTGATAAGACCAAGCAATGCAATAGAAATAGAAAATTTCAGTTATGATGACAGTGATTTTGTGGATTTTTAAAAGATAACCTGTCTTACAATTTTGATTTTCATGTATGCTCTCCCTTAATGACTGAAGGATGGTAAATGTAGCAGAAAATACACCACTAACTTTAAATTGCATTGGGATTAGGTTGTTGTGGTTTTTCCCTATTTCACTTAATATATATTTATTGTAAAGTTCCCAATGAAGTATATGTTCTTAGGAATGTGTTTCTTTCTAAAAATTAAGAGTTCAGATCTGCTCCTAGCAGTGAGGGTATAAATGAAACTGGCATGGTACTGTTCTAGGGATTGTTTAAGTATCAATAAATTGGTTAAGAATGAAAAATCACTGGAACTGATGCACAGTCTGGGTTATCTTTAAATCAAAACTTGAGAATAAATCAACTGACAATTTAATAGAATCATAGAATTGTCAGGGTTGGAAGGGACCTTAAAGCTCATCCAGTTCCACCCCCCTGCCATGGGCAGGGACACCTCCCACTAGAGCAGGGTGCTCAGAGACCCATCCAGCTTGTCCTTGAAAACTCCCAGGGATGGGGCTTCCACCACCTCTCTGGGCAACCTGTTCCAGTGCCTCACCACCCTCATGGGGAAGAAATTCTTCCTAATATCTAATCTAAATCTACCCACCTCTAGTTTTGATCCATTCCTTCCAGTCCTATCACTGCCTGACATCTCTAGAAGTCCCTCCCCAGCTTTCTTGTAGCCCCCTTGAGATACTGGAAGGCCACAATAAGGTCTCTTCGGAGCCTTCTCTTCTCCAGACTGAACAANCATCAAGCCAGTTCTTTATCCACTGAATTGTCCATCCATCAAACCCATATTTCACCAGCTTGGAGACCAGGATGTCACGCAGGACAGTGCCAAAGGCTTTGCACAGGTCCAGGTAAATGACATCAGTTGCTCTTCCCTTGTCTATTAATGTTGTGACCTACTCACAGAAGGCCACCAGATTTGCTTAGTGTTGTCACAGTTAGGTCACCTACTGAGATTCAGCAAATCTGAGGAAGCATTCACTGGTTTAAAGACATCCCCTAATACTTTCTGTATCCTGATTTCACAAAAACAATGCCATTTGCTTTTCATTTAGCCAGGCTTATGCTTTGAAATTACATTCCTATCAATTCAATGCCATTAATAAAGGCGAAAGTTTACAGGTTGTGAACATGTTTACCTGCATGACTGGGGCAGTGTTTCTCCAAATCTGACTTGACTGACTCAACAGCGCTCTAGAAGAAAGTAACAGGGCCTTGTTTTGAAACTAGTGCTCTTCACATGGATTATAGCAGATTTTCCAGCATTCATCTGAAATCTTCTTTATATTGATTCAGCAGATTTGATATTCAGCAAATTTGGTTTTACTTCCATCATTGATTCTGGTCTATTTTGCACTAATACCTTAATTTCTCTGCTGATAAACTAAGGAAAGGTATGGGACAAGTACCTATGTATATAATTTACTCTTCCCTTCCTCGTTTACAACATTTCTGAACTGAAACTGAAGCAGAAACTACTAAGAACACCTAATATGCTCTGTTGCTTATGTTTCATGCTACCTGTTTCTGCATTTCCTGATTTTTCTAAATGCTGCAATTTTTTTTTTTAATAATCTCTCATTTCTAATTACAATCAAGCTCTTCCTGATGGATTTCTGTCACTAATCAGGGCAGCAGAACACCACTTATTGCTTTTGCCAGAGCCTCTTAGGCTAATGCAATTACCTGGCATAGTCAGACATTTTATCCCTTTAACCTTTTAATAATAGTGCTCTTGCCACTTTATTTGTTTGAATTTATTTGTTTAGATAGCAGAAATCACCCTCCATGCAAATAACCTACTGTGTTTTGTTCAGATGGACCAATTAATCCATATATTTTGAAAGTCCTTGGTAACACAGCAGCTACATAGCACACTCTGCAAGCTTCTGGTTTCAAGATACTGAGTGTAGAAGTATCTAAGCTTAAAGATTTCTAGAGGAATTAACCCAAAATGAAACTCCAGAGCAGCAGTGTAACATGCTGCTGCTGTACAGCATGTCAGCAAAGAAAGTCAAACCTCATATATTAGATGCTCTAGATAGTCTGTTTTGCAGGCTCCCTTCTGGACCAGATTCCAGTTAGGGTGCAAGTGAGTGTGTAAATCCCCTGGAACACCAAGTTTCCTTTGGGACCTTGGTGTGCTCAGTGGCTTAATGCTTAGCTAAAGTGATCATCAGTTCAGTATGTGGGCAGGTATAGCTGGGCAACAGACCTGTAGCTGAGAAAATGAGCAGCTTCTGCCTCTGCTTAAACTTCTGCCCAGCCTGTCTGGGGTACCTGCCTGCAGCATTTCTCCTTGTAGCCATTAAAATGTACCTTGTTTGTGAAGCTGCAACCAGAATTAACAATATGATGACTTCATTTCATTCATGTGAGACTTTGGCTATTGTACCTATTTTTTTCTTTGACAGTGAATTGAATCTACAGCCCAGTAGGTTTACCAGACCTGGCCTGAAAATAGCAGGATGTTTTCACTACACATACACTAGAAATAGAAACATAAGAAAAAAAATTAAATATCTTAGACTGTATTGAAGATAGTTACTGAGATAGTCTAAAAAAATATATTTCTCTGCAACATAGAAAAACATCAAATGTTTGAAATCTCAATCTTTTGTGTACTGTTACAGTTTGAGTGACAGGAGAGAATTTCTTAGCCCTATCTGTTATCTGCCTTGGTGTTCTTTTCCTTCTTGTCCTTTTCAATCTCCTTCACTTCAGGCCCTGTGTCTGCAGCAGCTGAGGCTATTATATGAAGATATTGCATTATATTTTAGATGAGGTTACTCATGCAATTTTGTCTGAGTTTCATGGAAACAAGTGTCATCCATCAGGTCTCAGGAGGTTTTCTCCAGCTCCTCTAGCACGCTTATTGGGTGAGGCTACAAATAGTTTCTGATTTTGTTCATACTGATATTTTTCTCTCTTTAAAAAAAAAGAAAAATAAAGAAACAAGAAACAACTTGGAGTAGTTTCATCATTGCAGTCAAACGACCTCACAGTATTATGCACAACTGAACCTTCCATCATCCTACTAATCCTTCTAGTTATCTCTATAGTCCCTTTAATGTTTTCTATTTTTTCCCTATAATTTCATTAATGTCTGTTTAAAGGAATTAACCTTTTAGGAGAAGAGGAGAGGAGAATGGTGAGCTTGGATTGTTTTCAGCTTTTGGAGTGTGTCATTTCTAGAGACTGGATAATTTCATCCTCTGCAGAGTGTAAAAAAAGATCACTTTGACTGAGAAGTACCATAACCCATATTCAACAGTCTGTTTATTCCTTAAAATAAATAATCTTACCCTAGTGAACAGTAATACTTGTTTTGACAGAGGATCTTCGATCAAGACAATGAGTGATTGGTTTTACAGGTCCTTATAAATAATATAAATTTAGAAAAAGTTCTTAAAATGTGACATCATCCATCAAACATAATTTTGTTGGACTCACTTTTCTGCCTATGTTCAGCATGAAGAAGATGGACCATGTGTAAAAGAAAAAACAGTTGGGGTCAGCATGTAAAATTCACTAATTTTACCCTGGGTAAATAGATACATAGATATATCATTCTGTGAATTAAATGCAATCCACCTATTGTAAGAAACAGGATGAAAAGAATTCATATTTAGAGTATAATCATCTTCACAGTATCACAAGACAGCTGTTCTAACTGATATGCCAGATATTCTATGGCTCTGGTCTGTTGTGTTGTTATTTATCATTCTCTTCCCTGTGAAATTCTGAATTTCAAAACAAAACTTTCTGTAGTGAGAGGTAGAAAAAAAGATATTATTTCCAAGATAAAGGAAATTCCTTGTAAAAATATTTTGGAAATAATTTTAACTCCTTTCCATATAAGATCTTTACAGTAAACAACATTACATTCTAGAAAATCAGGCTCTGATAACTCAAATGACGACTCTGAGGCCTTGGTGCTGCAGAGACTTGGAAGCAATTCTGGAGGCACTCTGGAAAAATCATGTCCCCTGCCTCAGACTCTGTTCTACTGCAGAGAGCAATCTTGCATGCAGGGTTCATTTCCTGCCGTGCTAAGGAAAAGTTTTCATAATGTATTTTTTTTCTGGCTAAGTGACCCTCAAGATGCAAGCTCAGGCAAAAACCTTCACATCAGTATCCTCTTCTGCATTATACTGTTTGTTACCTGCATGACTAAGCCAGGAATCCAGAGGTTCTTGGTTTGATTGGAGAGAGAAAGGCAAAACAATGCAGCAGAAAGTCTCCATTCCTAAAAACCCTGCAGCCAGCTCCTCAGCTTTCTTAAGCTGGCATTGCTGTGAAGCTCGAATATGCTTTAACATTACTCTTCTTTCTTTAGGGACAACAGTCTTTGAAACCAGAATTTCAAGTTACAGTTCCAGAGGATTCACATCTTTATTACTTATCTTTTAATATGGCAGGAGTAGGAGAGCTCATTCTACTGCTTTGTCCAAAGCAAAGCAAAAAGCCCCATTATTTTTAATACTAAGACTACAGAAAGCTCTACAGAAATAACTAAATAATGTCTGCATTTTTAGCAGTTCAGAGAGGCTTGGGATCTAAACAAACTCAAAACCAGCTACTAGTACAGTATTTTCTGAGGGAATATAATTACAGTTTCATGTTGCTAGTTCCTTACCTTGTCTTTTGTTCTTGGATGACAAGGAGGAGAAAGACAATTAAAACCAAGGAGAAGAAACAACTAAACCCACAGTGACATTAACTGAAAGAGCACAATGGGAGCTTACGTGTCTAGGACTACAATGCACTTTATTGTTTCCAGCTGGAAATGTGAATTTGTAGAAGTAAATGGTGTCTTTTGGGGTGGTGTAAAATGTTACTAACAATTGCTGTGTCATAGTGACAATGTTATCAAGGTGTGATAGAGCTGGAAGTTACAAGCCATTATGTAGCACTGAATCCTGTCACCATCCAAGGAAACTCTTTTACCTTCCCATATAAGCCTCTCAATCCCCTCCATATTTAATTGCTGCCATCTAAGACCTGTTGATCCCTGGTGTGTCAAGAGCACTGAAAATTGTGTATCTCCAAACCATACTTTCTTTCATGTCAGCTTTATTAAATATTAAGTAACAAACAATAAACAAATTGCTGGTATGTTTTTCCTATATCAGGAAGAAAGAAAACTTTGAGTACCCATAAGTCCAGCTAAACTATTCTGCATCACAATTACCTAAGCTCAGGCTATAGCACAAGTCTTGCTTGAGCTTTCTCACCTTTAAAATTCAGCACAAAGTTGTGAAAAATACCCACGTTGGAATGCCCACCATTCAAAGGCTGAGCTGTATAGTCACATAGCTCTCCTGTTCTCCTCCAGAAATCCTGAAGTGCCTCTTGATGTTGGGCATCATTTTCTTTGCTTTACTGAGAACTGAACAGACACAGAAGCCTTCAATGAAGTGTTCACATGATCAGTTTATACTATATTCAGAATAAAATTCAGAGGTCCTAAGGAAGAGAAGCATTTATTGTGATATCTGCCTTGCCTGTCTAGATGTCTCCCAGATGTAAAGTTTGTCAGGAAAGATATTAATTGTACAACCACACGTAGTAGTTTGACATCACAATCAGCATTCCCTGTCTACTCAGGTACATGAAGTGTGCAACCTACTCAATTCACACTAATTATTACATGTTGTCATTAAATAATGAATTTTGTGGGCAAGTGTAGGCATCCATAGATGAATTTTAATTTCTCACCTTTTTTCCCCCGTGATGGGTAAGGCCACTTACTTTGGCTGACTCTTCCCTTGCTGGGTTTACAGGCAGCTACTCCTCCTCACAAGCTTCTGGAAACAATTTCCTTTGTATAAGCAGAGCAGCAAACCAGACCAATTAAACTGGAAGTTTGGTACTACAAAGATGAGAAGAAAAAGCAGTTCATCTCCTTCTGACTTCCTTTTAAATTTATTTTCCTTTAATTTCCCAGAGGAAATGGGAAGGATTTCAAGATGATGTGCCATGCTGCAGTCTCAATTAGTTTAGAGTGAAGCAGTGCCAGAGCAGGAAGATAGAGCTTTGCTGCTTGGCATTGTGTGGAATCCAGAAGCTAAATTAAACTGCAATTCTTGTCTCTGATGATCTTTAAAAAAAGAATATTACAGCACATTAGAATTTGAGTGTGTTCAGCATTCCTTTGCTTACTTATGTTTCAGTGTTACATTCTGCTGCCTGCGTTTAGAATTTAATCTCCTTTCCTTTTCAGTTGTAACAGGTGGCTTCATAAGGTAGCTGCCTTAATAAGACAAATGAAGAAAAGGAATATAGACAGTGAGTACATTTTACACCCCTCCAGGTGCTGGGCACCTTGTGCTCGTGCAGCATCGGAGGAGTTTTTCATGTCCCTCTGCGCAGAGCAGATCCCGCCCATGGAGAGAACCTCTTCCCTTTGGTCATTTTAGCTAATGCATCATTTGCTGGCAAGAAAACAACTCTGTTCCTGAGGGATGTTCACATGGGAACTTTTTGCTGCAATTTTGCACAAAGGCAAGACCCTGCAGGTGACATAATGACCCGCATGGAGTGGGAGCTCTCTGCAGGCTCCTCTGTTTCAGTGAGGGAATTGTACAGCACCAGCCTGAGCCTGCTGGGGCTGCCTGCTGGACCACCTTGCTCTACAGTGGTCTTTTGTATATCTGCAGATGTATATTAACACAGAACCTTGCTTGGTACTTCAGTGTAGGTTCATTTATTATGTTGTCAATCAGCTGATGTGCAGGTTCACCCTGGGGCATCACTGGAAAAAAATCACAGCAATTGTATAAGCAACTGTAAAAAATAGCAGTATTATATAAATATATCATCATATCTAATATATTATGTTAGCTATTATATTTACACCTTTAGTATTATTTAGTATTATAGTATTATTTATGTTATTGTATTTATAATACATACAATTGTATATAGCATGATTGTATATAAAATAGCATAATTATTAAAAAATAGCATTGGACTGGAGAAAAGTGAAAAGAAAGTGCAGAGAAGAGGTGTCTGAATTTATTTTATTGCTACCAGGAAATTCTGGGCAATAGCAGGGAGTTATTGATTAACCATAGATTTCATACAAGCACTTTTATTTGTCAGGACTTCAGCTTGACCCTGTTTTCATCTTCAGCCAGCTACTCCTAACTTAGCTACACAGAGGGCAATATTCTCCAGAGGATGGTCCCATGCTGGGACACAGGGTGGTGATGTCTCTCTCTGCAGGCAAGCTGTAAAAAGAAGAAGATGGACAAAGTGCTTTTTTTTTTTTTTTTCCATGACAGAAGAATAACCTTTAAAAACACCAGGCTAATCAGAAAGAGAGGAGTTTTGCAATACTTGGAGGGGGAACTTGGTCAGATTTTGTTGTGATAAATAAAATCCCACTGAGACAACTGACCAGAATGATTTCAGGACATTCTGCTGGTAGCAGAATCAGCATAAAGGCAGTGAAGGTGTTTTAATCCAAACAGAAAACATAAAATTATAATCTTAGGGAGTATTTTCCATAATGTTTCACACAATCTCATGCAGGTTTTATAACTGCCTAGTAATTTATTTGGTTTGCTGTTTGGTTTTTATTTTAATTCTATAGTTCAAAAGGAGTTTGCCCCCAGTGATTTGCCTCAGCTTGGTTCTTGATGCCTCTCGAGATGTCCAGTTACTGCCAGCCAGGTGGGTAGACGTCAGGGATGGGAATGGGAAGACAAGCTGAAGCTCTCTCTGAAATGACTTGATTCTTCTCCCTCAGGTACCAGAACTGGAAGAAGTGATCTGAAATGTCTGTCAACTAAGAAGAGAAAGTCTTGATACAAATAAAACCATTATCTACTGCATGAGGCTCACCCTTTGGGAAACTGTTTTCTTGTTGTTTGTGCTTTGTTCTTCTGTAAGGAAGCAATTTTTGTAGGAAAATTGAGCTGTCTTTTCTCATCCACACTTGACTGCTGTTGGGTGAACTTTCACAAATATGTTTGAGCTGTGCCTTTGATAAACAGTTGGATTTTTACTCTTCACTCTCCTGTAGCTTTAAGTTGTGGTTTTTTACTTTCTACTCTCCTGTAGCTTTAAGCTACTTAAGATTTTAAGATTCTCTATATTGACAAGACCAGAGACTCTTGTGGCTCAGAGCCTCACAAGTAGCAGTGAGAGAGAGTTTATTCATACATCTGTTCTTCTAAAACTAGTTTACAGATGACAGTGGCCTCACAATTAAGCTCTCATATCACTTCACAGGTGTAAAAAGGTGTTTCTGTAAAGGTGTTGGTTGTTGTTGTCTATTAGTGCAGTTTTCTAAGACTTTGACCTTTCCAATAGCTTGACAACAAATGTACAGCTTAATTAGGGATTTTGTTAATAATGTCCCTTTCCAACCTGCAGTTTGAGCTCACCTGAGAGCCCATTTCTGCAAGTCTCATTTGGGAGAATGAATAGGAGCTGCCATTACCTTTTCATTAAAGCTTTTTTTTAATGAAGTTCACCAACTTCTATTTTTGCTACTAATGTATTTATCAGCTGGAGATCACCTGATTCTCTGATCATTTTCTGTTCTCCTCTGTTTAAATACAGATGATCAGAATGATGCATGCAATAGTAGGTGAAAGCAAACCACTAAAGGACTGCACAATGTATTTGCCACACCTTAACCAATTAAAAACATTTTGTATGATCCTTTCTAAAATAACACACCTCAATAGTCATTAGTTCACTGAATTAGAGAATGAACTGAGTCAGAGTAAAATAAATAGATAAAATAAACTGAATTTGGACTAGTTTTCTTGGCTGTACTTAGAAATGTTACAGCAAGTATCTGAGGAATCAGATCTTGTGTCTTATTCTCCTGTTCTGGATCACCCCGTGTGCCTCCAGTCTTGCTCCAGTCTGAAATGGGGAAGGTACTTCAGCTTAGATGTAGTATAGCAACAGAGAAAAACAGGGAGAAGATAAAAATTCTACAGCTGTATTTCTTTTCTTCAGGTCCTGAAGTTAAATATGGAGCTTAAATTGTGCATCCTTCTTTACCTGCCTCTGAAGTATGTTTGTCAAGACTGGAAGCATAGCTCCAAAAACCAAGTGGCAGCCAGCAGAGCCAGGTGAGATCCAGCAGCTTTATTCACAACTCCTCACCAGCAGTGAGCAAGAAATACCCTCTCCTTTTGATGCTTTTCTGTGTTCTGCTTTGTCCCTGGTTACCGTGGTGTCTGCAGAGTATTCACCACTTCTGAAAACTTGCCCTGATATAGGTGTGTGAATTTAGGATGTTTAGGGCTCCTCTTCTAATTAATCAACTATTCAACATTATCAGTGGTCTGTCAGTTACTTTTTTTCTTAATTTTTATTAATTTTTTTTAGCAATGCTTGCCAATGGCTTCCAGAAAAGTTCACCTAGTGATACAAGTCCTCAGACTGATCCTTTTAACTTTGCAGTATAAACGCCCCAGTTTCTAAACACAGAGTACAAATGCTCTGAGGTTGTTTGCTTTGTATATCCTTCCACTGCCATTAATCATTTCTAGACAAGCAATGAGCCCTCTGCCTGCTTGTGTCATTTGAACTTACCTTTAATACCTCCTGACTTCAATGACAAAAATGTATTTATTTTCTTTATTCTTTATTTCTTTATTTCTTTAAGCAAAAGACTCTGGTGAAAATAAAAAGCCAGTGAGGAAAGAAACAACACGAAAAGAAATCTTTGAGGCTGTTTCATATGGAAGTGTTTTCCTAGCTTTCCACTTTGAGTCTTTGCAGCACATTTTAGCCACAGCAGCCTAGGGATCAATTTGGCTAGCACTGCTCTGCCTCCAAATATTTCTTCTCCCAGCTGGCCCTTGTGTGTCCTTTGTATACTGGATTCTAGCTGCTATAACTGAAGCTAGAAATAGCATTGCTGATGTGCTTTGCTAGGATAAAAGGAGCGGAGGAGGTCATCTTGTATTAGAACATCTGAGATGGGGACTAAGCTACGTGTTTATATAAAAACATTTCCTTTTTATCAAGGAGGCCTTACTGTATTTCAGCTTTCTTGAGCACCTCAAGTGTGAACAATGCTAGTGGAAGCTTAACTGGGAATGCTTGCTTCTGAATTCGTGAAAGGTTCTTCATTGTGTTAATTCTCTGCTCTGGTTTTCCTTCTTGCTGAGGAAAACAATTGTATTCTATCTGCCAATTAGACCTTCCCTTTTCAGGCAGGGAAAAAAAAAAAGAAAATTACATTGTAAACCACTTGGTTTTGTAACTGATTGCAAACCAGGTATCATAAAAGTTACCCACTGTGTACCAGTTTCAGTCATATGTGGCTTTTCTGACTCCCTAAAGTGACTACACACGGCACCTTAATCAGCCATGTGTCAACATCAAGAGCAAAGTACATAGACTAAACTCCTTGTTTTCTGAACATTTCTTCCTCTGGCAGTTGCTACCCAGCCAGCCTCTGCTACCTCCATGCAGACCCTTCAACTAAGCCAACATAATTTAAGCTACTGTGTGGAAAAACAGAGCCATAAACCTCTCTGGGTTAAAAAGACGCATCTTAAATGTGGTGGTGCTTTTAACCTGGGTAAAGCTCACCTTTCAGCTAAGATGGCTTTGATGAAAATGAGTAGTGAGTTCATTTTACGTTTCCTGGGCCAGCATTGCTTCCCAAACACCTGGGAAATTGTGCTGCGAGGAGTCAGCATAAGAGGATAGGATCACTACCCTAATGCTCAGTTCCCACTGAAAGTGGAGATTGTTGGTTGCCTCCATATATCCTGAAGCTCTCAAACCAGGAGCTTAACTTTAGGCAGGTGTGTATTTTTATTGTGTTGACATTATTTAAACTTCCTTTGCCCCTGAACTGAGGGGCTGTCTAGATACTAAGCTGGACTCAAGCACATTTGGTAGTTTGTTGCCTTAGTCTAAGCTGAACTTGAATGTAATGTTTCAGGGCCTCAAAAGTGATGGAATAGACAAAGTGTCCTTAAAAATAGTACAGTAAATCAAGCTACCTCACATATGAAGGTAGGCAGGACAACAAATACAAGTGAGAGACTGGATTTTTCAGCTCAGTGTTTCAACCCAAATTAAATGCTTACTACAGTGAAGGGGGAGAGCAGGGCAGGAGAACAAGCCAAATTTCTATCACGAGTACACACATTAAGCAAATCCAAAATTTGATAATAGTAACAGTAGACTGGGAAAGGTGGATGACAGGAAAACAAATTCTTTTTAATATGTTCTCTTCTCCCCCTCTTTCTGAACAGGTGGGTAGTCTGCCTCACACGTGCATTAGGAATGAAGGGGAATGTGTAGAAAATGATTTTGTTAAATCAAGCACAGCAGTGTGCACTCAGCACATCTCAGCTCTTGTTAGTTACAGAGGAAAAATCTTTATTTAAAAAACTTGGTATTTCCAGAAGGATGGCAATACTAATCATTTGAAATATGCACTGGTGTGGGAGTATTCTAAAGTCCTCATTTATTGGCAGATATTGGGTTTGTGATAAATATTTTCCTTGGCTTTCTGCTTCACTTTGTAAGGTGGTATTTGGAAAACACAGCCTTTGCTGCTTCTTCTTTCTTTTTTTTTTTTTTCCAACCAAACAACCTTACGAGAACATTTCATGGGGGAAATAACATTAAAAGCTCTAAACACCTCCCCCTTTGACAGATGGAGAATGTATTTCATCTCTAGTAGGGAAGAAGCAGCTCAAGGGAGATAAAATTGTGTTCACCAGGAGAGGGCTCTCGCAGTCTTCTGATATTACTGAACCCAGGAGCTTGAACACCCAAAGGAGTGCTGCAGAAAAATTCATTCAAGAACTGCTCAGATCAGCTTATGTTCACCCGTGTGCCAACGACAGGATAAATGTGAAACTTAAGTCTGGCTACCTAAACGCTTATGGTTTTTTTTTTAAAACAAGTGAAAAATAAGGATGATTCAGCTTGATTCTTTCTATTAAATTTACATCATGATACAAACACAGCATCAGCCTACTTGTTCTTAAAAATCACTGTGGTTAGATCTTGATATGAATACTATTGCATAAATAGTGTAATAGATACTGTCTTAATTTCTGCTTTAAACAGTTATTTGTGTTCCTGACAGTGGTTGAATAAACTCTGCTTTTAGGTGCTTGTTTGTCATCGTGAATTACAGCATTAGTTCTGCTTATAGTTTACTGTAAGCATTAACCCATGACATTCATGCATGGAAGGCAGAAATCAGTTTATTTCAGTGCCTGGAGTTGGTTCCATAAGCAAATAAACCAAAACAGAACATTAAAATGCATGGTTTGTTCTTTAAATAAAAGCTTTTTCTAGCCTGATTGTTTGTTGTTCTTTATTATTATTATTATATTTATTGTTTGGTTTGGGTTGGTTGGGTTTTTTGTAGCTGTTGGTCATAAAATTCTTTGAATAGTAATTTATTTTTTTTATAGATGTTCATAATTAAAGGGACAGGTCAGAAATTCTATTTCAACTGCCAAACTAGAAAAGAAACTTTTACCTTTCATGTATTTGAATAAGTGTCAATAAATGTGCTGCAGTGTTCAAGTAGTTTTTTTAGGGATATCTTGATGTAGTTAACCTCTCATTTTGCTAAGTGTGCTCCTTTTTTTTCCTAGTGCTACTCTCTTTAATCATTTTCAAGGCAGTAATTAAATCTTTTATCAGAATCAGACCTATGTAGTGGACCAATAAAAATATATAAGGGAATACCTTAACAGCAAAGGTTATTTTGGTTTTGGAGCTGGATGACAACGTGAGGTTGTTTGGGCCAGAGCACACACCAGAGTCTCCATCCAATTAGTTAAAATAAATTTATCTTAAAGAAAATAAACAAAACTGCACCCCCAACTATCAATGTTTTGGGATTTTTTCCCATGCTAGAACCCTGGGAAGTTGTCCTCACTGACTCTCCAAAAAGGCTCACATGGGTGTCTCCACAACTTCCTGGAAAGTCACCAATTTTAAATGGTTTCAGATTCAGAGGAAAAACAATTACCATTGAGTTTGCCGTCTCATTTGTTGCTTTTTTTTTTTTT
>VWZY01011594.1:46334-61496 GCA_013399075.1 Chloroceryle aenea | reverse complement strand
TTTTTTTTTTTTTTTTCCAGCCATCTCCCCTCTTTTGTGAAAGGAATTGCAATTGAGGTCCCCTGCTGACTGCAGGTGCACGAGGGGAGATTGGTGTTACCTGCACTGGAGAGCTCCTGGGAATGAACTGTAATTTGTCTTCTATTTGGTCCCAATACTTACCTAAAAATGAGTTTAACTTTTCTGCAGTGAACAGCACACACTTTTCCCAGCTGTGCTAACACCAAAAAAAAGCCAGCAGAAAGTAGAGATTTAGATTGTATTCTGATCTCTCACAAAGAACTTTAATCAATAGGCCAGAAGGCCAAAATCCTTATGAATATTAAATGAACTAAATGTGGTGGCAAGAAAGACAAGGGAATTACTAGGAGACTACCATCTTGTTCAGTGTAAGACTATCTTGTTCAATGTAAGTAAATATGTATGTAAGGTTCAAAATGGCACTAGGGTTACTTGTAGTAGAGATTGTTTTATTTATCAACTTGCTTAGTTATTTTTATGTTGATTCCAAAAAATTTTCTAAAAAAAGAAAGGCAGATTTATGCTTATAATTAATGGCCCTGTGGTCTCTCATTGAATGGGGTTTGTGTCTTTGTGGTTCCTGCTGAGTCTGAAGAGATGAACAACTGTTTGTTTATCACTGAGTTACTCTGGGGAAATTTTGCACCAGACGTTCCTTTAAAAATTTGTCGTACATTATTTTATTCACGGGGACATTAAAAACTGTTTTCTGCTCAAAAATGTCCAATTAATGTGGCATCCAAGTGGTACAGACGTGAGTCTTACCCTGCTAAGACAAAGCAAATATTTGTTTAACTGGATGTAAAAGCAGGGAACCTACTTTAGTATTGAAGTCAAATCACTGTTCTGATAATTTCCCAGAGGACTTAATCAGAGAAACATTCTGGTTGGAAGAGACCTTCAAGATCACCAGGTCCACCTATTAACCCAGCACTGCCAGGTCACCACTAAACCATGTCCCTAAATGCCACACCTTCGCCTCTGTTAAATACTTCTAGGGATGGGGACTCCACCACCACTTCCCTGGCAGCCTGTTCCAGTGCTTTACAACCCTTTTGGGGAAGATATTTTTCCTCATATCCTATCTAAACTTCCCCCTATCTAAACTTCCTTTGTCACTGGCACAATGTGGTTAGCTACCATTAGTGTGGTTATGCTTTTGTTTCTCTGTCCTTTCACTTCCCATCAAAAGCCACTTCAACTGAATAGAAACAATAACAACAGCTCTACCTACTGTCAGTGAAAAGTCAACTTTCAATCAATTAAACATACCTACAACAAAAATATATGCTGTTGGATCAAGACCAAGCAACTTCAGGACTCTCCATTACACACTCCACATAAAAGGCCTCAGAAAAAAGGAAAAAAAAAAAAAGTGGTTTGGATTCAACAGTACATAAATAGACATGAAATGGAAGAAAAAGAAGCCTGACCTCAGGGATTTAACACTATTTATCTTGTATGCTGCACAGCCAAGATATAGGGGCTACTGTGAGAAAACTATTGATTTCTTCTTTCCAAAGTGCCATCATAACTGGCATCTGCCCGGGACATGATGCCCTTGCCTACCCGACCCCAGGCAGGGGCTCTAGACAGCCTGCTGTTATTACAGCTCCTCTAGACCTGTTGTAGCCGTACATATCCTTCTCAGCCACTACTGCCACATCGCTGTGGAGAACCACAACAGCTTCAGACTCTTCCCCACAATCTAAATAAATATACAGTAGTGTTAGCCCAAGCTGAGCTCCTGGCATCCTCAGCCCCACTGGCCTGGCTGACTCAGGAGTGACCTGGCCATGCCAGCCCTTCTTAATGGGCATCCCTGCTGAAAGAGAATGGACAAAGACCAGCTATTAGCAACATTTGATCTTTGGTATTTACAAAAAGTCAACTTTGTCAAGGATATTATTCTGTAGAGCTGAAAAAAAACATTTATTTCCTTCATGCGAGTCATCACAGAAGTTCTAACATTAATCATACACAATCCCCAGCTGTCTGGGAGCTTTTTTTCCAATCTTTTTGCTTCTTTTTTTGTTGTTGTTGTTTGTTTTTTTTTTTATTAAATAGAGAGGGATCAATGTACCACTACACTCCTTCATTCTTCTGACTCCAATGGATAGCTGGTTCTGCAGTCGGTGTTTCCTGATTGTGTTTGGCAGATGCTTTCAAAACAAACGTCCCACCTTCTTGTTTATTTGGATTTTCAGTTACAGGAGGAATTGACCCATGGTAGTTTAGCTCACATGAGGAGTTGATTAAGTGTGCTCTTTGAAAATCCACTTTAGAGTGCTTTGTTTTCTGGGAGGTGTATATATCTTTGTCTTTGCTTGGATCTATACCTGTATACATATGAGAATGATAAAATGTCATTGGATTCTGTGGTGAGATGCATCTTCCCAAGCCATATTGACATACACAGTGGAGACAATATCACACTGCTAGTCACGTGTGCATGAAGCCCATAGGAGCACCTACTGCAGCTGTGACTACTGCTGCTATCTGCCTCTTAGGTATTCCTGGCTGATACTGGGGAGAAGTTACACCAGCTGTTAAAGGAAGGTGGAAATACATTCTATTTTTATTTACCATTTCAGGTGGGACAGCTCACATGACTGGAATCTGGTCATGGATGGCCATGTCCTTTTAAGGACAGACAGGCCAACAAGAAGGGGTGGTGGAGTTGCTCTTTACGTGAAAGGGGGTTGCTCTTTACGTGAAAGAGCAACTGGAGTGCATTGAGTTTTGTCCAGGAACAGATGAGGAACAAGCTGAGAGTTTGTGAGTAAGAATTAAGGGGGAGGCAAGCATGGGTGATGCTGTGGTGGGTGTCTGTTACAGGCCACCTGATCAGGATGAGGCAGGTGATGAGGCCTTCTATAGGCAGCTGACAGCAGCCTCTCAGTCACAGGCCCTGGTTCTCATAGGGGATTTCAACTACCCAGATAGCTGCTGAAAGGCCTACACAGCCAGATGTCCACAGTCCAGGAGGTTCCTACAGTGCATCGATGATAACTTCTTGATGCCAACAGGGGATGAGCTGGCAAGGAGAGGAACTCTGCTGGATCTTGTGCTAACTAATAAGGAGGGTCTGGTTGAAGCGGTGAAGGTTGAGGGCAACCTTGGCTGCAGCAACCACAAGATAATGGAGTTCAGGATACAAAATACCAAGCAGGATCACAAGTCTGGACTTCAGCAGGGCCAACTTTGGCCTTTTCAAGCAATTGCTGGGGGAAATCCCATGGGACAGGGTACTAGAAAACAAAGGGGCCCAAGATAGTTGGTCAGTATTCAAGGAGCACTTCCTACATGCGCAAGGTCAGTGCATCCCAACAGGTAGGAAAGAAAGAAGGCCAGGAGACCTGCATGGTTAAACAGGGAAGTGCTGGACAAACTCANAGAAGTCATTGCTGGGCCACTCTCCATCATCTTTGGAAAGTCATGGGCAACAGGTGAGGTGCCTGAGGACCAGAGGAAAGCAAATGTCACTCCAGTCTGCAAAAAGGGCAGGAAGGAGGATCCGGGTAGCAGTCAGCCTCACCTCCATCCCTGGAAAGGTGATGGTAAAACTTATCCTTGGTGCTGTGTCTAGGCATATCAATGGTAAGAGGGTCATTAGGGGCAGTCAGCATGGCTTAGCTAAGGGGAAGTCATGTCTGACCAACCTGATATCCTTTCATGAGGACATAACTAGGTGGATGGATGGTGGCTGAGCAGTAGGCGTGATTTATCTACACTGCGGTAAAGCATTTGACACTGTCTCCCACAGCATTCTCGTAGCTAAACTGAAGAAGTGTGGGACTTGATGACCAAGTAGTGAGGTGGGTTGTGAACTGATTGAAGGGAAGAAGTCAGAGAGTTGTGGCCAATGGGGCAGAGTCTAGTTGGAGGCCAGTATCTAGTGGAGTCCCTCAGGGGTCAGTACGGAGACCAGTATTCAACATATTCATCAATGATCTGGATGAGGAAACAAAGTGCACTGTCAGCAAGTTTGCTGATTACATGAAACTGGGAGGAGTGTCTGACACACCAGAAGGCTCTGCTGCCATCCAGAGAGACCTGGACAAGCTGGAGGACAGGACAGGGAGAAATCTTATGAAATTCAACAAGGGCAAGTGGAGAGTCTGGCACCTGGGAAGGAACAACCCCAAGTGCCAGTACAGTCTGGGGACTGATATGTTGGAGAGCAGTGAAGGAGAAAGGGACCTGGGGTCCTGGTGGACAGCAGGATGACCATGAGCCAGCACTGTGCCCCTGGGGCATCCTGGGGTGTATTAGAAGGGGAGTGATTAGTAGGTGGAGAGAGGTTCTCCTCCCCCTCTAGTATGCTCTGGTGAGGCCACATCTGGAATATTGTGCCCAGTTCTGGGCCCCTCAGTTCAAAAGGGATAGGGAACTGCTGGAAAGAGTCCAGTGCATGGCCACAGAGATGATGGAGTGGAGCATCTCCCTGCTGAGGAAAGGCTGAGGGGGCTGGGTTTCTTTAGCTTGGAAAAGAGGAAACTGAGGGGTGACCTCATCCATGGTTATAAATATATAAAGGGTGAGTGTCAGGAGGATGGAGCCAGGTTCTTCTCAGTGATGTCTGGTGATAGGACCGGGGCAATGGATGTAAACTGGAACATAGGAGGTTCCACAAAAACATTAGGAAAAACTTTTTGACCGTGAGGGTGACAGACGCTGGAAAAGGCTGCCCAGAGGGGTTGTGGAGTTTCCTTTTCTGGAGACATTCAAAGCCCACCTGGACGCATTCCTGTGTGACCTGCTCTAGGTGATCCTGCTCTGGCAGGGGAGTTGGACTGGATGAAACAATGTGATACTTTCTTATACTATTTTTTACATCACATGGTATAAGTAAGGTTAAATGACATATTACAATGACATGAAAATAGGTAGACATAAATAGGGCATAAACTGCTGTAACTTCCTTAGAACTATACCTCTGTGTTCTGAATTTGCATCTAGTTTACTTTTTTCATATACTGAGTTTAGCTATAATATTTTTTAGCTATAAATATTTTAGCTATAAATATTTTTAAATTAAACTATTTAAAACTTTTTAAAAGCTATTTTTAAATGTATTGCTCCAATATTCTGTATTCTGCACCATTTATACTCTATAAAATGACCTATTGTAGGTTTTTAGGAGATAATAATCTGCAAAATGCAATACTGTCCAGGAAAAAAATATTAAAGTAGATCACTAGTGAAAACAAAGAACAGTGGGTTAATGGGAACTACACTTCAGGGAAATACCACAGTGATAGAAGCAAAGATATTGTCTGGTATGTAATAAACCCCTTAGCAGATAATAGCTTGGAGAAAAAAGGTCTCAGAATTAAAACATTGTGCTAAAAAAAAATGACAATTCCTCACTATAAAAGATTTCACTATTAAAGGCTAACTGTAAGGGAAGTATCTCAAGGCAAAATATGCACAATGACACTTCCCACCCATTTATAAAAAGAATAACTTTATTTCTCAGCCTGGAAAGCCTGTGTCAAAAAGCCTACACCCTATATATACACCCTATCCCTATATATATTCCCTGTATATGTATCTGCATACACCCTTTTTATTTGTGCTATGAAATGTAATAGGGCTTCTTTAGGGGAGATGCAGATGATACAGTTTGAAGGAAAAAGTTCTGGTCTTGATAAAAAGGAGAAAAGGAGAGAGAGGAAGAAGCTGCAGGAAGCACGTGTGCGTGTGTGTGTGTGTATGTGCACGTGTGCATGCACAGCTTTAGTTAAAAGCTGTTGCAGCTCCCCAGAGCAAGTGGGTCACCTAGAACAAAGCGCAGGGAGCTTTTGCTTTTTGGAAAAGAAAAAGACAAAATCTTGCTGCCTTTCTCTTTTCTTGTTCTTTCCACTATCACTTACTGAGGAAATGAAGGCCTACTCTGATCAGAACCACATTGTATGTTCAGGGGAGTCATCACTGTCAGAACAAAGGCATCACCATAGATAAGTTCAGGCCTGGCTGAAAATTACATTAAATGACAAGGCAGAGTCAAAATTGTCTAAGGAAATCAGAGATAGGTTGTACTGGTGGACAGCGAGGTGGACGCAATCTAGACAAGAAGAACTATCCAAAACCCATTCCAGGGAATAAGGCAATCTGGGAACCAGTAGCAAAGCATCTTGAAAAAATACTGCAAAATAGGAGTCAAAAAGATAAGGAAAAATATTTTTCTAATCACATCCAGAAAGAGATGTTTAATTGTATTAGAAAACAAAGTTGGCAGTGACATCGTCTCATCAGTAGTTATTGTGTAACTGGTATGTATTTTATTGTAATTTATGACAGTTAATACTTACATGTCTAAGTAGTCTTATATTTACTACTCAATACATATTCTGTCTAATTCAAAAGCACAGATTGCCAATACTTCAGGTAATGAAGATGGTATTCTGGTTTTGTACACTGGGCATGATTTCCTATGTGTAACAGACAGAAGAACATTATACTCCACGTACAGATTTCTGCCCAGTGCAAGAAATACATGCAGCTGTAGAACTATCCACTGGCACAAAATGCTACTGATCACAACCAAGGCAGAGTAACGAAACTAAATTAATTTAACTTTTACAGCTAAACACATCAGTACACTTGAAAGCCAAACTTGTTTAGTTTATTTGATGCTGGGACATATAAAATCATGGTATTTGGCAGCATGGAATAAGGGATATCAAATCAGCTTTTATGCTGTTGTTCAGGAACCCATAGAGGATGGGATTCAAGCAGCAGGACATCATGCCCAGTAAATGGCATATGCAATATACTAATTTAAAATGTCTGTTAGAAATGAGAGTGGCATTGAAATCTGTCACAATGTGGAAAAGGTGGAGAGGCATCCAACTGAATCCAAAAACTAAGATGAGCACTGTTAGTCTGCAAAAAACTCTCCTGGATCTTGTCTTAATTCTGATGATAGATCGGGATACTGTAATCATGTCCTGGAGCTCTGTATTTTCTTCTGGTTTCATCTCAAAACAGATAGGTATCCCAGGGATGAATTTACTGGAGGAAGAGAGATGGCTTTTCTCTGTGCCAGAGGTTTCTGGGAGGTCTCTGGAACGAGTATCCTGACGATGCCTTGAAATAACTGGCATCACACTTGAAGTCTTTTTACTGTATCTTCTGTGGTGCTTTCTCCCAAAGGCACAGCTCCATCTGGAATGGCCGGAGGGCTGCTGCACCTGTGTGCTGGTACTCCTAGATGGATGAAGCGTTAGGTTTATCATCTCCTTTTCTTCAAACTTGTTTTCCTTGTTTGACAGCCTGGAACCTATGCTCCTGCAGACACTGGTGTGACTGGCAGTTAAGCACGCCAGTGGCAAGAGGTACTGCATGAAGAGTAAGGCGATCGTAAAGGCAATTCGGTAGGAATCGGAAGGCCAGGACTCAATACACAAGAGCCTGTTCTCCAGTACCTCTAAATTCAGAGTTTTGCCGAGGTCCACAGTTTTGTGGAAAACTGGCAGAGGGGAGCAAATGGCAAAGCCAAAGGCCCAGATGGTGACTGTTAAGAAATAGCCTTGTTTTGCTGTTAAATTGCTAGAAAGGGGATATTTTATCATACGGTACCTGACTGCAGCGATAGATATTAAGATTAACGTTGAAACTAGAACTGATGAGCACTGGAGGAAAGGCATTAAGTGGCACATGACAGTGCCAAACATCCATTGGTCAAGCAGGACGGACATCAGGGTGAAAGGTGAGCAAAACAGCACAACTAAGATGTCAGAAAAGGCCAAGTTGCTGATAAGAACGTTTATTATTGTCTTCTGCTTGTGCTTTAGCAGAGCCATTAATATGAGCAGATTTCCTATGAAGCCAGCCAGACTGATAAATGTGTACAGCCCAATGAGAAAGTACTGTATGTCATCAACACTACTCTTATAATCTTCCCAGGCAGAAAAATTATTTGTCGTAGCAGAGGTGTTCTTCGTCAGTGTCCTGTTGGTACGGTCTTTCAATTCTAAATCCATTTGACAGTGCTGCTTAGAACAAGAAAGGCATTAATTAGCATCTGAAGGAAGGATGATACTGGTGTTAATCAAAATGTAAAGGAGCATAAATTTACCTTGTATCACCTTAACTCAAATAAAGAAATAGTGATGTTATTCTACCATGAGGCAGATCCTGGATAACTTCAGGTCAATGCAGATTAGTTTTGTAGGTTTTATCAGTGGTGCTCAGCATATCTAGTCCTCCTGCCTGGCTGCTCCCATGGGACAAGGACAATTTAAGGTTCTGCATTATGATGCTGTCCTTTAACTATGCTTTGCTGTAGACCATATTGCCAGCCTTTCCATGAGGGAGCAGTTAGCTACAAAAGCAATCCATTTAGTCAGCGAGATTACTCATGTGAATAACAGCTCATTGATACGAGTAAGGAAATTACAATCACCATCTGGGCATGTGCCTAATCATTACATGATGAGGGCACCTGAAAACACATGGTGTTTTGACAAATGATAGCAAGTGCAGTAGTATTTCTTATCTTGTTAGCAGAAAACTAACACAAAGTAGGTGAGAGCTTTCAAAAAGAATCAGCTTATAAGGAGATCCACTGTCAGTGATCCAAGATGAAATTCCTAATGTGGTGCATATACATATTATTTTCTATTAAATGTTGAACATAGAATCATAGAATTGTCAGGGTTGGAAGGGACCTTAAAGATCACCCAGTTCCACCCCCCCTGCCATGGGCAGGGACACCCCCCACTAGAGCAGGGTGCTCAGAGCCCCATCCAGCTTGGCCTTAAAAACCCCCAGGGATGGGGCCTCCACCACCTCTCTGGGCAACCTGTGCCAGTGTCTCACCATATTTTAACTGTTGTGTAAACAGAAGGGAAAGCTGCCTACAAAACATCCAAAGTAGTTGGATGTAATACAGAGAGGACAGTGTTCACTAGTAGCAAACCTCACAGAGACATTTGAAAATTCAAGGAACTGCTCTTTGGCACAGAAACACCTAACATTAAAACCTAGCTCAGCACAAAATTATTCTGGCCTCAGAATCTTCATGCATTAATCTTAATTTTAGGAGAAATTTCATTTAAACTCCAGTTTACCTTCAACATCTGCATGGACTGAAGTTTCAAAGTCAAAATTCCCCCAAAGTGTCGATACAAATTTGCTTAATGTTTAGAAGTCTCAAGGAAGAGAAAACAAAAATAACTAAACAAACTCAGAACACACATTAATGGAGCAGAAGGTTAACTCCATCTATTAAAAAAGGCAGGGCTCTTCCAGAATGCAGCTATCCTCAGTGAGCTGTATTGTGCTGACTTCCTCAAAGTGCAAAAACATTACTCATTACTCTGTCTCCTCTACAGATGTGCTCCTTCCTATTGTCAGGTGTCAAAGGGAAGCTCAAACCATAATGCACTCCCAGAATATTCACTGACAGTGTGTTGTGATGGGAAGGTCCCTCATATAAGATTAGAAATACTAAAAAAAAATAGTAAGATATTGCAGGTTTTTGTGTCTGGAGAACAGTGTATTGGGGAAGAGGTGAAAAGAACTAAGCCTCGTCACCTTCTTGTAGTGTTGAGTTCAACTGCTTTGTAATAGCTAAAATAGAAGTAAGAATTGGATATCTGAGTTTAGACAATCTAAATATTATAGTTGTGTGCATAGGACTGGGGCTATGTTAATGCAAATGATTTCTGCTTAATTTTTCCTGGTCATTAGTGAAATAGTGGAAAACAATGTGAGACAAGGAGCACTGTCTAAGACTACCACTACCTCTAGACCAACTGTGAAGGAGCAGACTAGAGCTTCTGCAAGTGATCCATTCTCCCTGTGTCTCTACTGATATTATAATAAGGTTTCATTTTGGTGGGCTTCTCTTTTTGAAACTATCAGATAAAGAAGTAAAGAGTTTTTTACTTAATTTTTGGAGATTGATTTCTTTGAGTTGCTAGTAATCATCTGAAAACAGTGTGATTTGCAGAGCACAATGACTTCCAAAATCAGATGATTTCTTTTTTCTATTCTCTAAATGCTGTTGGGTTTTTTTGGTTGTGTGTGGTTGGTTTTGGTTTGGTTTTTTGTAGTTTTATTTTTTGAGAAAACCACAGTGACGCTCTTTCCCCTGGATAAAAAACATTCTCCTACCTCAGACTTATGGAATTATGTCATACTTTTATCATTTTTTTCCCCTTTGTTCAGCCTGGAGGAACAATGGGTTTTGTCATGAGTAATATTTCCGTGGATTTCAGTGTGTGCACACATACGTAATCAGCAGACTCTCTTGATTCATAAAAGCCATTTTAACTGTACATTGCCTTTCAACAGGAAATATTATCTGACTTATATTTTCCAGGTGAACACTGCTCCACCACATTCATCTTAGCTGAGAAGTGTGTAGGAAGCCCCCTTGCATATCACTGAGGAGTTAATATTGAAACAGCCATTAGGGTAATTCTGGACTATTTTCTATTCTCGTGGACACCTTCATTTTCCACTTTCTTTGTTGTACAGATTCAGAAAGCATTACTAGTTCAGCATCCCATTGTCTGATAGAAGGTTTAAAAAAAATCAGGAGTTATTTGAGAAAGGGAAATGGAACTTCACTCAAGAGCTAGATCTGTCCAAATCTTTGTTACTAATCAGCCAGGCGTTGACTGAGAATAAGAAGACTAATAAGAAAGAAGGAAGGAAATACAGTATCATCTTAAGATTCAAAAAAAAAAAAACTTAAAAACTCTTACAGTGCTCTCAAAGTGGTGATGGCTGAAGGAATGAGCACTTCATTTATTATGTGTGCCTACATAAGTAACTGCAGTAAGAGGAATCATTCTGTGTAGTCTATTTTAACTGATACTAGCTCAGAGGACTAACCTATAAAGGAGGAACAAACAGCAGATGTTGTTTCTCTCAGAAAGCTGGAGATCAGGATTGCTTTCAGAATATCCAGGACATTTTCAACAACAGTTAAATTTCCACACAGTGGTATCTGTCCAAAAGTCACACTGAGCAGTAACAATGCACACAGATGCTTATGTTAGAATAGTGGCTCTGTGTGTGAAAGTGTTGTTGATCCATGCAAAAAAACTGCAGCTTCTCCTCTAGGTTTTTTGGTGATACTTGCTGTCATTAAAAAGGTTGATCTTAGGCTCATTGCTGTGTGGAAAAAAAACAGGCATCACTACTGGTAGGAAAGGCAATCTAGTTAGTCCATTCCATTTCAGTGATGTGCTGTGGTTTGAAGAGAAATCTGTATTTTTGGTTCAGTTTTGCTTGGGTTTAATTGATGGATTCTATGAAGAGAATTGAAAGTAAATCTGGTGTTGTTGTTTCCTACTGCCACTTTCAGCTTTGGGTAACTAAAACTGGAAAAAGAAGGAATTCTCAAGTTAGATGCACTGTAGTTATTTTTGCTTCTAGAAATGTATATTCTCTACAGGTAATGCTAAGGAACAAAATTTTATGTGTTGTTATACTGGAACATGATTATTAAATTAATGTTTACTGAGTTCTTTTTAAGATTTTAATTGAAAGACTGTTGTCAGGTTCTGGGGATTTCCACACCTTCACACAATCTCTTGCAGTATGGCTTCGACAAGAAGTGAATATGCTGGTTTTGCTGAAGTAGATGTATTTTGTTGAGACACTTTAATAGTGAAGAAGCTGAACAGGAGGGCTGCAGAAATCCAGTGTGGTCTCTCCAGCTTCATCCCCTCTGCGCTATGGCTGTCTGCTGCCTTGGGTGAGAACTGAGCAGGTGCCATCTCCCCTACCAAAGCTCATGGAAATCAGGACAAAGGAGCACTGGAAGAAATCAGAGCATGCTCTGGTCAGGCCCTAGCAGGGCACTCGAGGCACACAGGAGGCTGTAGTGCACTGCAGCTACCTCTGCACCACCTCCCTGTAGTCACAGTTTCATATTGACAGAAGTCAGAGAGGGAGTAGCACTGTAATCTGCTGGTTTCAGTGGAGAACAGCTGTGCTGACAGAAATGCCCTTTGCAAAATGGCCAAAGAGAATTTTAGTTTCACTTTGGATGTTAAATGAAAGCGGATTTTCCCCCAAAGTTTCAAAAATCACCAAATCTCTTGCCACTGGAGCTTCCTCTCCGGCTCAAAAGGAACCAGCTGCTCTCTCAGCTCGAGTGCCACAGGCAGTTAAGATGCAAACACAAGCGTTTCTCCCATATCATAGAACCCCAGTCCCCAAACTCCTGCTGGCACACCACTGATTCACAGGACTGGCTGCACTTCCTACTTTGTCTGAAGAGCTGCTTCTATTTTTGAAGATTCACTCCCTCTCCCTCTGGTTGGTTGGTCAATCCCAGAGTGGCATGTGGCCATGGCTCTCAGAGAAATGAAGATTCCTGAAAATCCCACTGTGGGAAATAGAATTATGTCATATATCCTCTTTTGAAAACATCCTCCTCCTATTTGAGGTGTATTTTTAAACCAAAGGTACCACAGGGCCAGGATGCTCTTGCAGCTGTTTTCAAGAACAAATGCAGTCAGTCTGAAGGTACCTGATAGAGATTCTCCAACTGTCAGCCCGTTCCAGTGTCTCAGATTAAAGAGCTTTTTTCTAATACCCAGTCTAAACCTCTCCTTTCCCAGCTTAAAGCCATCGCTCCTTGTCCTGTCATTACAAACCCCTTCATGTAGGCCCCCTTCAGGTACTGGAAGGTCCCCCTGGAGCCTTCTCTTCTCCAGGCTGAACAACCCCAACTCCCTCAGCCTGTCCTCATATGAGAGATGCTCCCTTCCCCTGATCATTTTGGTGGCCCTCCTCTGGACACATCAATCTGTCTACATCCTTCTTGTGCTGGGGCTCCAGAACTGGACACAGCACTCCAGGTGAGGTCTCACCAGGGCAGAGTAGAGCGGCAGAATCCCCTCTCTTGATCTGCTGGCCACAGTTCTTTTGATGCAGCCCGGGATGTGATTGGCCTTCTGGGCTGTGACTGCACATTGGTGGCTGACAGGGGGGTAGTTCCCAGCGTCTTCTTTTTCACCCTTTGTAAAGATGGGCACAATGTTGCCCTTTTTCCAGTGGTGAGGGACTTCACCTGAGTGCCGGGACTTCTCAGATATCACGGAGAGTGGCTCAGCAACTGCATCAGCCACTTCCTTCAGTACTCTGGATGCAACTCATCAGGTCCCTTGGACTTATTTATGTTCAGGTTCCTCAGGTGACCATGAACCTTGTCCTTGCTTACAGTTGGGAGGGACTTTGCCTACCTGGTCCTTGTCCTGCGGGTCACCAACTTGAGGGCTGTGAGGAGAGAGTTTGACAGTGAAAACTGAGGCAAAACAGTTAATTGAGTACCTCAGCCTTCTCTTGTTACTAATTCACCACTGTCAATCACCAGGTACAATTCTTTGACCTTCCTGTTCTGATTTACTTATAGAATTCCTTTTTGTTTTTCTTTGTATCCCTCTCCAAGTTCAGGTCTAGCGATGCCTTGGCCTTCCTGACGTTGTCCCTACATAACCGGGCAGTGTCCTCTTATTCCCTCCAGGACACCTGTCCCTGTTTCAACTGTTTGTGCAATTTAATCTTGTTTTTTAGTTCCGCCAGCAGTTCCTGTCTCCTTTAGTTTCAGTGGGATACTTGGCAGGAGGCTGAGCTGCACAAGGCAGGAGGGACTGCAGTTTCACAGCAGGATTCAAGGTGGATTTTAATATTAACTGCATGTGTTTGATTCTTAGGGTAAGCATTAAATACCATGAGTATTTGTGGTTACTTTTTACAGAAAAATGTATTTTATGACAGCTGATATACCACGATCTTGAAAGATTTCAACTAACACCTCCTTAAATCACTTTAATTTCTGATATACCTCAGTGTGAGTCTCTGATTACTATTATTCTTTTTTTACTGAAATCTTGTTCAGAGTTTTCAGCTGCAGTTGATCTAAGGCCTGAGAGTGCTGGGGAGAACATAAACCATTACTGAGGTTTAGCTGAGTAAATGTGCCACATAACTTGAAATATGTGTGTTTAATATGTTTAAAATCTTATCATTAATCTTATTATTTCACTTAAAGCAGTCATTTCGAATACAAATGCCATAAATCATAATTTAGGAGAGTGAATAGGCTAGATATTTCCCTTTCTCTATGTATTTAAAGGGAACTTTTCCAGAACACAAAAGTTAGGTAGGCAACCATCTTCCTCTACAGGAAATCCTTTCAGAAAGTATTCCTTTTATTAGAAGAGATACTTCTAAGGTTTATTCATGGCCAAGAGCTTAAATATTAATGCCTATTAAGTTAACTCTGACTGGCTAGTCCCTGTATGGTCTAGTCAGTTGAATCGGTGGAACAGGACAATTGATCTTTACAGCTGGGAACCCTTTACAGTCTCAGGAGACCTTTTTCTACATTAAAAACAAATAAAGACAAAAGCAGGTTAGGAGAGAGCAAAGTGTGAAAATTCCTTCAGAAATCCAACCTTCCTACCCCCATAATACCTGGATGGTGTCAGGGCTGTAGAGAAAATAAACTCAGAGGAAGTCTTGAAACTTTTATGCAGTTGTAAATAGTTAATATGAGAGACTGTAACTGCCTGGCTCCCTAAGCTTAAGGAAAGCACTGAGCTATGTTGTTGCTACTTGAGAAATGATGTCCTCACATCATTAAACACGAAGATAACATCTCAGCCAAAACCTGAAACCACTGAAGGCTGAAAGATGAAATGCTCCTGCTTCAAATGTTCTTGTTCATTACATGCAGCAGCAAAAATTAACCTGAGAACCCGGGAGAATTCAAAGGATTGAGACTACTTCAGAAATCCAGATAAATGGGTTTTTCAAGCCTGCTAATGGTTTGCCTCTGTGTGCCTAACTAAAAGAAGAACTACAACATTATCCTGGAAAACAAGCACACAGCTTCTCAAAATAAGCAAAAGCCAACTAATAAGATTATTTCTCCATCTCCAAGGAAATATTAGGCAACGTAAGGAGGTATTTGCTGGTCAGTACAGAAAACCTGAAATGCATGGCTACATTTTACACCAGGGAGCACAGCAGCTCCTGGCTTGCAAATGAAAAAAATAAATCAGACCACACCGGGAAAGAGCTTTCTGCCCCTTCACACCTCGCTAAGGAACCACTTTCCCTTGTGCACCCCTCACCGCCTCCGCGCACCGCCCGTCGAACGGG
>VWZY01011594.1:3814-46291 GCA_013399075.1 Chloroceryle aenea | reverse complement strand
TGCAGCCCCGCAGCGGAGCGCAATTAGCGTTTCCATGGCAATTGAGTGGCGCGGTAAACAAACCCGCGCTCGCTGGGGCGGAAGGGATGCTCCCACTGTCTCACCGGGAATCCAGGACAGAGCGTGGTGCAGGAGGTGAAATGCTCTACGTGTTTCGGGACATCGGGAAGCGTGAGCGTAGCCAGGCGATTGCAGAGCGCTGACCTGAGCGCTCTCCACTTCCCCTGACTTTGGCTGCGGTAGAGTTTTGGTGGAATTTATCCCGCTGCTCTAACACTCTTGAATTTTTACCATTATTTTAGAAGCGGTGGGAGGTGATGGATTTCCCCCGAACAGTTCTCCTTTCTGAGCTGAGTAACTCAGTTCTTACCGAGGCAAGCATCTGAAGGGTCGTTTTAATTTTGTCTGGGCCATCAGTGGGAAGGCAGAGGAGAGCTTTTTTTTAAGTGAGCAACATTTTAAAGTGCAAAAATTGATGGGTATGTCGGAACACAATTCATGAAAGGACAAATTCTGCTGTTCTCACCAGCTGCTGTCTTCTAGCACGAGAAGAGTCATTGATCATAGTCCAATTACAGGACTACTGGAGAACTGAGTGACTTGCAGGTCTCAGGGAGCACAAGTGGCAGAATCTGACACGAAAACGTAATGACTTTTCCATTTGCCGAGGAACCTCTTTGACAGTTGATATTAGCACTGCAAAAAAGCTGGCAGTGTGATTAGCCTGGGAGAGATTGTACCACACAAAGACAAAACAGCCAAATCAACCCTATTGTGAACTGACTTTCAGAAGTCCAGTTGGGCTCCTTGTTCAACTTAGGATAAAAAATCCTCATTTTAGGGTAAGTGATCAAGGAACAATTAACCTTAATCTTGGTGATGAGCTCAGGATTGCGAGGAAGATTGCATCCCATCTTCTGTCGCCTGCTTCTGCATTATTCACCACCCACTGCTGGTGAATCACTGTATGTGCAAGTGGAGCTGCCAAGTGGAAGTGAGGTGCCAATCCATCTCATCGTTTTAAGACAGTTCTCCTGTTAGTCATAAAGGAGAACAGAATTCATCCTTTTTAGGGCTGGAGCAGCCGTTCTTAACATTTTCGACCATCTTCCCATGTAATAAAGATGGCTTGCATGCTTTGCAGGCAAATATTTGATGTGATGATAGAAATCCACCCTGCTTGTAATCTGCGATCAGGGGGGGATTAAGATCATCTCCCAGGACACCAATTTACCTGAATGTCCCTTGGTCTCGGTAAACTTAGCACATTGCTGGCCCCACTGCTTGGAAGTGGAAGCTCCCTTCTGGAAGGAGGGAAGTTTTAGAGATACTCCATTTTTCTGTGAGAACTTCTGGCCACAGCAGAGTGACATTGTCTTTAAAAAAAAAGTCTACATTTGTTGGAATAGCCCACAGGTGGGAAATTATGATTTTTTGCATTGCACAGGTATGATTTTTGTAGGATGCCATTGTACACGTACAAACAGCCTATCTCCATGGGGGTGATTTCTAAGGCAGGCAGTCACCTACTACAGTTTTCCAAACAGCATCTGGAACTTACATGGGGCTCAGAAAGAACAGTCAGGAAGGCAAGTGCTCCTTCCTCAAAGCAATCTCCTCTGAGAATAAAATATTACAATGGTTTTGTTACTTGTCGTATTTCAGGAGGGTTCACCAGCCAGTAATGCACTGTCAGGTGCGGGTTTGTTTGTTGTGGGTTTGTTTTATTGGTTGTTTTGTTTGTTGATTTGTTTGTTTGTTTGTTTGTTTCCCCCTTAGAATCATAGAATCATTATGGTAGGAAAGGATCTCTAGGATCATCGAGTCCAACCTTCATCCCAACACCTTCCTAACCACCAGACCACAGCCTCAAGTGCTTCATCTACTTGTTTTTTTTAAACCCCTTCAGGGATGGTGACTCTACCCCCTCCCTGGGCAGCCTGGTCCAGTGCCCAACCACTCTCTCAGGGAAGAATTTCTTTCTAATATCCAATCTCAGCTGTATTTGTACCATTCATTCCTGACTCTCGTGCACATCAGAGGCAATTGCTATTTTTCCCCTTTTCACTGTTTTTGTACCTCTGTCTTGCCAGTAATACTACTGACAAATAAAATAGGTGATCTACAGATAGGAAAGGTAATGACATCAGAGCTATCTAATGTCAGGACTGACAACGGATAATAGTACAAGTTCCCCAGAAACCAGCTTCCAGGGAGTTGCTGAAACCAGAGAGGAGTCCTTGAGGAAGTAAGAGATGGTGATGGTGCAAGATACCTCTCAGGAGAAGCTGAGGAAGAAAAATGCTGCATTGGAGAGGGAATACTGGTATTTCTGAGTCAGAGGGGCACAACAGAAAATACAGGAGAGAACTCAGTGGTTGTATGAATATAAATTAATTTTTATAGAATCATAGAATTGTTTTGTCTGGAAGAGACCTTCAAGATCATCAAGTCCAAACTTATTCCCAGCCCTAGCAAAATCACTAAACCATGTCCCTAAGCACAACATCTGCCCGGCTCTTAAACACCTCCAGTTTTGCATGCTTCTTACCACACTCCCAACTGTATCTTTCTTTTGGGAATATCATCCCAATATATTGGAAAATTAAGCTTCTAAAGGCTCACCATGAAAGACATGAAGACTCAAAGCTCCAGTGGAAGGCGGTGGTGATGAATGCCACAATTAATCAAAGTCTAGGCCACCTAATGTCCAAATTCCACTGTTCATCCCCTGAAAAGAAGAAAACAACCCACAAACTATTAAAATTACTACTAAACTGTGGCTTCTGTATGGCTCATCCCTTCCACAGATTCTTACCTTGCATAAGGCAGCTCGGCTTGAAGGCAGTGAGCTTTGGACTGCTAAGGAGGTTGCAGTAGTTGAGATATCTTTAGACAAAAAGGCAGGACATCTGTTGGTTAGCTAATAAAATATTTCCAAGGGTAAGCATGTAACTGATCATTTTTGCTGCCTAACACATGTCATCACATTTGTTGGCTGGTGTTATATGCACTGACTGTTAATGTCCCTTCTGGCTGATCATACTGAAGCACAGGGGCTGTTTCTGCTTCACCTGACTGGAACTTGTGGATGAATGTGTATGATTCTGAATCCTGAATGGAGAGAGTGGGGCAGCTATAGCAGAAAATAAAGCTTAGTATTTTAGCCAAGTGGACATAATTTAGGTTATATCTTGAGCAGCCTTTAAATAACATTGCATATGATCAGGATAGCTTTACACTAGCTAGTTTGGCTGTATCGTTCAAACTGGAACTGCAGTAGCAAGACTCTAAGCAGAGATTAACCACAGAATTATTCACGCAGCTTCTTTGGGTTTGTGACATTAACAGTAAAATGAAGTGTTGTTAATGTTTGGTGTCTGTTGCAGTCGTTGCAGAGTAAACACACTCTTAGCCAAACAGAATTTGCTGCTATCCTCACTGTACTCAACAGCAAAATGCCTCTTTAGTGTTCTGATGACAGGCTTATGCCCCAAGGAGTCTGAGTTCCCTTGTCTATGAATAGTGTAATGTGAAATGCAAGCATTTCAAGGATACTCATGTTCATTACGAGAAAATGAAAACAATAAAAATAAAGTTAAAAAAACCTTCAGAGAGTGCTTCCATTAATTCTCCATAGTGGTGACTTCAGTCTGTTTTACGAACAGTAGAAACCACAAATTACTCTTGTGGTGTTCTTTCACTCGGTGCATTTTAAGTTTTATGGAAGGGTTGCATTGCCAGAACACCTGACAGTGCATTGTAATCGAAGTGGCAGCCTCATTTTATGACATCTTTTCTTTTCCATTTTTGAGACTGAGAGAGAATTTTAGTGGGTTGATCTCTTGGCATGTTTTTTTCCATGTGTTTCTTAAAAATGTCTTGCTCCCTTCAAAGAAATTCTTATTCTTTTACTCAAGCTGTTCAGTTTCCTTAGTTGAGATACTTGTGGTTGGTTTATTTTACTTTCTTTTTTGCAGTGTCGTTCTTTTGCACAAATACATGAATGCAGTCAAACAGACACAGCCTTCCAGTCCAGAGTGCCTTTGATGTACTGAAAAAATTGACTCCCTGGAAGAGGATAATCTTTAACACAAGGGGTACCTTGCTCCTCCAGTGCTGCTTCCTGACAGTGAATGTGAGAATATCAATATCTCCGGATATTCTCTGAGAATGACAATAGAAGGAGAGTTCCCAAGGAATCATCTGATGCTCCAGCTGGAGATGCTCCAGCTCCAAGCCTGGTTTTGAGACTGGAGATGCACAGCATAGCTAGGAATTGCTAAAGCCTGAGTTTCCTACAGAACATTTACTGCACAACATGTGTGTTCTACAGCTGTAATGGAAAGTTTGAAAAGAGCCTGTCGCTGTTTATGAGAGCGATTATTTCTTAGTGTGCTTTAGTGCTCACATGTATGAAAAGCTCTTTAGAGGAGATGAATGTGGCTCCAACAGATCCAGCCATTGGAGGCAGACACACGACAGTATGGCAGAGCAGGAAGCTTGTAGTAAAACTTGGGTGTATATAACACAGCATGTCTGTTGGAAAGACCCAGTGCCTGAGGCAGCCCTTTCCATTGCTCCACTCACGACTGAAAGCACTATTGAAGTCCATCTGCGGTGTGAGTAACCTGATGAGTATTTGTTGCCATCACTGGGAGTTCAAGTGACATGTAGGATCTAACTTCAATGTCTTGTAGGAAATTATTATATTTACATAGTATAAGCAAGGTATTGTGAAGCTTGTGTCTATATGACAGCCCCCCTGCTACAAAAACCTCATCATATAAACCCAAGCTTCTTATTCTGGACCGCTCCTAAAAATGAGTCTTTACTCTGTGTGCCTGTTGTCAGAGTACTGAAATGATGTATCACAGAATGCTGATCTTCTTTTTTAAAATAGCCATCTTGCCTCTATGGGCAAGAGCATTACAGGTACTGGGATCATCCTGGTATAGAAAAGGACTTTTTCTCTGCCTAGCAATACATCTATTGCCCTTAAAAATCTTTATATTGGACAATAATTCTCTCTCTCTCTTTTTTTGTTAATGTGAGTGGGTCTTTCCACACCCATAACACTGAGAGCCCTCGGTTCTACATGTCCTACAGTGTCACTGCTTCAGACAGAAATATGCTCTTTATGGGACCCTCAGTTCTCAGTTTAGATCTCTGCTTGAGTGCATTCACCTTTGCTCTGCTCAGCTGGAGGCTGGTGCATGTTAATGGCTGATATAGGACTGAAGATCTTGAGAGGCATTATACACAGCCTGCACTTACCTTCTGGCTGCTGCTGCTGCTAAAATGTCAGCAGTGCCCTGGCTACTGCTTTATAGCAACCTTGAGGTATGCCTGCACTTTCCTTTCATCAAGGACTGCTGTTACAATGCAGTTGAGCTGAGTTCCTGGAAATACGGTGCAAACATTAACCCCAGTGCTGAGTTTTGAAACCTTCTCATGAGGCTCATTCTGCAAAAAAATATTACAATTCCTTATTATATGCAGCTAAATTTTTAGCAAGAAGTAACATGGTTTCTCACTTGAGAGGTGTCCATGACATAACAGCGGTGCCATGTGATAGGAGTATGCCTGAAGGGAAAAATGTAAGACCATGTAACTCCTTCCACTTCATCTGGAGCCTTGGAAGAGTTAGAGCACTTCTGTTTTCCAAGAAATCCAAAGATCTAATAGAGCCCACAGGGTTTGTCAGGGCATTTTCAAAGTACAGCTGAAGTTTATCTGGGTAATGTCTTTCAGATTTCCAAACTCACTGGTTTTTTATGCCCACTGAAGTAGATCTTCTGCATCAGTGCTTTTTGTGAGTGCGAGAGCAAGCTATTTCAGGATCTTAAATGAATGGATAATAAAATTTCCATTTTGCTTTTAAGGAATTTTTTCCATCAACAGTTAACTATATGGCTATATAAATATAGCTGGTAACAGGTTGAAGAGCTACTTGTGCCAACTGCATTAAATAATAATAATAATAATAATAAAAAAAAAGCCTTGTTGCTGGGAACTGGGGTTTTCAAAAGAAGCAGAAGAGCTGGCTGATGCAACAACCACCACCTTTTCCACTCTGCATCTCAGTACGGATGGTTGGTCTTTATTTTCAGGGGTCCATTTTCCTTCCAGCTTCCTGGATTATGGCACTGCTCTGTATGAACCTGCAGAAATGCCTTCCCTTTTCTACGGGTCATACAGGATGGTGAACCACTTGGCTGGGGTGAAGCAGAAAAATCTGCCTAAGGGCCACAGTTACAGCTGTATTTTCTTGAGGTTTTATACTTTACTGACTTAATTTACTTTTAAGATAGGTTTTTATTGCTTCTAGCTGAAAAAAAAACAAACCAAAACAAACAACCAAACCAACCCAACCCCAAACCCCCCAAACAAACACCCTAAACCCACCAAAACCTAGAGCAGCAACTTGACAATTCTTATTAATCCAGTCATCACTCCTCATGAGAACTACAGACCAGAAGGTAATTGTACTGCATTAAAAAGCCAAACCCAAACTTTGTAACTTACTCCTTGGACTGAAAATCGCCTCTCCTCCCTGTTCCCCATTTCCATCTCCAGTTTGGCCGCAAGATGGCAATCCCTCGCAGAGAAAAAGCTGAGAGCCAGGCAGCGAGCTGAAACTGTCTCCCTTCCTCAGCTTTTCCCTGCACTATCTCCCCCTCCTCTTTTGTTTCAATATTTAATTGCATTTATTTCGGAATTACTAGGCAACCCACCCCCAGATGTGCAGTGTGAAGGTGATGTGCATGCAGTGAGATCTTCAGGATCTGCTCAGCAGATCACCATCATGTGATACTGGGATAAGGTGGAGTTTGGCTTTAAGGGGGAGTCTCCAGCCTTCCTCACCAATCTTTAGGATCTCAGTTGGAGGAATACCAGAGGATCCTTCCCCTTTCCCTAATCTTTCTTCTCCATTTAGCCTCCCGAGCCAGACCCTGAGCAGATATAAGGTGGACAGAACAGTTGCAAGGTGAGTTTCCCTGCGGTTGCTTTCCATGCCTGGTGGGTGGTTTTGGGCTGGTGTTTGCTTGCTCTTTTAGGTGCACTGACAAAATGCCAGGGAGAGGGAGGCTTCAGGTTGAACTTGTGGGTGTCTGGGTAAACCATTGCCTTGGGCTGACAATATTTTGTGCTTCCTTTTGAAGAGCTTCGAGGGTTTTACAGTGCATTTCCAGTCACTTCACAGCATGTTATTTCCCCCCTTTCTGTCTGGTGGTGCTAAAGTTTTGACCAAAACCCTCCTGGAGAATCAGCAGGGTATGTGTCATAGGGGAGACTGTGCAATCACTCGGAGGGGTCTGCAGAGCTGTGGGCTCTCTCCAGCCCTTTACAGCACCTAGGGATTTTCCCTCCTGGTTTGGGAGCTGGTGGAATAGGGGACAGGGAATGGTGCAGCTGTCCAGGAGATCCCCTCCTGATGTGTGATCCATTTTGGAGACGTGGGCAGGGGGGAAGGGGTCCTTGTCACTTGCCAGCAGTGCTGTGTTTCTGAGCTAGTTCCCAGCCATGCTTTCAGGTTGCATCTCTGCTATGCGGAAAGGAGAGTTAAGGAACGGTGACATTTTCTGGGTTTGAGTTTCTTATTTGATAAATAAGCAAGAGCAGAGCTTGGCTAAGGGAGGAGAAAAACCAATAACCTGAAACCGAGGCCACCTCATTGCTGGGTCCAGTTTGGCCCCAGCTAGTGAGAAAACCTATCCAGTTATCTCCTTCCAGGACACATCTCCTCACCCACTCTGCTCTTGCTGTCGTGCTGTCAAACCTCAGGAGTGGACTGCCCACCTTGTTCTGTGCAAGTGACAGTGGAGATGACAATTAAATCTGTGATTTTTTTCAGGCTGGGGTAAAGTCTTGTTGGAACTGAGGAGTTCTGTCTCTCTGCATTACCCACACGCTTGGATAAAGAACCTACTTCTGTCTCTGGCTGAAGTGATGCTTCAAGAGGTCCTCAGGGTGGGAGGTTCTTTATAGGACCCTAAAACAGACTTTGTGGACTAGGGACACTTGAAAAACATAGTTATCAGAGGCAGCAGGTGCAGGAGGTAATGCTCAGGTGCATGGCTAGCTAGCTTGAAAATCAAAGTTGCCGGGCCTCAGCCAGAGCTGCCTTCTGTCCAAAATCACTGATGGGTAACTTTTGGCAGTAAAATGTCACTCAGGGGCAAACTCTGTTGCCTGTTCTGGTTTCATGTAGCCATGTGGTGACTAGAAAGAGCCAGCAGAGCCAGCTGAGGTGAGAAGACATGGTGGTGGTATGTGAGGGTAGGTCCTTTGGCTGATCCTCAGGAGGAGCAGGAACTGCAAGCACAGACTTTGCATGCTGGCTCTGCCTCAGTGAGGAGGCAGCCCCAGTTCTGGTCCCCAGCACACGGCTGGTTAAAAGTATGTCTGCTACCAGTAAGAGATGATTCTGCTCTGGAGGCAGACGGCACCAGCATTTGTATTTGGTATCATTTAAGACCCCAAGCTCACCCCTTCAGGGTCATTTTTAATGAAGTACATCTTAGTGGGCAATGTCTTTACTGCTTTTGAGGTAAGTGTCACATGGAGATGGGTTTGAAACCCACTTGTGTGATTTTTAAGTGACATTACTTGCATTACCATAACCTAAGGTTGCTTTCATTTTTATTATTTTTCTTCTTCCACCCATAAGGCTGAGTTTCTGTAAATTTAAAACCAAGGCCTTGGAAAGGGGTGGTTATATGTTCTCCAGAGGTCCATTCCAACCCCTGCCATGATGTTTCGATGGTATAGGCATACCCATTGCATGGGTAAAGGAATTTTGTACAGTGTCTAATTTCTGCTACTTTCTTTTGTCTCCTTTTGTTCTTTCTTTGCTGCACAGCTCGCTAGCTGAGATTAAGGTGTTCAGAGTTCTCAATCTGCCTTTGATACAGAGTCAGTGCTGCTCTGGGCACTCAGCTGCTCAACATCCAGTCTATGTATTAGGAAAAAAGGAAAGCAGCTGTTTTTAGAGTAAATTTTCCACCCCTCACATTAGTCAGATGGGGTAGAAATCCCCCCTTATGTGATATAATTCCTCTTAGAGCATCTTGAGAAAGCAGACCTTTGCCCATTAAACTTGCAAACAGGAGATGTAAAATATCAACTAAAGGCTACACTAAATTGCTTCTCAGATCCTGATTTTGTGTAACTTGTGCTGGCAGGGAAGGGCCAGGAAGGGGTCACATCCTCCGCTTGCAGATTTGCATTTTGATCCTGCTTTTCTGCCTTTCTTCCCCGGGGCTGCAGCCCCTGCTGCCATTGTCATCCCTGGGATGAGTTGGTTGGTAACCCCCTCTCCCGCGGGATCTGGCCCCGCTGCTGCCGCATGCCAGGGGGANCCGGTGACCCCTGCTCCCTCCCTTCTCCCCAGGTGGTGTGAGGGAAATGCAGCACAGACGAGCGGATTTGACCAAGGGTTTCCTGATGGGCTGATGGGTGCCTTTTGAACTCCGGGAGCGGTTTGGATGAAAGAGGTGGCAGTGGCAGCAGCTGTGAATGTCGCACCAGCGAGTGGGAAACAACATGAATCACTCGGTTCTCTCTCCCCTGGGAAATGTTACCGGTCACCTGAATTTTTCGGAGAAGAACTCGCAGATCTTGCAGTTTGAGGATGAGGATTGCCGCGTGCCTTTAGCCATGGTCTTCACTCTGGCCTTGGCTTACGGGACTGTCATAATTCTAGGAGTCTCTGGGAATCTGGCCTTGATTATCATTATTTTGAAACAAAAGGAGCTGCGCAATGTTACCAACATCCTCATTGTCAACCTGTCCTTTTCCGACCTTCTAGTGACCATCATGTGTCTTCCCTTTACCTTTGTGTATACTTTAATGGACCACTGGATTTTTGGGGAGGCCATGTGCAAACTGAATCCTTTTGTGCAATGTGCCTCCATCACCGTCTCCATCTTTTCCTTAGTCCTGATCGCTATAGAACGGCACCAGCTGATCATCAACCCCCGTGGCTGGAGGCCAAACAACAGACATGCCTACATGGGGATTGCTGCCATATGGATTTTAGCCACAGCTTCCTCTTTGCCTTTCCTGGTTTACCACGTGCTAACGGACGAACCCTTCCGAAACGTCACCTTTGATGAATATAAGGACAAATATGTGTGTTTGGACCTGTTCCCCTTGGACACTGTCAGGCTTTCTTACACCACCACGCTTTTGGTGATTCAGTACTTTGGACCTCTTTGTTTTATATTTATTTGCTACTTGAAGGTAAGAGAAAATCCTCATGTGGTATGTCCTCCTTTCTGTCTGATACTTGTTTATCCTTGCAAAGATGATGCTTGTAGTTTAAATTATCCCACACCTTTCTCTTTGTTGAATTTCCTGCAGATATACATACGACTAAAAAAAAGGAACAACATGATGGACAAGATGAGAGACAATAAGTACAGGTCCTCTGAAACCAAAAGGATCAACATCATGCTGATGTCGATAGTGGTTGCATTTGCAGTTTGCTGGCTGCCTCTCACCATCTTCAATATCGTGTTTGATTGGAATCATGAAATTCTGCCTGTCACTACCTGCAGCCACAACCTGTTGTTCCTGATTTGTCACCTCACCGCCATGATCTCTACTTGTGTGAATCCCATCTTCTATGGGTTTCTCAACAAGAACTTCCAAAGAGACCTGCAGTTTTTGTTTCATTTTTGTCATTTACACTCCCACGAGGAGGACTATGAGACCATAGCCATGTCCACCATGCACACAGATGTTTCAAAAACCTCTTTAAAGCAGGGAAGCCCAGTTGCATTTAAGAAAATAAATAGTGATGATGATGACAAAATATAAAGAAACAATAAAAGTTCTACACAAGCTTTGGGAAGTGTGGTTGCAGGTGTACCGTGGCCAGGGACAAGCACAAAAGTACAAAATGGGTAACGTTTTTCTTCCTTTTCCAAGGACCTTTGATTGTTGCCACTTTGAAATTATATGCTCTGCATTTTTCCCCTTTTCCTGCTTTAATGTCTGCAGCAGTTACATCTGAATCTTATTATAAGGCATAGTTGGACCTGCTACTACCTACGGTTTTCATCAGCTGTCTTTTATTCTGTTTTCTTTGTACAGTTATGTGCTTTAGCACAAAGGTATATTTATTGATTTTTTTTTGTTTTTAAAGAAGTAGTTTTCAGGAGCATCCATCTAAGACATTAGAAGCCATCAAACCACAGGGAGGTTGTCACTGCAGAGGACACCCATCCCCGCATGAAAGTAGGACGTTCTGATTTGTAAAGTTCATCTTGCTGCCTTTTTTTTTTGTTTTTTTTTTTAAGTATGGCTTTTGAGCAATGATAACATCCTGTAAAACTGGTGTAGGCACACAGGAGATGATTCTGTGAAACCTGTAGAATATGATAAATGGGGACATGCAGTTGTCTGGCTCATAGAGGCAATTCAGGCTGTAATCACTAACGTTCAAAGACAGGATTAGGAGAGGAATTCTGTTCTCATTTACGACAATAAAATCCTACAGTAATTCCACAGAGCGCAACGGGATAACTCTGATGTTTCACCACAGCAAATTAAAGTATAAATGAGCCTTTGGTCTCAAATTATTATATCTGATATTAATAATATAATCTTTTTAACTTAAAAAAAAAACCAGAAAACAACCCCCATTCTCATTTCCCATCACTGACAGCAGTTAGTGTTGCTAGGGAGAAATGTACTGTCTGTCCCAAGCCTGTGAAGCACGTATATTGTCCTAGAGACCAGTGTCCAGAATCTAAAGGGAGATGGGACCAGTCACTCTCTGGATAAGGTGCAATTCCATCCTTGCAGGTGACAGTGAAAATTAGGTCTGCTATTAAAAAAAACCCAACTTTAGACACCTGAATATTTTCAAAATAATTACTGGTGATCTATATGAATTATGTATAGCCTCATAATATTCTGTGTTCAGATGCAATGGCATAAACCTGGAGCATCTCCAGGACAATGGATGGTTTAATCAAGACCTGCAAAATTGAGAAGGAGGCTATGGATATAGTTCGGGTGTGAATGGTATGTTTATCTTCCAAACTCCCAGTTTCCACAGTTGTTTGAAGTGTGGAAATACTTGCCAAATATACACTATAGAGCTCTGTGTGTTACTGCTTCAACTCTGTATCCTCTGTTTACACAAAATATACATGGTAAGATCCACAGCTGAGGGAAACCCACATAACTTGACTTGTGTAAATGAAACTACAGCAATATCAGCCAGCTGAGGTTCTGCTTCATACAATATACTTTGCTGTATAATCAATGCCTTTTTGAATAATCAGATTTTAAAATACAGTACAGACCCTACTTTCTTTTAGCAAGGCCACTTTAAACCATTCTGACAGAGGAGAGGGTCTTTAAAATGGATATAAATGTAAATGTAGCAGAAATGGAAATCTGACCTGATACATTCCTGAATAAAAACATCTCAGGAAGTGGTGATGACTCTAATATGTTCTAAATCTGACATGGATGAATGCCTAAGAAATGAAAATCATTTGGTTTGCCAGTATTGATAAGTCAAAAACTGTGCCTTGTGCTGTCTTACAAATAGCGTAGAATATTAAAGTAGCAATTTGTTCTTGTGCATTATAATTTTATGTATTTCTCTCCTGGCAGATAATGTAATTAAAAAGGAGGTTTCTGTGGCTGAGAACAGAGACAGAATGCAGAAAAGGAATTGTAAGACAGATTTTTTTTCAGAGCTTTGCCCTTTTGCATTTTATATTTCCCTTTTCTTTGTGGTTATCTGTGGAGCATGTTGTTAATAATTTGACGAGTCTCCTGAAATTATTCCCCTGTCACTTTATGATGATTTTCATATGCTAAGGGATATGTATTTTCACAGAGATGCAATGTAGAAACCCAGCCGTGTTTTTCTGTTAAGAACATCCCAGTGAGTTTTTCCCATAGGAAAAAATACCACAATGAATTTGATGTTTTCTCCCACTTTTGAAAACAGCTCTTTCTACCAATCCAGTGGAAGAAGAAAACAGAATTATTTGAGAAAGTTTCCAGTTAGTTTGCTGGATATTTTTGACCAGGCCAATTACGTGTTTATCCAGAGTACCTGTTGGAGCAACTTTAGAAGAACCTGCTGGTACACAGAGACCTAAAACTTGTGTGTCCTAAGACTTGGAGGTCTCCAGTGGGACAGAAACACAATTCCTCCTTTGTCAACCTTTCTTCTGTCTGAGTTATGGTCTCAGATTATACAGGCAATGTGATACCATCTCATTCTGTCTCCTGAGAACGTGTGACAGCTTTTTTTTGGCCTACCAATGCCTGATCAACAAGGTGAAGAGTAAGTAGGAGCATTCCTTCAATTCATCTGTGTTCAACTCAGGAGCCATTTTTCCACTGCACTGCTCTCCTAGGTTCAGGATTCTTTTATCTATTTCCTCACTTCCCTGCAAGAAACTTTTCTGACCCTCTGTTAAAGATACAGGCTAGCACATCAACATACAAATAGGCCAGGGGATGCTGTCTGAAATGACAATGGAAATGAACACAGTAAAAAGTGTTCAGGGGGAAAATGCACTTGGAGAATTTCAGAAGCAAAATCGTTGACCTTCTGAAAAATTGTTTACAATGACAGAGTTAAAATTGGTCTCTCTGAGGTGCTGATCTGACATCTGCAGGGTGTAGATGACATCTGCTGAGAGCAGTACTTTTTGTCTTTAGTTTCATGACTTCTGGAGACTTTCCACTCCTGACACCTGGTGTGGTGGTTTAATCCCAGCCAGCAACTAAGGATCACACAGCTGCTCACTCAGTCCTCCTGCCCAGAGTGGGATGGGAAGGAGAACTGGAAAAAAAGAGTAAAATTAATGGGTGGAGATAAAACCAGTTTGATTATTTAATATTAATAATAATAGCATCACAATAATAAAAATAAAATAAAATGTATATAGCAAAAAAAGTGAAATTAAACCTAAGCAAAGTGAAGCAATGCACAATGCAACTGCTCACCACCTGCTGACTGATGCCCTGACCTTTCCAAGAAATGATTCTCTCTCCCTGGCTGACTCCCCTCAGTTTATATACTGGGCATGACATCACATGTCACAACTCCTCTGGCTTGTTTGAGTCAGCTGTCCTGGCTGTGTCCTCTCTCAGCCTCTTGTGCACTCACAGCCTCTACTGGCAAGGTAGTATGAGAAGCTGAAAAGCCCTCGACTTAGTGTAAACATGGCTTAGCAACAACTGAAAACACCAGTGTGCTTTCAACATATTCTCATCCTAAATCCAAAATGCAGCACTATACCAGCTACTAGGATGAAAATAAATTTTATTCTAGCCAAAACCAGGACATCTGGCTGCAACACTAATCCCCTTTTTCACTTTCAGAGGTCCAGCATCGCTTCTCATCCTCCAAATGCAGAATTTCTTTACAGGGTGAGCTGTTGGGTTTCCCGTTTCTCTGCCATTTCTCAGTCATTCTGTTTGATGTTTGTGCTGTTTTGTCAAACTCCCCACACTTCAGCTCCTGCTGATTCCTATCTCAAAAGCCTGAAGTAATCCTTCTTATTCTTTCAGACTGGTAGAAAAGTTTTACTGAGAGAAAAACATAATAGTGAGTGATCTGTAAGGTATCTTACTACTTATGTGCAATACATTCCATGTCAAATCTACAGCCTTAAATGACAAATGTAAATATTTAATAGCCTTAAATGACAAATGTAACTATTTAATAAACGTTAATATCTGCCTAATTTGTTATTTTATCATCTTAAAAGTCCCTTTTATGCACCACAGACGTGTAAAGGTTCTGCATAATCTAAATACACCTACATATTTGTATGTCATTTTCATATAAACTTCTGTATTCCCATACTGCTTTTTCACACGTATCTTAATTGTGTCATTGTCACTATGTATGGCAATACACCACTTTCATATCTTCATTAAAAAAAGGGAAAACAATAAAGGAGCCAATTAACTGACATAATATCTGCTTTTGCCAAGACTGGGAAAAGCTGGATGTTAAAAATAATATCAACCCTGTTTTTAACACCTCATTAAAAAGTCATATTTAAACCAGGAAAATAAATTAATGTGACAGGGCCCTTCAGATCACTTGAGCCAATGCTGAATGCATCTCATCGCTGATGGTGTGAAAGGCTACAAGCTCATGTGTTCTGACTCAGAGGTCTTGTACCACCTATTATGAATAGATTCTGAAAGCAAAAGTTGATACTGACTTATCTTCAGACTTCAAATCTGTGTCTGCTTAAATCCAGGCCTGTTCTTCAAATTCTGATTCTGAACTCAGGAAAATGGTCTGAGATCAATGAAACTGGAGAATAATTAAATTCAATTATTTGCCTAGACACTCTACTGAATGAAATTGCAGTGCTGGTTGGCTACTCACACTCTTTCCTAACAATCAGATTTTCAGCTTATTATAGAAAGAAATGAATGTCATATAGTTTTCTTGTGAATTTTCTCTGGAGTCCAGTGCCTGACAATACTTGAGTTTAAGGCATTGGTCCAGACTAGTCCTAATTCCTTCAATCAAAGAATTTACCAGGCCAGTGTATAGGGAAAGAAGACCGTAAGGAAGCATTTTTTTTTTTTGCTTCTTATTTTTAAAGCATACATAACAGTAGGAAACATGAGCTTAAATAATACCCCCGTCTGCAACAGATTTAATTAATTAATTCAGCTGAGTAAAAAGAGTAGAGAAAGAATGATTTTAATCAAATGATAAGTGTTGTTGACAGCTGTTTTTCTGCTGAAAGATATCTACAACTCCAAGCACTGTCCTCTTAATTCCTGTGTTATTTAATGTGATTTCTGCTCCCCTGGGTCATTACTAAATACCAAAGTCATTACTGAAGTTGATATGAGACAATTCTTTTCCTATTCATGTTCTGCAGAATTTAAAATGAGGAATACAAGTAAGAGTCAAAAATATGAGCAGCCTTATAGTGTCTTTCACTTTAATACCTATGGTCAGAAAGAACTTCTGTTCAATATTTCTGCCCATGCTAAACAGTGTTAATGGTCTAACTGAAGTTGGCATTTCAAAGATGAACAAGGGCGTTATTGTGGCCTTCCAGTATCTTAAGGGGCCTACAAGAAAGCTGGGGAGGGACTTTTGAGGATGTCGGGCAGTGATAGAACTGGAGGGAATGGATCAAAACTAGAGGTGGGTAGATTCAGATGGGATANTATCACCTCCTCCCCCAGCCTGAACTGACAGAGGGGATTGTTCTGGCCCAGGGGCAGGACCCTGCACTTGCTCTTGTTGAACCTCATGTGGTTCACCTGGGCCCACCTCTCCAGCTTAAAGAAGTTCTTCCCCATGAGGGTGGTGAGACGCTGGAACAGGTTGCCCAGAGAGGTCGTGGAAGCCCCATCCCTGGGAGTTTTTAAGGCCAGGCTGGATGGGGCTCTGAGCACCCTGCTCTAGTGGGAGGTGTCCCTGCCATTGGCAGGGGGGTTGGAACTGGGTGATCTTTAAGGTCCCTTCCACCCTGACAATTCTATGATTCACAAAGATTAACTTCAGCTGGAGGATGGCAGTTTTCCTCACCTCCTCCAGTGGCAACCTGAGGGAGCTTACACCTGCTATACCCTAGGTGTTATCCATCTACCAAAATGTCTTTCCTTTATCTATATGTGCCAGCACTAAGCCTAGTGACTGCTGCTTCCCCACCTCCATCTTCTCTGATGCTCTTCTGTCACTTCATACTTCATATCCTTGGCAGCTGTTTTCTGAGGATGTTACAGAAATTTGTACTCTGATTTTAAAGTGCCCAAGCATATGGGAAAATTCAACTCAATTCAGAGCAGTGCTTTAAGTAGTTTCTTCCATTCAAATTATTTTCCAGCAAATATCTGGTAGGCATGGTTCTCAAAAATTGTGCCCCGTAGGAGTACATAATTTACAAAGCCTATGTAGGTATTATGTCTATAAAGGACATCCAGATCATTGCAGTAAAATTGACAGCACACACTGTCTTCTGCTTTCCAAAGATCAAGGCTGATGATCTGGTTATCTGACACAGATGAAGTTCAATTGCAAGAGATTTGCACTGGATGTAAAAGTGTATGAGGTTGCTGCACAGGAGAGGCTCTGCTTTCTTAACTAACTTGCCACAAATTCTGCAAAATTTCAGATATAAAGGGAAAAAGATAGACAGACTTTGTAAAAGAGAAAAAAAAAGCAGGAGTTCTAGATGGAGCTTTGATGCATTCTGTCAGATATACAGAAAAAGTCTCAAAGGGAGTCTCAGACTCAAAGGGGACCAACAGACTGACAGATAAATGTGGTTTTTTGGGCAAGGTGCTGGCCAAAAAAAGGATGCGAGATAAGTAAGTTCTCTGCTTCTGTTTTCAGAAAAGAAATATAGGTCTTTATAAATGTCTCTGAAAAATTATTTAAGATTCTTCACCTTAGATTAATCTCGAACTCTTTTTGAGTGGAAGGAAACAAAATGGTTTTGGCACAGTGAAAAAAATAACAGCTTTTCATCTCACCCACCCACTGCACAGAAGTTCATTTGATTTCACTTTTCCACAACATGAAGAACATTTGTTTATGAGAAGAGAAGTAACCTGATCAGCAAAACTCTCCTTGTCTCTCCTGGTTTGTGTTCACACAGATACTGTGCTGCTGTTTTCACTTTGCAAACTGTTACAGAGGATTTATTATGCTATATAGTTTATTGATAAAAGCTCTCTGTGGAAAGATGTTCTTGAAGGATCTATTCAATGTGTGCTAGAACATATGGGTGAAAGGCCATACAGGATTTGTAGAAATGTGACTGGAAATACGATGATGTTTTGGGGGTAGAGAAGGAGAAAATACACCTGTTTCATACTGTTATTCAGCCCTTTTCATTTAAAGCTTTTATTTTAATTTTAATTAATGTAGCCTAAATGTCAGTTAAGTCAGTTAAGTGTCAGGTGACACTAAGGTACAATACATGTCTGAATAACTGCTTCCTAGAGAGGGCAGCAGGCCATAAAAAGTGACATTGTGGACTCATCAGAAACACAACTCCACAGTCCTCCATGTCATTCCGAAGGACACATCAAAATGTTATCTTCAGCTGGTACTTAAGAGTAAGTCCTCATACTTATGGTAAGGTTCTCCTGCGAGTTTGACTTTGATGTATTTCCTTGCCATAGTTACAAGTTAAATGTGTCTGCCAAGCTGTCTTGTTTACTGTTTTAAACCAATTTACCCCACAGAAGATTGAAGAAGGCACTAGCAATTCTAAAACTAGCTTTGGCTCTTGGCAGGTATACTTATTTAAAGATTTCCACTGCTAAAATGTGGACTTTGTTTATTGCTATTATTACAGCTGCTTTTTTTCACTTTGTTAAAAGGAAAATAATAAATCACTAACAGCTGGACAGCAGAGATTACATTTAAAATTCACTCCAGGCAGTAAGGAATCTCAGCCTGCAGTGAAGGCCATGGATTTACCCAGTAACGGTGCTCCTACAGCAGGAGCATTATCAGTCATGAATAAAATCACTGCAAACAGCTGCATACATAAGGCTCTATTCAGAATTAGGTAAGGGCACCTTTAAGTCAACATACAGAAACTTGAATTCAGATATATATGTTTAATATAACTTAAATCATCATCATCAAATGCTGACTTTAAGTGAATTTTATATATTTATAAAAAGCCCTAAACCGTTAGCAGTTCTTATGTTCAGGGCATGTTTCCAGAAGGAATGTACCAAGCTGCCCCTGTTGTCAGCTGTGCTGGCTGTGAAGCTGGTTTCTGTGACCTTGAGACCTTATATATGAGGATCAGCATCTTCTTGGCACAGAGAGGATCCACCTCACTAAGTGGGGCAAAGACACCTTTGCCAGTTGGATAGCTGACGTGGTAAGATGGTCTTCAAACTATGAGTGATGTGAGATGAAGAGAGTTACAGGCAGCCAGTGAGGTAGTGATGGACAGGGCTGACAAGCCTGGGATGGTGTGAAGGCAAAGACAAAACCAACAAAACAGAGATTAAATGGGGTCAGCTCAAGAATTTTCAGATAAGCAGGGGAATGCATAAAAGATACCAATTTGGGGAAAAATGCCCAGACCCCTTCTGGGAAACTGGTAAGCTGGGGTGCTTCTCTGAAGTGCCTGTACACAACGTGTGCAGCATGGTGAATCGTCTGGGTGTGACTGCTGGCTTTAGTCTTTTGGGGATCATGGTGATGTGGTGGATGGCTCCCATGACTGGAGTATTGCAAGGGAGGAATACAGGCCCTTTAGGATGTATACAGCCCCTCGGGGAAGGACAGGACGCGAAGACGAGGCAGTAGAGTTGTCTTTTATGTGAGTGAACTGTTGGAGTGAATGGAGCTCTTCTGGAGATGGGTCAGGAGCCAACTGAGAATTTATGGGTGAGGATTAAAGAGCAAACCTGCATGGGTGACACTGTAGTGGGTTTCTGCTACAGGCTGCCTGATCAGGTAAACCAGTAGATGAGGCCTTCAACAGATGGCTAGAAGAAGCCTCAGCTTCACAGGCCCTGATCTTTGCGGTGGATTTTAATAACCCTGATACCTGCAGGGTATAAACAATCCAGGAGATTTCTGGAGAGCATTGATGACAATTTCCTGACAGAAGTGATGAGAAGACAAGTTTTGCTGGGGCTCATACTTGCAAACATGGAAAAGCTTGCCAGGGATGTGGAGACTGAAGGCAGCCTTGGCTGCAGTGATGGTGGAGTTCAGAATACTGAAAGGGGGCAATAGGACAAAAAGCAAGATCACAACCCAGGACTTCAGGAGAGCAGACTTTGGCCTCTTCTGCTTGCAAGAGTCCCATGGGATAAGGCCCTGAAAGGAAGAGGGGGCAGTGCAAACTGCTTTATGGTCAAAGATCATCTCTTCCAATCTTGAGAACAGTCCATCCCAATGAGCAGGAAGTCAAGCAAAGATGCCAGAAAGCCTGCATGGATAAACAAGGAGCTCCTGGGAAAACTCAAACATAAAAAGTGAGTATACTTTTCACAGGAGGGAGGGGAGAATTGACAGGTCATATGGAGGAATGTAAAGACACAGCTCGAGCATGCAGTAAGGGTCTTTGGAGAGCCAAAGCTTGACTAGAGCTGAGTCTGGTGAGGGAACAAGGCAACAAGAAATGCAACAAGAAAGGCAGCAGGAAGGCTTTTGTAAGTGTGTAAGCAACAAAAGGAAGACTAGGGAATATGTGGGTCAGCTGCTTAATGTGGCAGGGTCCCAGTGACCCAGGACATTGAAAAGGCTGAAGTAACGAATGTTTTCTTCCCTCAGCCTTTACTAGTATGACCAGCCTTCAGAAAGCCCAGGATCTGGAGACCAGTGGGAAAGGCTGGAGTAAGGAAGATATAGCCTTAGTAAAAGAGGATCAGGGTAGGGAATACTTAAGCAAACAGGACATAAATATGTCCATTGACACTGGTGGGACGCAGCCTTACCTCAGGGAAGATTGAACAACTAATTCTGGAAACCATTTCCAGGCTCATGAAGGACAGGAAGGTGATCAGGAGTAGTCAGCATGGGTTCTTAAAGAGAAAGCCATGCTTAACTAACTTGATAACCTTCTGCGACAAAGATTATCTTACCAAGCTATCTACTAGCTTGGCACATGAGGAAGGAGCAGTGGATATTTTCCAGCTTGGTTTCAGTAATCTGTTGACGCTGTCTCCCATAACATGTTTACAGAGAAGCTGATGAAGTATAGGCTGGATAAGCAGGCAATAAGGCAGAATGAAAACTGGCTGAATGGTCAGGCCCAGAAGGTGGTGGTCAGTGTCTCTTCTCAGCACTGCCCAGTGACAGGACCAGGGAGAATGGACCTGAAACACAGGAGGTTCCTTCTGAACATCAGGAAGCACTGTTTTGCTGTGAGGGTGACACAGGCTGCCCAGAGATCTTGTGGAGTCTCCATCCCTGGAGATATTACAAATCCACCTGAACATGGTCCCGGGCAACTAACTGTAGGTGGCCCTGCTTAAGTGAGGAGGGTTTGACTAGATGACCCACAGAATCCCTTCTGACCTCAACCATTCTGTGATTCTGTGAATGACTGCATCAGAAATTTATCCACAGAACAGAGCTGCTTCTCTCTTCAAGTAAAGCTCTCAGAGAACTGTTTTTATTTCTAAGCTTTGAATCATTGTGCACTTCTAAAACTTATCTATTTGCAATCATATTTGCTATGCTGTAGTTACTGTTTGCTTTCTGTTTATTTTACTCCAGTGTTATAACTGAGAGAATGTTCTCAAGTGTAAATTCCTTAGGCATCTTTAAAAACACAGCCTGGTTTCACTAATCCCTTAAAAGACACTGGACTCTGAAGAAGCCTTTTTGCTTACTTTGTCAGGGTTTCAACACTAACAAATTCAGTGATGTAGTGCTTTTGCTAACCCATAATGCAAGATCCAAGTAACCTTTCATACAGATATATTGCCACTTACCTCACTCTAATGTCCAAATTTGGTATAATAAACTCTTAGATAGACCTGTTAAACTATATTTGACTTACATTCAGTGCTTTTCTAGCAAGAGTAACTTCGTACAACTGTGATTTTATATAAGCTTTGCTCTAATATACTTTGCTTACTTGGTCTAATAAATTTTTTTTGAAAAAGCTATAGAGGAAGCAATGTTTCTGATTAATATATATGTGATACCACTAGCACACATGCACAAAGCCATAAGTGTTATTCATATATTTGTATTAAAAATCAGTCCTGGCCCTGTAACACTGGCTATTGCCATTTGGTTTCTCACATGGTGTTCCTAGCAATGCAGTACTGTTTGTACAGTGATTGTGACTGCAGCTTGGCCAAAAAAAAAAAGCCAAGCAAAAACTCTCTGCTCAGAAGGTATATTTTTACATTCTTTTATTTTTTAAGACCTCTCCATCAAACACCTCTCCATCTTGTGTTTTTAGTTCAGGGTAGCAGAGTGTTCTGATGACTTTAAAAATCTCACTGAAGGCCTCTACCCACCCTGGCCCGATCTGAAAGCTATGGTGATTTCTCAGTGCTCTCTGAAAGAGGATGCCTGGTAGCAGGAGTATTTCATTAGACCTCAGACTACAGTGCCCTAGTAGCTATGCAGAGCTCAAGAGCAGACAGGACTGCCTTAATTAGACGGAAACTGAGGTAAGCGCATGTGTGTAATGCTTGTTTAGATGTTATATAAGATGTTTAGAAACATCTTACCTATGGTACTGTTCCCAGAACAACAGGAAAAATTGTAAGACAAGTTCCTAGTGAGCCTGAGTTTAAGAAGTTCTGGCTCTGTGTTCATTTCAGTGCTGTTGGCAGTTCTGTACACTCTCCATTCTCACTGAAAGCAGCCAATAGTGCAGTCACTCAGCTAATGATCATGCAGACTCTTGTAGGTATGGTTCAAGATTAAGCAGTGCCTCTCCCCACCTTCTCACACCTATGCATCTCCATCACTTGTCCCACTGACGGGTAAACTAAGCTGACGCACAGATCCAGCTTCATAACAATGCACCTAATGAAAAAGAAGGTATCTGAATGATGAGTTGGTTAGGTTTGTCACCTGGTTACACAAACACTCATTCTGGTGTGAAGGGCAGAGGTTAATTGGAGGGAAGAGTGAATGACTAAGCACAGTGCTTAGGCTGGCATGTCCATATAATGACAGTAGTCAAACTGTGCCCTAACTGTGCAGTAAGGAAAAGGATTGTTAATCCATCAGTGTTAGCTCTGACCTGCTATGAGGTCTACTGTTCTGGGTGGCCACCACTGAGTGAACACCTGGTTTTGACAAATGAAAAGGCTTGACTGGACTTTGTCTAGAGCCTGGAGTGTTCACTGCTTTAAATGAGTCTGTGCTTGTCCTTTGATTTAAGCTTTGTACACTGACAGTTATTATTGCCTTTCCATATAGAAGGACCCTTTATGCACACTATACTGTAGGAACTGTTAGCTCCATTTTGAGAACCATCATGATCATGGAGTATGCATTTTCTACTAAACTCTACAACCACGTGTAGCTAGCCACAATCTTTGGATTCCAAAGGCTGGTATTTCTGTGATTTTTTGTAATTATTATTGGTTTTTTTCTTCACCTGGAAACTATATGGAAGAAACAGATTGCTGTAGAGCTACATCCAGGGAGTAAAGAAAGAGTTATGCTCTTCAGTCTGCAGAACTGTATTTGGTCAAATGCAGTGGCCAGGATTCTGTCTGAAGAAGAAGATAAGCAATATCTCTAGCCCTGATAGTTGAGCTTTCTCCATATATATTCAGGTATGACAGCAGGTTCAGACTGTCTTGCTTAAATCAGTGTGGGGTTCTTTACCAACAATTATTGTGTTGAATCACTGCCAAAGTTCTAACTGAGAGGGAATTACCTTGATTTAGCTGGGCTTGACCTATGAAATCATATATGACTCAGCCTGTCTCCCTCGTAAAGTGCTCGGAGACTGTGATATGTGATACTGATAAAAAGAAAGAGACTATTTCTAAGTATGAATTTATTTACTATGCTCACTGAGGCTGGTTTGTGTCACATACTTAAGTTTGAACATCAACATTTTCTTGAAAGAGAGAAATAATAGCTAAAATCTGATATGTGAAATTATTTCAACTGAGTTCCAGCCTGGTCGCTAAGATATAGATGTGCACATTATATTCATTACCAGTGCTGAGATCTTTCAACTGACTGGATTAAGAAATAGTTGCAGGGACATATATCTGAGTTACACATTACAGTTTTTCATGTAAATGTGTACTAAATGCATACAACTCTATTGAAAAGACTGCTTTGAATAGAGCGTGACTGAAATGAAAACCTAGAGGTTTTGAGAATACTCTTAGTTCTTCACTTGTCAGAAATTCCATAGTGTGCATTATCACATACTTGAAAACACATATATTATAAAATTAAAGAAATATTATTAGCCTGATATTCTAACTAGTGTCCTTTCTCTCAGTAAACTCTTGTTCATAAGATGGATATGAATCTAAGAGATCTAAATGGAGCTCCTCTTTGGGTTCAGTATGGATTTTCTTCTGTCAAGAGAAAAGGGTAACCAGGAGTTGTTGATTTTATGTCCCATGCCTCTTGGTATTGCACTAACATTAGCATATTCTCAGGTATTCTCCTTTTCTCCTGTGGGGTTTGTTCCATTCTTTTTATTATCTCTTTTTATTCCTCTTTTAACTACTCTCCCTTTTCTGCCCAGCCCTTCAAATGATCTTACTAGCTCTCTCATAACATAGAGAAAATTTGATGGCTAGTTTTCTAAAATTTAAGAGAGATTTGGTGGTGGTCATGGAAGACAAATGTGTCTGGTTTATACAATATACAGCTTAACTATCAGGGCTAAGAGATATTGCTTAGCCTGCTCCTTAAACAGAAACCTGGACACTGCATTTTTCCAAATACAGTTCTGTAGACTTAACCTCAGCAATTTTTGACTCCCTTTAAATGACAGCTGGGACATGACCCTGTAGCACTGCTAGCAGCCATGCTGATCGGATGCTGTTCTTGAATTAGTCATTAGTCAACAGTTCAAGTTTCTCCAAGATAAGGCACTGTGTATTTATACATACATTTCTCTGTTGCAGCACTAACACCCACATCAGACATCTTCAAGTTAGCATGCAATGAATAATTCCAAGCAACCTGTAACATGAGGCATAAACTAATACTCTTAATACTGTGAAGTCCAAAGACTTGCAGTGAGTGGTGGATAATAGAAGTGGTCACAGCCTACTCAGGAAATGCTCTGAACTCTTGCCAGCCTGTCTGCTAGTTCTTGAAGTAGTACGGGTGGTACAACTTGAGAAACGAGCCTTCAAAATATGTTAGAGGGAACAGGCAACAGGTGGAAGTGTCAAGGTGGGAGCTCTCTCCATGTGAAGATGATTTATGTGAACTTGATCTGACAGAACAGTTCTCCAAGGGCCAGGGTGTCTGTACAGCATTCGTGTAGTAATAGGTCTTTTAGAAAAGTTTTCTTCATCAACCTGGAGTTGATGAAGTTTTGTAGTTGGAAGTAATACTTTTATATCCAAGTAAGATGTCTAAGGTCAATCTCCAGGGTAAGCACTAAACACATGAAGTCACATTAATGATTTTATGCGAAATAAGGTAATAAAATCAAAAGTCAGTGAGGGTGGCCATCAAAAAGAAATGGATAGAATAATAAGTGTAAGAAGAAAAATTGCTTTTGGTAACAAGCTTCCTCATTTAGTGCCAAAGTCCTTGTTGACTATGGGTTAGAGAATCAACAGCTGATTTACACAGGAAGAATAGAGAAAATGTGGGCCCACTGCTGAATGAGGTGGGACCCCTGATGACAGAGGATGCAGAGAAGGTGGAGTTACTGAAGGCCTTCTTTGCTTCAGTCTTCACTGATATGACCAATGCCAGGGAAACCCTGACTCTGGAAGTAAGAGAGAAAGCCTGGAGGGTGGAAGTCTCTACTGGTTGATGAGGATTGGATTAGAAATTGCTTGGTTAAACTGAACACACACAGATCCATGGGCTGCACCCACGAGTGCTGAGGGAGCTGGTTGATGTTGTTGCTCTACAACGCTCCACCATTTTTGAAAGATCATGGAGAATAGGTGAGGTTCCTGAGAACTGGAGGCAAGTCAGTGTCACTCCAGTCTGCAAAAAGGGCACAAAGGAAGACACTGGAAATTACAGAACAGTCAGCCTCACCTCCACCCCTGGAAAGGTGATGGAGCAGCTCATTCTGGAGATCATGTCTCAGCACATGGAAGGAAAGAAGGTTATCAAGAGGAGCCAGCAGGGATTCACTAAAGGGAAGTCTTGTCTGACCAATGTGATAGCCTTCTATGCCGGTGTGACTGGGTGGGTAGATGCAGGGAGAGCAGTGGGTGTTGTCTACCTTGACTTCAGCAAGGCTTTTGACACTGTCTCCCTTGTGTCATCTTTGTGGAAAAGCTCAGGGAATGTGGGTTAGAAGAGCAGACAGTGAGATGGGTTGAGAACTGGCTGAACAATAGAGTTCAATTAATATTTTCTTTCCACTGTTCTGCTACTACTGTAGAAAGTATTGGCAGAGGACATAGCCTTGTTTTATTTGCCTTTCTGATGCTTGAACAAAGTGTTGGCTTCTGGTATTACAGAAGATTTATATGGGTAAAATAAAGCAGACTTTTCTTGCACCATCATTGCAGTTCTTTATGGAAATTGAATGGAGTGCTTTCAAGAATGGCTGTGCAATCAATCTTCAGATTCCCCAGGGAACTCTTATCTATTCTCTGATATATTCCAAATGTACAGAATAACACAGTACTAAAAATCTGGAACAAAAATACATCATTATGCTTCTGCTGTCTTGACATAGTTTGAATTCTATACATCTAGATGTCCCCAGACCAATGGCTTACTGATGTACATTAACAGAAAATAAGAAAACACATCAAATTATGGCTTAATATATTGTGAACATCATCTGATTTTAATTTTGTCTGCTACAGAGGAAACTGGAAGAAACAATATAATACAAATTAGTACAGGGCTGAACAGTTGCTACTAAAGATGGATATAGCAAATGTTAGAGGCTTAGCTTCTAAACAGCAATGTTGAGGATTTATAGATCCTCTTTTGTGCTGCAGAACATGTTCAAACTCCTTGAAATACAATCCCATTCAGTTCAGGAGTCTGAATTCAAACTGATAATTTCTAGAGTCGTGAGAGAACCTGAAGGCTGGTTGCACTGAAATCCCTGGTTCCCAGCGCTGTATCTTTACATTAGAACCGTAAGTCCAAAACCAGTCAAAAATAAGATACACAAACAGAAAAGAGGCTGAATTGTAACACAGCAAATTAAAACCAAAAGTGGAGCCTCTGTTATTATAAAGTATTTGCAGCACTCATTTCTCAGTCTCGTGAATCCCACTTGTAACTTCTGAAGATCACAGACAAATTTATAACATTTTAACGTTATCTGTTCTCTAAAGCAAATAAATAAAGATGAAAATTCTATTTTGGAAAAATTTTCAATGACTTTTTGGAAGTATCCTGGATATGATCAAAGTATCAGAAACCCTAGTCACTACCAGAAGATGTCACAAAGCCAGCTTCTTGGCAACTCTGCAATAGATGTTGCAGATTTCACATTGGTGGTATTGACATAACCAATAGAGTAAGTTGTATTCAGCTGTGGAAGTATCTCTGTAACACTTCACCATATTTCAAGAGCAGTTCTTGATATCTGAGCCAGGGTTCAGGGAAGAGACAGGAAAATTAACTTTCCTTGTTCTACATGCATTGTAGAAAGGGTCTTTGAGCTAATTTACTTCACAATGATTATCACTTTGTCACAGGGTGGAAATACATGGCTAAAAAGGAGATAAGGAATATCCAGTTCAGGTGTTACTGTGTTGAGATGAACTGAAGAGTTTGGTATCTGAAAAACTGACCAGTAAACAAGCTAGTATTTAAACTAAGTTAGTGCTGGATATCTTTAGAACCCAGGAAATCATGTCAAGTAATTAATGCATTTTCTCAGGCAGAGAAACAATTTAAGGAAGCTTCATTTGCCCTAGAAATAATTGAATATGCTGGTTCTGTGCTGAACTATAGACTGAGAAGCACAAGCATGTACTCAGCAGGTTTTCATGGGAGTAATGAAATACTGATATAATTGCAGATAAAAGCTGTTTTGTTCAAGTGGCATAAATCTAATAAGGATCAAAGGACTTTACAGATTTAATGATGTGTTATTGATTGAAAAACAGGGACTTACATAATCAGGATCAATATTAACAATACAAGAGATAAACCATGGCATTATACATAGAAAATCAAGCAGTTAAAATGCTAGCATTAGGGAATTCATGACACTGTGAAACTACAGTTGAACTCTACTGAAGTATATGACGAGGTGTTGAATATTAAGTTGATACTGAAACAGAGACAATAAGGAATAACTTTAGATAAAGACATCCTCAGTCTAGCTTACATGTCTGACTTGCCCTAAAAATGTAGGTCCTTTGTTTAAAAAGCCCTGTGATTTCTGATTCCATAACTAGTTCATGGAAAAAGGGTTCTGCTGTTAAAAGCCTTCATAGAGGGATTCTGGCCAGCAAAGTTTAGGCTTTCAGATAAAATAGACAACATATCCCTCTGGAGCTCTTTAAAGTCACACAACTATCTCCCCATTGGATATGGGACATAAAAGCTGCTAGGTATGTAACTTTGGGCAAAAACAAGGAAGTCTAAGAGGTAGTGTAGAACATGTTCAGTATTCTTATCATGCTATTGCTGATCCAGGCCAGAATGCTGTTGGCCTTCTTGGCCACCTGGTTACACTGCTCTTAGACAGCTATTTTTTAACCCAGTGAAAACCACACCTAAGCCATGAGCTGCCAGCTTCTCTGGGAGAATGCCATGGAACACGGTGTCAAGGCTTTACTAAAGTCCAGGTGGACAATGTCCACAGCCTTTCCCTCGTCCACTTGGTGGGTCACCTGGTCATAGAACAAGATGAATGGTCAAGCAGGACCTGCCTTTGTTGAACCCATGTTGGCTGGGCTCAGGCCCAGCTGTCCTGCACTTGCCACTTGAGCTCACTTAAGATGAACCTCTCCATAATTTTTCCAGGTACTGAGGTCAGGCTGGCAGCCCTGTAGGTCCCCAGATCCTCCTTCTGACCCTTCCTGTAGATGGGCATCATATTGTCAAGCTTCCAGTCATCTGGGACCTCCCCTGTTAGCCAAGACTGTTGATAAATGTCGATAAATGATGGAGATGATGGAAAAATGATGCAGCTCCTCTGCCAGCTCCCTCAATACTCTTGAGTGGATCCCATCAGGCCCCATGGACTTGGGAGTGTCCAGGTGCCATAGCAGGTCATCAACTGCTTCTTCCTGGATTATGGGAGGGTTGCTCTCTCTGTCCTTACATTCCATCTCAGGAGGTTGGATACCCTGGGGGGTAGTGACCAATAAAGATGGAGGCAAATGCAGTATTAAGTATCTCAGCCTTTTTCTCATCCTTGGTTGTAATGTTCCCCCTGACATCCGATGGAGATGGAGATCCTCCCTGGCTCTCTTTCTAGTTTTACTTTGTAAAATATTTTGTAAAAGTATTTCTATTGTTATGACAGTGGCTAGATGGAGCTCCAGCTGGGCTTTTGACTTTCCGATTTTTTTCTTCTCATGACCTAATGAGATCCCTTTACTCATCCTTAGTGCTTGCCCCTTCTTCCACCGGAGGTGAACTCTCCTTTTTTTCCTGAGTCCCAGCAAAAGCTCCCTGTACAGCCAGGCTGGTCATCTTCTCTGCCATTGTGTCTTGGGTACAGCCTGCTCCTGTTCTTTTAAAATCTCCTTCTTGAATATTGTCTAGCTTTTTTTGTATTTTATGGACCTATGGTGTAAGTCTCCTTTATTTGACCCAAGCAAATCACTGAACCTCAGTCACTCCCTTTTTCCACTGCCCCAAATTGAGTGGGACATGATAGTGGCATCCTTGGAAGCCAGGCACAAACCAAAACCTTGTAGCCTGACAGCGTTGCCTTTGGGCCACTGTCACCTAGATGTTACATCTAACTTCATAATTAATTGCAACTCTTTTAGTGTAAATGAAAACCATTTTTCTTCTTTCATATTTTTTCTTCATGAATTATCCTACACTCCATGTTTGTGGGTGCTGGAATAGTACTGTATCATTACAGAAATGGTTTGTGAAATATAAAACTTATAAATATTATTATATAAATATAAAGCTGTGTACACTATTAGCATCCAGCCTCACCTGAGAAATGGTATGGGACTATAAAGTCTTGTTATGGCAATTCTATGCAGATTGGGGCAGGAGAAATAAGAAAGGATAGAAATAAGAAGGGTTACAGAATGCCTATACTGTAACTTTTCTTCTCCTCTACCTACAGGAGGTGAGAAGAAAGAAACAGCATAGCCAGAGGCACTGTGAAGGAGAAATAGGGGAGAAACTTGGAGCATGACTTTAAGACCATGTTGATCAGTAATAAGGATTGTTGCTTTAAAAACTAAGTTTGCAAATTGCCTAAGATGAATATGACTTTAGAAACTCTTAACAGAAATTGTGATACATCTTCATCTTCCAAATGCCTCTAGAAAGATTTTTAGAAAAATAAGAAGAAAGTTAATGTCATGAATCTCTTGCAAATGATGGTTGTCCCTTCAGTAAGCCAGCTCCTGTCTTTGTGCATTTTTTCCACAGTAATTGTCACCGTATTTGCAATTCACATTCTTACCTATGATTTCTCACATAAACCAAAGTACAGTGTCTACTGTACTTATTCTGTTGTACTCTGTGTTAGAATATTTATATGAGGAAGAATAACATAAGAAATATGTGGGTGATAGTGTTGTTATTGTAGATTAAGCTTGAGAAACAAGCTCTAGTCACTATGGCAATGAACTGAAACTTGCCATGTGACATTTTAAGGTTTTAAAAAGTTAGNTTCCCTGTATTTCCTTCCTTCCTTCCTTCCTTCCTTCCTTCCTTCCTTCCTTCCTTCCTTCCTTACTTCCTTCCTTCCTTCCTTCTTTCCTTCTTCTCAAAAATTGTAGCATATAAACAATGAAGGAACAAGTGAATGTTGGTTTACAAGTTCAGTTCTGCAAACCACATTAAGCTTAGTGTACAGGTCCCATGGTGCTTGAAAATGAATTAAAACTGAGACAGAATGGGCAGGAGGAAAAAAAAAACAGAGAAAGGAATGAGAGTGAATACCTGCATAATACTTTATCAGTCTTTCTGGACAATAGTTTTGTTTACATCAGCAGTATAGATTCAAGTGAATTTTGTTCATCAGATACTTAACAGCTAATTTTACGTTGAAGTTTGGCACGCAGAAATGCAATGTACTCTTATACTTCTTGTTTAGTTAGTGTCAGGCATGTGATTGAAAGTTTTAATTCATTCACTGAAAGTTACCATTCCCACTGGGACTGTTGACAGGAGTATTAGTAATCTTTCAACTATTTAATAAAGTATTTAGTTGTCAGCAAGCAATGGAGAGGATGTAGAAAACAATGCGTGTTCTGTCTTTACAGCTGAGCCATACTACTAATAAACTGTGAGTGGAACAGCAGTTTAGTCAGCACACTAAAGATGACTATATGGTTCTGTATACTCTTACACATATGTACAAAATTATATGTTGCTATCCTTTAGATTTTTTAATAACAGTGTAAAAAATTGCGGTACGAGATTGCTAAAATCCCAAGCTCTTCTGCTTTCCTGTGGGCTCTTTTGGACGGATACAATATTAGAAGAGACCACCCGGGGGGTTAATTCAAGTCCTCTGCCACAGCAGAGCTGTTCTTTGGTCTGTATGTGAGCCTTTCTTGTTGATGTAGGAACAGATCCCTCTGGCTGTGATACACTGAACAGTTCAGACAAAGTGCTAGAAGTAATCAAAAGGAGCTAAAAGAGAACAAATCCCTTTTGTATCACCAGGAATTTAATTCGTGTCTGTTAGTTAGCTGGAAAGAAAAATTAGCTGAAGTACTATCAGCATTGTAGTTCATGCCAACAAGCGACACAAGTCCTCAGTTCTACAGTACTGGAAATTCTCCCTCTGTTTTTGAAAGGGAGAGAGAACCAGGCTGTGCTGGGTGTGTTTGTGTGTGGGAATGAAATGGAACATCCTGGACAAGATATGAGTCTGTTCCTGAAATTTTCACGCTGCCAAACATCAGCTATTTTTGTTCCAAATGCATCTTGTACATTTTGTAAGATCAAGCTCTCTAATAAAATATAACAAACCAAGCACTAATCACATTGCTGGCAAGCTGCTGGAAGACATTCAGATGTCATAATAATGCTATAACCAGCACTCGAGAGAAACTGGTATAAATGTGTAACCTAATTGAGTTCAGCAAAGTACATATTTCTGTAGTATTACTTTCTGCTTAGACTTAAATGATTATTTATACTATCAGAACTGTCAATTACTAAAAGAAATAAATGCAACCAGTCCTTGGCCTCCTTTGTTTCCCTGGCTACTGTGTCTGCAGTGCATCAGTAAGGACAGCTAATATCTGGATGTCCAACCGACTTGTTTTCTTCCTTGTACCTCCCTTATTTGTGGACCCACGGGTGATCTTTTCCTTTTTTTCCATCAAACTACAGTTTTCTTTATACTGACAGCTGCCATTAGGCAACAAGGAAGCTGATTGCTGGATGTGATAAAAATACTTTCTTATGAATCCATCATCCATTTAGGGCAATAACTGTGTTTTCTCTGTTTATCAGTGCAGAATTCAGCTGGCAAATATTCAGATTTTGTTTTGTTTTGTTTTGTTTTTTTATCTGAAGTGATATGAACACCAGGATCTCTCCTGAAGTTAACCCCCCAAAATCAATACTTTCAATTGTTTTTAACACACTATTTTTTAAGGTCTAAATAAGGTAGCCATTGTTTTTCTTTTAAGGTTGCAATTCTGTTTATTATTGTGTACCATGAACATCTAATTTCCTCACAAATCTTTTACAACCTAAACATATACACCCCCCCAACTCTTTGATTTGAAAGCAACAAAAGTTTCATTACTGAGTAACTCAGAATCCTTTTGTGATGCCTTTTTTGGGGGCAATAGGTCATGACTGATTCATGGGAAGGAGCAAACTGACAGCTGATCAGGGTTTAAAGAGAAGTTAAGATTTTGATCTAACAATGCATACCTGTTTCTTTTCCCATATTAATTTTAATTTAATGTAAATTCTAATTGATTGGACTGCTCAAATGGTAAATTAAGCACCTTACATTTTTTGAATTAATGACTGTATCAACATTTGGGTAGGAAAGGATAGGAAAGCATGATCCAAATAATTCAACACTGAAAAAAAAAAAAAGCAAATCCCAGCACCTTCACAGGGATTCCTTCCTACTTTAAGTTGGGACTTTTCTGAAAGCTTGAATGAATAACTCATAGAAAAGTGTAAAGCTGAATTTATGGAAATAACTGTCTCACCTGCCTCCATCATAAATAGATTGCAGTCATCTTAGCTGCCCTCTCCTTGACTACATTTCATCTTTGAAACTATTATTATCCTAAATTATTTTCTGTTTGAAGTATAGATTTTTCAAGTCAGTCTGACAGGCATGCATCTGAGGTGCCTAGCTGCTTTTTCTACTGGAAGATAGTGCTTGAAAAACATGTGCTTTCTGAACCCTGACTGATTCATGCATAATGAAACATCTTGACAAGATTATTCTCTAGCATGAAGCACAAGGTATGTAAATAGTATGAGATCTGAAGACCATAGAAATGAAATCCCATAACACCTAAAAATCTCCTGCAAATCCTGTAGGAAAAAAAAAAAGGCCTTCTATATTAGGATTAAGACTAAGTACTAGATATTTCATAAAAGGAGTAAGATTTTATGTGCTTGGAGTCTCTGTTTTGCCCGATGACCCTGGCTGGGAGTGTAACCAGCGCAGACGAAGCCCATCAGACAACAACCCAAGGCAGACTGAATAAAGACTATGTGGGAAGGATTATGCTTCATGTGTTCCCATCCTATGAATGAAAACAAGAGTTCAGATTCAGGACTATAATATTTGTCAAGCATTTAGTCCATTTAACTGCTTTCACTATGCCTCCTACAATACAAAACCAGCCCCTTCCCATTCCAAGTAAATGTTGCAATGAATCTCAGTACAATCTGCTTCCTTGACTGTTTGGAGTAAGTGGTTCTAACAGTACAGCAAAATTAAAAGATGCAGCACACACAGCTTTTTCTGTCATGTCTGTAGGCTGGCTTCAGAAAGGGCAGAGGTGCAACGTGCGTCAGCCCAAAAGTGGAGTTAAGCATAGGATATTTATACTTCTGAGACATTTTTTTCTTGTTTCCTTATATGGAGCCAAAAGCAAAACAGCCCAAAGGAAAGCAGGTCCAGAGCAATGGGTAATTAGCCTGGGTAAGCCAGTATATCTCAGGAAAGGAGCAGGCATCCTTGACACAATTGCATAAGGATTTTGTATTCTCTTGTGAAGAATCTGTAGGTCAAATCTCAATCTTGTGTAATACTGGGAAAAATAATTCTCAGTGATAATTGCCAGAAACACTCCACGTTATCTTTTAAGCCAGTGTGACCTAACTATATCATTAAAGGGTATGTGTTTGTGGAATTATATGAAACTCGTGATAACTTGCTTTAAAAAAAAAAAAGTTTTTGTTCTCTAAGCCTGTTCCCTTCCCATCAATAAACATTTTTGCACAGTTGGTTTCTCATTAGAGTTTCTAGCATCCTAGTGGAAATAAATGTCATAAGATTGTTTTTTCATGCTAAGTTAATATGCTGGGTTTGCAGACTGGAGGATGTTTTCTCAGCAGGGAAATAAGAATTCTGAAAACAATGGGTTTTTCTTAATGACATCTAAATCTTCCCAAGATAACCAGGGCTTCTAGCCAAACCACCCACAGCATGAGTTTGCCTCCATTTCAACAGCAGTTGTGTTGGTGATTATGCAATAACAATGATCCACATTTTACTTGTAGGTGTGCAATTAGATAATATCCAAGAGCTACATATTTCAACACACTGTGTGTGAAATAACCCCTTCTAGATAGATACCAAAACCTGGCACCAGGACATGCTGGTTCTCCTAAATTCTCAAGATTATGTTTTCATAGATTATGTTTTCATATGTTTCTCAAGATCTGTTTTCACAGATTACAGTGTAACATTGGCCACATATCTGTTTTTGCAGACTTTTGGTAAAATGAAAAGCTGCACAATTTTGATGCTTTTGTGAATAAAAGCAGCATTATTTTCCCCATTCAATTGTTTTTTTTTGTCAGAATAACTAGTTTGGGTATCAGAATGGCTTAACACACAATGAATATAAAGGGGAGCAGTATTTACTGTTATAAACTTTCCTTGATTTAATTCCCTCCAACCCCCAAACTATTTTAATGAGTTTGTAACCAACTGCAACGAACTGTAAATAAAAAATAAAGATTTCCTAAATGCTAATCCGGTATTAATTTTATAAAGTCTTAGAAGAAGTAGAAATTTGGAACAGTATTCTCTCAATTTAGGCCATAAAGGAGCACAGCTTTCTGTGGTAGCTCTTGGCATTCCTACCATTGGACACAATCTTCAAAGTCTTTTAGTCACCTACCTTTATCATAAGCAATTAAACTTTACTATAAAAACCATTATGTAGCCTTCAAGTATTTCCAAAGCTACAGAAAAGTAAAAGGAGAAGGGATGATTGCAGATACAAAATTGTTGCTCAAATGTAACAAAATATTTCTCTAAGAAGGGTTTTACCTTAGCTGTTTCTCTTGGAAAGCAAGAGCCTCATTCCCAAATGCTGAATCCTGAAATCCATGGCACTCCACTGTCTGTGCCTTTTCCCAGTATCTCAGGTAAACTCCTACTAGCTTATCTGAATTTTGTTTCTTAAATGGGAAATAGGACCAGCTGAATGATATGAACCCTGTCACAGCAGTGGAGGCAACAGACTCCTTCCAGAAACATGGAATTGGAGAGGACTGGGTTTTGGTCTTTTTGAAGATTTTGTCGCTTAACTACTTACGGTTCTTTTCTTGCTGGTATAAGAAGGTGAAGTGAGGTAGTAAGTATTATAGTATGATTTTGAGAAGAAGAGGAAACTTCAAGCATCTCTTTACTGCTGATTGAGCTCCACAGTGGACGCAAAGCAGTCAGAATCTCAGAACAGGAAAAACCCCTCTGTGCTCTTCTCCAGCAGAGCCCTGGAGCAGCCAGCAGAATTTCACTTTTCGGTAACGTGGCAACTGTATCTACTTATGTGTAATTTAGCAATCCACTATGTCCAGTATCTGTTGCTGGCATGAAATATCAGTGTCATTCATTCTTAGAATTCCACTTATATACACTTATGATTTCAAGGCTTTGTTTGCTTAAAGAAAGCTGATATTCTCTTTCACAGGGCCAAACAAAGATCAGTTCTTTTCTCAAGGGCTTTCCATGAGTCCTTCTACTCGTTAATAATTTCTCTGGTATCTAAAATGTTACTCATTGCTTCTTTTCTCTAATTTGGCCACAAGTAAGTGACTCAAGACTGTGTACAGTGTAGTGTTAAAAAAATGTTAACAGAAGATTTTTCCTCTTGATTAATGTGATTCTCTCAGGACACAGCTCCATCAGCAAGGCCTGCTCAGAGTGTTTGAAATTTCACAATGAGAAGCAAAGTGCAAGGCTTATAATCATATCTGGTGGCAACTGCCCACAAGCTAGCAGGCTGTGCTGTTGCCAGGATTGAGAGGAAGAGTAGGAGATGATAAGTCAAAATTGCACCAACAGCAGTGGATTATTATCTCGGAATTCTCAGGGCCCTACTTTCTCTTGCACTAAGGGAAATTAGGATATGAAAGCGTGCAAATGGTGAGGCTTCACTTCTGAAATTCAGCAGACATGCAGAATAAAATTCTGCGTTTCTTTTGATGAGCATTGTAGGACCCAAGATGTTACCCCCTTTTCATACTCATAAAAGCAGAGCAGAGCTGCATCTTTTTTAAATGTCTCCAACCTTTCACTTTAGGCCACTGCATGCATTTCTCTTTGCAAATACACGGCTGGATCAATGCAAAAGGGAAATTTTAGGGCAAAAGACAAACGTTTCAGGTTAGACACTACAGGCAAGTCAATGAAGTGTGTGTCTATGTGTCGTTGCAACAAAGAAATGAGGAATAACACGTGCCCTGCACCCATGGTGCTGGGTGGGTGGCAACCCCCCTCTCCCCCACCCAGGATACTACTGCCCTTGGCAGCTAAAATCTCTCTCCCAGAGAAAGCCCCTGCCTTGCCCTGCCCTCTCCTGTCCTCCGCTGCTCGCTGTACCCACTTCCAACAGGGCACCACTCTTGTGCTCCTTTTCCCTTTTTCACTTTCAACCCTACTCCTTTCTCCCTAATAATTAAAGTTTAATATCAACATAAATAAAACCCTACATATTTGGGGTTTTTTTTGGTGACATGCAAAGACAGAAAAGAAACTTTCAGTCATGGCTGAGCAGAAGTATATCATACCTAGAGAATCACCACAAATTCTGAGAAGCACTGAAAAAATGTTCCTCTGACAAACTTTATCCATAAATTACCCTGCAATAAAATAAGCTTGTAAAATAAAATAAAAAAACCACCAAACACTACCCTTCTATTATGAAATATCAAACCTTCTGAAAGATAAAAAAAGGTATGGGGTTGAGTGAGGTGCCTTTGATGCATAATAGCAACACTTCTGATGTCAAAATATCAAGAAGCCTCTTTATAGAGATCAAGATGCCAATTACATTCTTTGAGAGCTCCTGATGTAAAATGTTGGGAATAGATATTAATGTTCTTGGTCTCACCCATTTTCTGTGATGAAGTGACAAGAGGAATATTGACCTTACACAGATGGAAACAAAAGAGGTGAGTTCACTCACTGTAACACATGAAAACACTACAGATATCAGTGAGCCTAACACTTTACTCATCTGGCTTCAAGGAAATTTACAGTGTTTATGCTTAGGCGAAGCATCTGTTGAAAAACAGATCAACCCTTAGGACCACTGCATCTTCCCATGGCAGTATAATCATTGAGAAGGATTTGGATCTCCTGTCCATAACGGAACAGAAGTGGATCTCTAGTTCATGGTCCACCCTGGGCTGTGAGAAGACTAACTACAAATTGCAACTAGTCACCAGCAAACTTGTTTACCTAACTTTTACTCTCAGCTGAATGTCAGTGAGTATGTGACTAAAGTATACATTTATATTCATCAGACACTGTGAAGCACTCTAGCTGTAAAGACTTTTCAGATGTTTTTTATACCTCTCAAACAGAAATGTCCAGGAAACACAGTATCTGAAAATTGAGGAAAACATATCAATATATAAATATTGCCTTTCTTCAAAGGGGGATGAGCTGGTACAAATTAACTTAGATAATATATTGACTAAACGGAGCTCAGAAAATGAAACATGTTCCTGTGAAAACATTTTAATTCAGAACAAGTAACTGTAATTGGTGAACTTTTCTTCTGAACATGCTTCAGAGAGGACTGTACCAGCTGGAATTATCAGCAATTTGATGAAATGCCAAGTTTCCAGTTTTTAATTCACAGAGATTATATTCTTTATTTTAGATTCATGACTAACATCACAATGTACTTTTTGCAGAACAAAAATGTAAAATTGCCTAACAAAATCACCTAGCTATTTCTGTTTTTTGGTATTATTTTATAATTAAGAAGCATCTAGGAATATTGCTAGAGTCATCACTGCATTATGTAAACAAGCTCTTTTGAAACTTGGTGTTTTGTTAGCATTATTCCTGATCCTGGTCAGCTTCATGAAGGACACCAGCTCCCAGAAACATGTTTTATTAAATATATAACACAAAGATAAAGATCACAGAGCAGATTTATTATATTGTACAGCAGCAGGTGACAAAGAAGGAACTGAGTGAACATTGCATGCATGAGGCAATAAAGAGCGAGCATGCTTTTTATTTGTTTTAGCAATCGTCCTCCAAGCATCTTTGTATTTGATTTTCTTATTTGAAAATCTTATTTCTAAGTTGCTACAAGTAAGCACAACAGAAATAGATTTTAAAATTTTACTCAGTCTTCTGTCTAGCTTTGATTTTTTAAATTTGACATTACTACAGCTATGTGAACCACTAAAAATATTCTTCTACTGCTTGATCACTACCCCTCTAAATACTCTAGTATTGCTATCTTCTGCTCTTGAGTATTAGTGGAAGGGTGGTTGGATAATACTGTGATCAATGGTCACCAGTAGGGTGATTCATGCAGGCCAGCTGTGGGAACTCAGGGGCTAGGTACAGAGCTGCCAAGGGAAGTTTCTGTTCTAATCAGAGAAGAGCTGCGAGAGCTGCCAAGGGAGGTTCTGTTCCTTTGCCATAGGGACTGGCTCTTCATATCAGAGGAGGGCTGGCAAGACTGCACTGTGGTAGATGCAGTATGGTAGAGTTCATAGCCAAGGATGAGGCAGATGAAGATGAGGAAGGCCTAGTGGGGTAGGGGGGCACACGACCCACATACTGGGGGGTGTGCCACCACAGAAAGACCAGAGACCAAACCTTCTGGACAGGGTGGCTGCTTTGAGCCGCTGCCTCCTGGCACGTACTGGCCATGTGTGCCAGGACTGGGGGGCTCTATAAAAGCTGGACTCAGGGATGGATGAGCTGAGCTGCACGTATCCTGCCATCAGGATCGTGTTGTCTCCGTGGGGACACCCACTAACCATGCGTGCTGACCAGCTCCCCTGCACCTGGGGACCAGACATCTGCCTGCTCTGTATCTTAGGGTAGGTAACGCTGCTTTGCTTGCTTCTTAGGAATAACAGTGCTATGGGACACACACAGTAAACAAGCCGTGACAATTAATGATCATTTCATGTGGTGATTGAACACAAGGATCCTCAACACCTACTACAATTAGCTTTTCCCAAATAGTCTATTAGGTATCTTACAGTGAGTTTGTCCACAAATTAGGTCTTCATACGTCAATGTCACATATCACAATGTCACAGTCTAGCAATTAATGCTCCTAGATTACCTTCTTGTTCACAATTACTGCTTTCTTTCAGCTTTTACCAGTAGCCAGATTTCTCCTTGCTGCCATGGGCACTGTCTTGTTCTAGTGTGTGATGCTCTAGCATCACAAGTCCAGCATTTTTCTCTATGGAAACAGCTGCCCTTTCACTGTTTCATATCTCTCAACTTTTGTAAATCAGTATTTTTACCAATGTGTTTGTTACAAAGCCTGACTTGTGCCTTGTCAGGAATTCTCTTACTGCCAGTCAGTCCAATCAGTTCTCTCTGGCACTTACTGTAATCAATTCCCTGATGACAGTGCACCTCTGAAATAATATCATTTGTATTTATCATTTGTCCTTTCCCGCTCTTGGACTGAGTGCTTCAAAGTACAATGAGAGTCCAACTGCATTGCCAGAGAGAAAAGTATAAATATCTATACTACTATATATTGGGCAGCAACTGGCTCGAGAGCAGCCCTGAAGAAAAGGACTGGGGATTACTGGTGGATGAGAAGCTCACCATGAGCCAGCAGTGTGCTCTTGCAGCCCAGAGGGCCAATGGTATCCTGGGCTACATCAAGAGAAGCGTGACCAGCAGGTCGAGCGAGGTGATTCGCCCCCTCTACTCCACTCTCATGAGACCCCACCTGGAGTACTGCATCCAGTTCTGGAGCCCCTATTACAAGAGGGATATGGATGTGCTGGAAGTTGTCCAGAGAAGGGCCACAAGGATGATTGGTGGGCTGGAGCACCTCTCCTATGAGGACGGACTGAGAGAGTTGGGGTTGTTCAGTCTGGGGAAGAGAAGGCTCTGGGAAGACCTTATTGTGGCCTTCCAGCATTGTAAGGGGGCTACAGAAAGCTGGGGAGGGACTTTTTAGGCTGTTGGGCAGTGATAGGACTGGAAGGAATGGATTAAAACTGGAGAGAGGTCGATTCAGGTCGGACATTAGAAAGAATTTCTTCCCCATGAGGGTGGTGAGACACTGGAACAGTTTATTAATTTATAGGCCATCTCTTACTTTTATCAGAGAGAGTCATGACTGTTAAGTTCTAGAGCATCACTTTCTGGCCACAAGATGAAGGATGCCTTTCTCACTGATGGAATTTAGCTCTATTTATCAAGGAGTTAGTTCATCGCATGGTGTGAAATCAGGCGTCATGTCTCTCTAATGTTTCACTAATATTTCATTTCTGCACTTCAAACTTCTGTTTTCTTATTGTTATCTGCTCTTGGAGCACCTTCTTCCTCACTTATTTCTCTTATTGTTTCCACGGAAAACAAGACAAAGCATAATGGTCTAGTTTCTAACATCTAGCAAAGTATGACCTTGGATAGGGGCAGTACAAATTGGTTTGCAATGAACATACTGCTTCTTACTGGAAGGAACTGAACTTCCAGTGAAGTTTTACATCCTTTTCCACACTGTCTCAGAATGTTTTGGTTGCAAGTATGCCAGGGGGTTTCATCCATAACATAAGGTAATGATAGGAGGTAGTACTTCCACCCACAGGTAGAATAACTGCAATTACAGTAACAGCTTCATAAAAAACAGAATCTGAAGACAGACGTGGCCTGAAAGTATTAAACAGTCCAGGCATAGACTTACTGGCTACTGATGGCAAAAGGGAGAAATCTGTTTAATTGCAAATTTTGCTAGCATATGACTTTTTTTCATAGCTGAATCAATACAGCAACCAATACTTCTCCAGTTCTCCCTGAATCCATCTTGAACGGTAAAAACAATTTATTCATATCTCCAAATTTCAGAAAGGAAACCTCAGGTACTGACTGACAAATGGAATTTTGAGATATTTTCATGATCTAAGCAATAAGAAAACTAAAATTATTAAAGGATATATGACAATTCCAGAAATAAACTGAAATCTGATCTGAATACACTGGATGATGCATCTCGTTGCGTGCTTTTTTTTTTGTCTGAGAGGCATCCACTAATTAACACCATTAAAATACAATATGGAATGCAGATTCTACATTGCTTTTTGCCATTAAAATGCCTTGTGCTTTAGAATGCCATATTGTGANTTTACCAGCTGGATCTGATCATGTCCTTTATCTTTCAGCCATGTCTCCGACAGGCTCCCCACAGCAGAGTTCCTGTACGGTAGCCGGTGCGCCAGGAGTTCTAGATGTCAGGAGGTCTAAGGGGAACCAGGCACTCAGGAACTACTGCTCTGAGAAGACACAAAAACTTCTGCACAAAACCACAAAACCATTCCTGCAGTGCATGGAGGACAACGTTCTGCTGCAGGTTTTTAAGAACCAAGGAGGTGCGATGATGGACCTTGGATTAGCAAACAGAGAAGGTCTGGTTCAAGATGTCATGGCTGGGGGTGGTCATGGCTGCAGTAACCATGACATGGTACAGTTTCATATCATTAGCGAAATACAGGTAAAATTTCTACCCTGGATATTAACAGGGCCAACTTTTTTCCTCTTCAAAATTCTACTTGGAAGCATCCCATAGGCTCGGGCTCTAGAGGGTAGGGGGGCGCAAGAGATCTGGGTAATATTCAAACATCACCTCCTCCAAGCTCAAGAGAGATGTATTGAAAAATCAAGTAGAGGAGGCAGGAGACCTGCATGGATAAGCAAGAAGCTCCTGAAAAATCTCCTGAAAAATCTCAAATGGAAGAGAGAGTTTACAAGAGGTGGAAAAAGGGTCGGGTTAGGAGGATGACAGGAGTACTGCCAGAGTAAGTAGAGACTCACTAAGAAAGGCCAAGGCTTTCTTGGAATTTTGTCTCGCCAGGGAGGTGAAAGAAAACCACAAGAGCTTTTTCAAATTCATCAATGAGACAAGGAAGAGAAGGAAAACATGTGTCTACTGCTAAATGAGGTGGGAGATCTGGTAACAGAGGATGCAGAGATGTCAGAGCTGCTGAATGCCTTCTTTGCCTCAGTCTTTACTCCGCAG
>VWZY01011592.1:75059-94832 GCA_013399075.1 Chloroceryle aenea | reverse complement strand
CCAGTGCACTCTCCTCTGGGCCTTCCCTGTCTCTCCTGTGCTGAGGGCTGCAGAGCTGGACTCAGCACTGCAGGACAGGTCTCACCAGAGTGGAGCAGAGGGGCAGAATCCCCTCTCTCAATCTTCTGCCCACACTGCTGGGATGCAGCCGTTGGCTTCTAGACTGTAAGTGCACAGTACCAGCTCATGTACAGCTTTTCACGCACCAACACCCCAAGTCCTTCTCCACAGGGATGCTCTCCATCCCTTCACCCCACAACCTGTATTGCTACTGGGGGTTGCCCTGATGCAGGTGCAGGACCTGGCACTTTAAATTCTTACATCCTTTTTATTTGCTATGGAAAGCAACCTTGATCGAGACCACAGGCTTAAAACACACCAAGCAGGTCAGCAGAACTTGATGAAACTTGGTTCCAGCCCCAGCAAGGCTCACAAGCAGATTTATCAACCCCACAGGGTTTGATACAACCACAGGGGTTGTTATCAAGCTCAAGATACTCAAGAGAACAAGCTATTTAATTATGATGGCTTGCATCATAGCCCTCTCTCTGCCCTTCCTCTCAGATCCTTTCTAGTAAATCACTAGAAGTATTTTCTTGTTGATGAACACGCTGTGCTGAACACTGCAGTTGCACTTATTTTGCTTTGCAGAGTTTCTGATAAGATAAACAGAAGCATTTCATAAAACCTGAATGTTTCAAGTGGTCCTTTGTATTCTTCAGTGAAGTTTGTTCCCAGAGGCAAGGCACGAGGCAGTAAAGGCTCTCCCTCCTGAATATCGGTATTTCGACCAAGTTATTCCTATCATTAAATGTCAAACTTGCAGAGCAAATTCTGCACATCAGGAAGAGTTCAACAAACCATTTCCACTATCTCTGTGCTCAGATGGAGCTGAAACTGTAGAGCCACGTGAGTCATTTGGACCTCTGCAGCCATATTTGTATCTATATGTTTGCTGGTGACAATTGAACACGTCAATGTTTGACCAAGTCTGTGTCACTTCAATTTTCCCAAAACATTATACAGAAAGAATCACAATAGGCTGTTTTTATGATGAAAACTTTCACATAGAAGTTAGGATCAGTTTTTAAATACACTCCATGGTGAATCTTAGTATAAAAGAGCCAACAAGTACCCTAAGTGGAAATCACTGAGTAAACAACAGGGTTTAAAGATCCCCAAGCTCTCCATATGCTATATACTATAGTTTGCTATTATACAGAGTGAACTTTTTCTCTCTGTCCAGTGCATTGTGGTATAGAACAGCCAATACATGATCGTTTTCAGGATCTGGGACTATGGGACAGTGGTTACCAGGCAGCAAGCAGCATTTAGCAGAATTTTAGGAGAGCTGTAGTGGTATCCCTTATCCCTGCTTTTATCAAGCAGGAGTTAAAGGTAACACTTTTACCATTTTGAAGAAACATAAAACAGCTCCTGGACATACTGCCTGCATGTAAGGCATGACTAGAAAAAGGGGAATCCACAAATTTCTTTAAGCAACAGGCAGAGAGGGATTTTTTATTAGCCAGCCAAGGGGTTGGTGTAAAACACCAGAATCACATGCATGCTGCCAGTGCCCTCCCATTGTGCTGTGCAAAGCCCTGCTGCTTGCCTGCACCCTTGCAGGGGCATTTACCAGGGCTGCCTGGGTTCTGCAAACCTCCCTCACTCCCAGCAAGGAGAGGAAACAGCTGCTTTCATTCACCCTTTTGGGGGAGGCAAGGGATATGAGGCAGGGGAAGCAAGCAGTGGCTGTCAGGCTTTGCTGACCAGAAAACAGCATTGTGGGACAGCAAGCAAGGGCAGGCAGGACATTGGGAGCAGCACAGGCATTGACATAACCACTTACCCAGGCCACTGTATGCATAGACATCCTGGCTTGTATCAGCACTAGTGTGGCCGGCAAGACTAAGGCGGGATCATTCCTTTGCTCTCAGCACTGGGGAGGCTACACCTTGAATCCTGGGTTCAGTTTTGGGCCCTTCAATCCAAGAAGAACATTGAGAGGCTGGAGTGTGTCCAGAGAAGGGCAACGAAGGTAGGGAAAGGTCTAGAGAGCAATTCTTGTGAGGAGCAGCTGAGGGACCTGGGATTGTTTAGCCTGGAGAAAAGGAGGCTCAGGGGAGACCACCTCACTCTTGACAACTCCCTCAAAGCAGGTTGGAGCCAGGTAGGTTCAGTCTCTTCACTCAGGGAACAAGTGATTGAACAAGAGAATCATAGAATCATCATAGATTAACAGGTTGGAAGGGACCTCAAGGATCATTTATTCCAACCTAGGCCATCCAAGAGGAAAGGGCCTCAAGTTGTGCCAAGGGAGGTTTAGGTTGGGCATGAGGAAAAATGTCTCCCCTGAAAGTGTTGTCAAGGCCTGACCCAGGCTGCCCACGGCCGTGGTGGAGTCCCCAACCCTGGAGGGCCCTCAGAGCCATGGAGATGTGGTAATGAGGGACATAGTTTAGTGGTGACCTGGCAGTGCTGGTTAACAGTTGGACTCAATGATCTCAAGGTCTCTTCCAGCCAAAATTATTCTATGATTCTGTAATCTAAGAGATTATTCTTGCCTAAGAGACAAAGAGACCTTTTAGAGGGCATCCTGCAGACTGATCATGGCTGAAAATGCCACAGATTAATATCATGCATTGGGACATCCACCTGGGGAAGCTGATCTTGACACAGAACCTCACATCAGACTGCTGCAGGACCTGCAGAGATGAAATCATCATATACTGCCCTGCAAAAAATAACACCAAGCCGCTTTACAAAGGTTATTTAGTGTGTGATCTTTTACCTTGTTTGAGAGTTCATCAAGACAAAGCCCGTCTGAAGGAGGAAGAGAAGGTGCTTGTCAGCAAGTTAGATACCTCTACCACTACAGAGTTTGTTACCAAGCCAGTCACCGTACAGACCAGCAGCAGTCAGTGGAAGCCATTGTGCTGAGATCCTAGATACGCTCTGTGGAAATTTTCCATGTTTTGGCAAATTGTCTCCCTAAGGCTGATACAGCTGAAGTGGTGTTTTTTGTGAGTCAATCAACATGAAGCCATTTATCAGCATCTCAGTTAAAAAATTATCAAGAATAGATGTGCCAAAGCCCTTTCTCTCCCCCAGAGAACGGGGGAGTCCAAATGGCATCTTCTCATTTCCTTGTATGGACACCATGGGAAGAGTCCTGAGGTTCACTGGGGCCGTGAAGCTTCAGCTTTTTATCCCCAATTTGTAAACATTTTTCATAGGAGAAATATTCTCGTGTGTGACTGTCACCACAAAACCTTGTATGACGTATTGATGTCATAATCCTCAAATTTAACCTAAAATTCCTGGAAGTTTACTGTCAATACAGCGGTAGGGAAGCGGATACACCTTAGCTGACACATTGCCAAGAAGAAGGGGAAAACCACTATTAGCAAGTGGAGGATAATTGTTGGGAACTGCTGCAGTTCATGCAAATTCTTTTTCCAATAAGAAGCAGCTCCTTTTGTAAGATAAGTCTTTTAAAACATTCCCTGAAACTGAGGTCTGAAATATAAGTTATGCTGCGTGGTCCCAGGGGAAAGTGTCCAATATCAGTCTAACTTTCAGTTCTGAGAGGAATATTTTTAGTCTCCCTTCAATTGTAGAACAGGTTTAGGGACGGGATGCATATGACAACCTTCACAGAATCATAGCATGGTAGGGGTTGGAAGGGACCTCTGGAGATCATCCGGTACAACCCCGCTGCTTCAGCAGAGTCACTCAGAGCAAGGGGTCCAGGATTGCGTTGTCCAGTTGGGTTTGGAATCTCTCTAGCAAAGGAGACTCCACAACTTCTCTGGGCATCCTGGATCAGGCTCTGGCACCCTCACACCAAAGTTTTTCATCCCGTTCAGAAGGAACCACCTGGATTCCAGTTTGTGTCCATTGCCTCTTGTCCTGTCACTGGGCACCACTGAAGAGTCTGTCCTCATCCTCTTGACACCCACCCTTGAAATATTGATCAGATCCCCTGTTAGTCTTCTCCAGGCTAAACAGCCCTGGAGAGAGATGCTCCAGTCCCCCTTCCACATCCACCTCTCCTGCTATGGCACAGACAGGGCACACCATGGTTATTTTACATCTGGGTCCATCCCTGTCCTCCTGTTCTTCCAGGAGCAATCTTCACTGAGATAAAAGTTATTTTTTCTCAAACAAGATGTGAGCTATCCTGCTGTCACCATTCAAGTGGAGATAATGTGTGTAAAAGTAATGATTAATAAAAAATTATTAAAAACCCCCAACGGTGACCATTTATCTGGGCTGCAGATTTCTAGTAAAATTCAGACTAAAAGCAAGATTCAGAACTTTTCAAAACTAACTAATGTAAAGACATTGAATCAATGCATGTTTTTGTTTTAGAGAAGAGGTTCACTTACTGGGATTTCTAATGTGTACGTGGATTTCAACCAACAGGAGCTCCCTCTTACTAACACCTACAACGGTCGAGGAAGGAAGTTATTAAAGAAAGATCTTGGGTTGTGTGATGGTTTTCCTTCAAGCTCTTTATTCAAACTGATTCAAAGTTAGAGAAGATGAACAAATCACATCAAAAGAGGCTTTGTATATTTATGGGGCAAAATAAAAAAATAAATTTGCTGCTACATAATACCAGCTGTTGAACAGGATCACTGAATTGTCAATCACCTGTGACAAGTACTGAACAGATTTTCATGCCTCCTGGAGTAGACCAGAGAAAAAAAAAAGTCTGGCAGTCAAAATAATTCCACTCACATTCCTACTATACTCTTCTTCCAGGACTGGAAGCAGGTGAGTAAGAAAGTCACTTTTTAATGACTTTTGCTTTCTGATACCACCAGTAACCTGGGTTGTATCAGTCTAACATTGTACATCTGAAACAGCCTCAGCTCCTCAGGCAGATGCTCTCACAGGTCCAACATACTCCTGCTCATTTTCACCCTCTCAGAGAAGAGAAGAGGCTTCTTTCCATCAGTGGTCCTATGTGCATCAGCTGCAAATGAGGTTATACTCACCACAGGCATTCACGGAGCTAAGACTATTATCCGTTAAGGCCTACTTGACTGTTTAATAGTTAATTAAAAAAAAAAAAAACAAACATATTTTCAATTCAGTGCATTCTAAAGCTCAGACTTGGGAGGCACAGAAATACATGGTGACTCCAAAGCCATATGGGAAAAACCCAAGATATATAGGAAAGTTACTTGCAGACCCACACTGCTCAGGTTGGAATTTATGATCAGTAATTTTTCAGAACAAGACTGAGTAACTGAAGTCCTGAACTCCCTCTTGCAGAATGTTGGTTTGGAGGTAAAATGCACAGGTGTAATGGTCACACTCACCCCAAACTTGTGTTTTATCCTGCAAACTCCCTCCTCCAGTTATCTGGCCTTCTTGCAGGCACTGACATCTTCCAGCCATGCTGAAATAAAAAACAATAATTATCAGGTAGTGTGACCCAGTTTACTAACAGCTGGCATAGACAAGTGGACAGAGCAATGAAAACCTGAAGACCACTCTAATTACATGACTCAATTAATACAGTATATGTGCAGCATGTACTGAAAAAAACACTTCAGCACTCCTGAGGCACTCGGTTCTAGTTCAAGTTCTCTTCTGAGAATGGAATGCACTAATTAGCCCAGTTCTAACTCTCTTCCAAGAACTGAACACCCTGAACACTGGTCAGACTGGAAAGCAGGATAGCTTCTGGCCTCCTAGTCATTGCCATGACAGCTTTCCCAAACCCACAAGCTCTGATCACTGAGATTCCCAGTGGCTCCCTTTCCCAAGGGCAGTGTAACTGGGCGGGCTTATACCAAACCCCTGTCTGCTTTGACCGTGAGTCCCTGAGAAATGACATCTTTTCCTGAATTGCTTTGGATACCAGGAGCTTAACATCACAGCTCCCTTCTCCATTACGAATTTCTTCAGTTGAGGTGCATCATGGATGTCTGACTTCTTTCTCTGACATAAGGCCTCAAAGATTTTCCCTCCAATTTTTTTTCCCCTGAAAGCGGACATACTGTTTCTGAAGATACCCCCATATTCCATATTTATGTGCCATATAACAGGGATCATTCCCACAATTAAATGAGAACCAAAATCAGAGAGAAGAAAGCTGCATGACCCCCAGTAGGAAATATGTGTTGAATAGCTTTGCACAGTCAAAAAAACAACCTGTCACAGCCAAGCTTGTATTTCTGACCGATAAGTAAGAAGATAAACCTGGGCAGGATGTGGTTTCTCTTTGCCTCCTCTCAGAAAATATAAACTTTGTTAAACAGAACCCAGAACTCCTACTCTACGGAAAATATCCAAAAGTCCTGAGAAATCCAAGGGAAATCCCGTCAAAACAAACAACAACAAAGAAAAAGAACTTTTTTGTTCTTAATGAGACATTTGATTAGCAAATTGTATGCAACGCTCCTACCATGTCTGTCCTTGATGATGTCTGACTCAGAGGAACTTCACTTTCTCAAAGGGTTAAGATATGCCTGCCCTCGATGAGAAGAAATGGAGAAATCTGCTTCGGTATTTTTTTAATAACAACTACAGTGAAATAACCCTACAAATGCTACAATGTTCTTTGAGTAACATTCCACCAAACCTGTCATGGGAAAGAAGCAAACCAGTCATATGAACCATAATCTCATCTATTACCTGTGACCTTTCCTTATTCAGTTCAGAGATGAGCTTAGCTTCTCATTTGGATATATTTGACATGCAGTACGAATGCAAACATTCAGTGGTTGGACTCAATGACCTTTTCCAACCTAAACAATTCTCTGATTCTATTCTCGACCAGTGATACACTGTAACCGAGGTGAAAAAAAATATTTTGTAATGATGGATGATTTTACATTTGCACCTACCAGCATAAATTCAACACAGTAGAGCCAAAAGATGCACCATGACCAAAAACCAGCATCAAACCCAGCCTGGTCATTGCTGAATCTGGTTGAAAGTGACCTTATTCTCCTCTTTCTGAGATTTCAGAGTGCTCTGGAAACAAGTAATGATAAAGTTAGGTACAATTATTTCAGGTGTCTCATTCAACTTCAGGACTCTAATAAAAATGCAGCAGGGAGGATAATTACATGTTGCACTAACTGTGCTTTGAGGTGATCTAGGAATAGCATGACTGGCTATGATCTCAAAGATGGACAAAAGGTCAAATCCTTCTAGAAAGTTTCCATTACACTTAATCGTTTTAGGATCAGTCTGTTACAAAAATGGAGTTTGTTTGGTTTTGCTTTTGGTTTGGTTTGGATTCTTTTTGGCTAAACTACCTTTTTCTACTGTATTGTTGGCATTTTCTGCTTCCTGAAAATGATTTTGCCAATTAAACTAAGGGATGGAATAAAGAGAAGGAAGACAGGCATAAAGAACACTTAAAATTTCCAATTACTATACATACTTGGAAAAGTGTTTCTGAAAAATCACCCCCTGACACAATTCCATCTTAAGTCCAACTAGTCAGGTAATAACTTCAAATAAATCAATCAATCAATCAATCAACTTCCTCTCCCAGAAAAATCTGAGATCAAGTTCATTTGCCATTTTGCAGTAGTATGACAACCTTAACCTTTATACATAAGACTTCAGGCAGAAAAAAAAAAAAAGGCTTCATCACCAGAAGAAGGAATCTATTTTTCAATGCTTATCAAATTAAAAATTAGTCTTAATAACATACACAGAAGAGGAAATTTGGGAATTAAAGTTACACTTTAATATTTCAGACTGATATGCTTCCAGCTTTTGAACTGAGGGTAGAAGTTATGGAGTTTGCTTTATTTGTGGGCTTAGGTTAATTTTAAAGCAAGTATTTAAATGTAATTATGTAACAGTCCAACTTGTTACAGATCAAACTGATTCTGGTAGATCCAGAAATCTAACTAATTTTAGAATCTAGTTCTTTTAAATCTAGTTAATTTTATTTTGTGTAGTGATAGGGACATAAAAATACAATCCACCCAAAAGCACAAATAGCAGACCTTTAACAAACTCCTTCAATGGGAACTAGATTAGGGCTGTAGAAACGAGCTATATTTGCTTGGACAGGTCCAGAAGCATTGGGGGTCTAAGAGCAGAGGTCATTTGCAGGGTCCATACAGGAGAACCTGTCCAAACGCAATAAAAAATAGAATCTGTATATAAATACAGGTTGTAATAACCTTACAAAGTTCAGATTTACCAAAAGGAGCTAATTAGATCACTTTATTTCTAAGCTGCCAAGGAATATATGACTTGGAGATTCACATGAGACAATCCATATACATCAGTGTTAGCCAGTGCAGCTAGAGGAGGACCTTACCTCACTCCCACAACCCCACCAAAATTAACATAGCGGAGACTTAATTTTTTTGCCCCTAAAGACTCATCCTATTTTTTTTCCCAGCACATGGCTGCAGACTCCACCAATAGCACAAATCAATGGGAGGTGCACATACCCAAGATGGTGCCAGAGCTGTTAAGCCATGTATCAGAACCACAAGACCATAGGATGGGATGGAGCTGGTGGCATAAGCTGCATCTGGGACTTCCCAAGCTCCCTACAGCATCCCACAGGAGTGTCATCCCAAACTGGTGGAGGACCACTCTCTGACCACTGGTGAGATGGGGAGGAAAAGATGCCATCAGAGCAGCAGGAAATAATTAGTCACAAGCTGCACCATATGTCAAAGGTCTGACGGCTCTGAGTCTGTGCCTCCAGTGTCAGCTTCTTGTCCCTGTGGGCAAGTATGAAAGTATGGCTTGTGGCTTTTGGTAAATGGTGTGGGGCCAGGCAGGAGGAGGAAGGCGGGGGGCTGATCAAGGACCCTTTGTCTTAGTTCTATTAAGATTTAGCTAAGCTATATTTACTGTCATTATATTCAGATGCATATGGTGTATCCCATTTAACATGTGTGATATGGAAGCAAGCTTTTTAAAGGTTAGCAGCATCTCTGATATTTTATCTGCACCAGAAACTATTACACACATAGCAACTTCAGTTTGCTCTGTGTTTCAAAAGTATTTTCTTCTGAGAGAGAGAAAGTTAATAAAAAAAAAAAAAACATTGAAAAGCTGGGGAACAGAGACAGTTAATTTAACCCACCACGAAGTCAGCCTTCAAGCCGCAAAAGAGGAAGAGCTCAAACGGCAAGATGTTCAGCTTTACTCATGCCTGAGTCCAGTGTTTCAGCCCACATGTGAAATGAGAAAAGTTTCTACCTCTGTTTCCCAGATTCACAGCCAGCATCCCCCTAGATGACAGATACTCAGAATGTGCTATTCCTACTGTCCCTCTCCCTTTTCTTCCTCCAGTTTCTAACAGACGACTATCAAATCATCTACTTTCCTAAATGTCCTCTGGCCAGCAAGTCAAAAAAGCACAGGATTTTCCACCAGTCTTGGATTAAAAGCCTTGAGATTCTTACCAGGAACCCCACAGACAGCAGGATGGGTTTCTGCATGCAGAAAGATGTGAAATTCATGCCCTGGGGCAAAACAGATGCTTTGGTTCCAGTGAGCCAAGTCTAGTTCTTACAGCTTCCTTGAATTGTAAGAAATGTGCAGCTCTATAATCACATTTTCAAGAAGGTCTCTTTGCAAAGAGCTCAAAGCACCTCTCTTGCAAGCAGAAATGACTGCTGTGCTCTGTGGGCACTAGAAGATAACAAAATACGTAGAGGAAAATGCACTGTAAGTAAGCATGATGGGTGGAATTCAGCTCACCTAACTTATTAGTGCCAAAGTTAATCAGTTTGGTCATCCAGACTCCATCTATGGTCAACAGATAAGAGGTGGATGTTTTCACAGGGTGAGTCATCCTACTCAGAGACAGATGTTCAAGATGTGTGGTATGAGACTCAATTATACAAGACTTTCTTTCAGATGGCTAAATTTAGACTATATTAATTCTATCCAACCGTTAGCTCACCCCCAACCTGTGAAGTCTTGCCCTTCTCACATTAAGATTGCAGGAGATTTGCTTATATTCAGGTGTCAGCATTTCATCATCATTGAATAATCTGTTCAAAATCCAGGTTTAATTCCATTCATGCCATTTGGCACTGGTAAACTAGTCATCCTGAAGATTTCTAAGCAAATACAAAATTCCCCTTTTCTAGACCATCATGCACCAAACTGGACTTCATTTCCAGGAATGTTGACTATCTTAATGGCCTAGATGAAGCTCTTTAGGAAACATCTAATTTGTTTAATTCTGCAATAATCACACATGCTAAAAACTCCAATAATCACCGACTGGATCATCTATAACCCACCTCCACTTGCCCCTGATAGTTGCTGAAGGAGCAGGCCAATTTCAAGACCAAGGCTGGGTGAATCACAGAATCACAGAATCCTAGGGGTTGGAAGGGACTTCGAAAGATCATCTAGTCCAACCCCCCCTGCCAGAGCAGGGCCACCTAGAGTACATCACATAGGAACATGTCCAGGGGGGTTTTGAATGTCTCCAGTGAAGGAGACTCCACGACCCCCCTGGGCAGCCTGTTCCAGGGCTCTGTCACCCTTACAGTAAAAAAATTTTTTCGAATATTCAACTTGAACCTCCTATGCTCCAATTTACACCCATTCCCCCTTGTCCTATCACTGGTCACTACTGAGAAAAGCCTAACTCCATCTCCCTGACACTCACCCCTTACATATTTGAAAACATTGATGAGGTCACCCCTCAGTCTCCTTTTCTCCAAACTAAAGAGACCCAGCACCCTCAGCCTTTCCTCATAAGGGAGATGTTCCACTCCCTTAATCATCTTAGTAGCTCTGCGCTGGACTCTTTCAAGCACTTCCCTGTCCTTCTTGAACTGAGGGGCCCAGAACTGGACACAATACTCCAGGTGCGGCCTCACCAATGCAGAATAGAGGGGGAGGAGAACCTCTCTTGACCTACTAACCACACCCTTCCTAATGCACCCCAGGATGCCATTGGCCTTCTTGGCCACAAGGGCACATTGCTGGCTCATGGTCATCTTCTTGTCAACCAGGACCCCCAGGTCTCTTTCACCTACACTGCTCTCCAGCAGGTCAGCCCCCAACCTATACTGGAACATCTTGTTGTTCTTCCCCAAATGCAAGACTCTACACTTCCCCTTGTTGAATTTCATCATGTTTCTCCCTGCCCAACTCTCCAGCCTGTCCAAGTCTCTCTGAATGGCAGCACAGCCCTCTGGTGTGTCAGCCACTCCTCCCAGCTTAGTGTCATCAGCAAACTTGCTGAGGGTACATTCTATACCCTCATCCAAGTCGTTGATGAAGATATTGAACAACACTGGTCCCAGCACCGACCCCTGAGGGACTCCACTAGTGACACACCTCCAACCAGATTCTGCCCCATTGACTACAACTCTCTGACTCCTTCTTTTCAACCAGTTCCTGATCCACCTCACTACCTGATCACCAAACCCATATTTGATCAACTTATCTACAAGGATGCTGTGAGAGACGGTGTCAAATGCTTTACTGAAATCAAGATAAACCACATCTACCGCTCTTCCATCATCTATCCACCTAGTAATTTCCTCATAGAAGGCTATGAGGTTAGTCAAACATGATCTACCCTTGATAAAACCATGCTGACTGCTCTTGATGACTCCCATATTTTCATAGAATCATAGAATGTTTTGGGTTGGAAGGGACCTTAAAGAAAGTCTCTTCCAACAGTTTTCATCTAGATTCCTGGCCCAGTCAGCAGTGATAAGGGCTCAGTATTTGCCTCACTATCCCAGTCAATAAAATATCCTTTTATTGAACCCAAATGTTAAATGAAAATAGTTTGTTTCAGTGAACTTCCCTCAAAGCAAACCCAGCACAGGCAGCCTCATGACTTTGAAGCTCCATGACAAAGCACACAGCTCACCCTCTTCAAAATGAAAAAGAAGATGGAACAACTTGGGGGAAGAGGAGGAGGAATTTTTATTGTTTTCTAGTGTGTACTTGATTAAAAATAATAATGTCTTTTTCAAAGGCCTCAAGGTTTCCATGGAAGAGAATGGATGAGTTCTAATCCAGTCTCATAGACACTCTGACATGCGGGTAGATGAGGTGCTCCAGCCTAGCCAGGCACTCCTCCTGCAGTGAGTTGCTCAAGGGGATGTGAGGTTTCACTTTTGCTTCATAATAAAATTGAGTTTTGCTCATGCAATTGATTTAATATAGCACTGAGAAAGCACCAGAGCTTATTATTTATTTTAACCACTGACTACTTTATAGAAGGCTTCCCAGGAGATGAAAGCAAGTCTCCAGTGAGAAGTGACAGGGGATTTCTTTCTTTCCATTCCTTCAGGAGCCCTGCCAAGTTGCATGATTATGGTAAGAAATGCCACTGAGGAGAGCTAGGGCTGTTGATCAGAGTCTCTCAGCCCACTGACACAAAAGGAGGATGGTATTTCCCCATTAAAAACCCATTCTCAACAGTGGCACGTGCAGAAAACCAGAATTAAAACTCTTCTGGACATGGCTTACACCTATCCCTTCCACTCTCAGTCTATCCAGCAGTATATTTGGATTCAAGGACATCTGTGCCACTAAGAAGCAGGCTTCATCCTTTCTCAGTTAAAAGTCAAGTCCAGGTTGTGACAACAAGTAGGCTGAGAATCAGAGCTGTGTATTGAATCTGTGATGGATCATGCTGAGCACAGAAGAAAAAGCACACAGCTGCTCCCACCCACCCAGCCCCAGAGCAAATGAACAATATCATGCAAAGATCAAATCCATTTTGGTAGATTATCATCTCTATTTAGCACATCAGCCTTCGAAAAGTCTCTTGACTCAGGAGCTCAGCATGCACAAGGCAAAAGCCTGGATGATGGCAATGACTGCAAATTCTCATTGGAGCACACAGAAGAATCTGGCCAATGACTGAGAAAGTGGGTCATTGAACAGACAGCAAAATCATATTCTAATTTCACCCAGAGCAATTGAGGAAATGGGTTAATTGTATGAAATTAATTACTGGTGCTTGAATCATTAAAATCTACATTGTACACACCAATACAGCTATAAGATATATTTTACATCTTCCCATTGCTTCCCTCTCTGTGAGGGGGGAAAAAAAAGGAAAATTAAGTATGACACAAGTGGACAAAAAAGAAACTAACTAGTGCCAGAAAAACTCAGTTCTGTAACTGTTTTGGAGGGAAGTCAACTGAAAGAAAAACTTGGGTCAGCTTTGATAATAAGAATAAGCAGTAGCAGGGAGGTACTGCACTGCTGAACTTCGGCATTACTCCGACTTTCCCAAGTCTGCTGTTTGCTCAAATTACAACCCTGTTGAAACCAAAGCACGCTCGTGTCAATGCATCCATCTGTACCTCCTCAAAGGTTTTTTTCTTCCTTCTCCCTTTCCGTCCTTCTCTCCACCGCCTCAAGGTCCAAGTGACATGTTGTTTATTCTGGCTTTCCCTCATCCCCTTTCTATTTTATTTTTTTTTTCCCCCTGAAAAGAATGCATGCAGGCTGAGAGACTTCCTCGGGTGAGTTTTAGAGAGTTCAGCTGCTGTGCCGCGGGCTGGATGCTGCCAGCTAGAGAGGAATTTTCTCCTACTCACTTTCCCATCAACTGGTCCGCAAATAACTCCATGACCAAAACACCCACTGACGGAGAAATCACGGGGAGAACCCCTATGTTATCGTCTCCCTAGTCAAAACAAACAAATAAACAAATCCATGCACTCATCAGTGAGCCGTAGGATAAAACTGGTCAGATCCAGCCTGCCTCCCCCAGGAGAGCAATGTTGCCACAGTCATAGGGGTTCCTGCACGTACGATATGCCTGCTCTGCCTTCCTGCAACCGCATCACACCCCTCCCTGGGCGGGAAGGCTGATGCGCTGCCCATACAAGCAAGGAATTAAGGAAACCCCACATTTCCCCTTCAGCAGACATTGCTGTGGGGTTTCCATTAACATGCTCCCCATCCTTACAATCAAACAAACGTAACACTGCTATCCCACTTCCTAAATTTACACACCATGCTAGAGCTTCCTGGGGCTCTATAAGCATGTTGTAGCTTAAATAATAATAATAACAGATAAATAATATGAAATAAAATTTACAATCAGGTGACCACAGTGGCAAGGAAAAGGCAAAAGGAAGGTGAAGAAAAAAGGGCAAAGGGCTTACAACTTTCTCTTCAGTAAATATCCTCTTAAGGAAACAGTTTCCTGCTAAGCTGAAGGTAATCAGATCTATAAAGCTCACGTGGGCATCCAAATCTGTGCTTATTCCCACCCTCAACACAGTCACTGATCCCAGGCTAGGGGGTCTGAAGTTCACTGCCTCTTTTGCTCTCAGAAAGACTCCTCACAGTAGAACAAAGGGGCAAGGAAGGGAGGCTTTTCTTCTTGTCAAAACACAACAGGTTTTTGGTTTGATTTTATTTATTACCCGAGTATGAATTTACTTACATGTTTTTGTGGCAAGGAAAGGCTTCTTGGAAATGTGGTGAACTGAGTAGGGTCTCATCCTCATGGGTGACCACCACACACAGTCAAAGTACTTGTTCTGTTCTCTTGCAGTGAATGTAAAAGTGAGCACCCATTTTTCAGCAGTTAACATAGAAATAGATACAGCAGAAACAGCAGTTTACTTCACCATAAATAAAAAACACACTGTGCATCAATATATGCTTAGTTTTGAGGCCCCAAATGAGCAGGCACAGAAGACATTGCCTGATCAAGTAGAGGCTGAAAAATATCTCTTTGGACATGTGGTAAGTCTGGTGGGTCTCATCCCATCTCTTGTGAGAGGTTTAGGAAGAACTGGTGAATGGTAAACTCTTCCCTATTTTTGGATATATCCCCCAAGCTACCAAAGTTACCAACATCATCAGTCCCAAGTCTACAAATCACTTAACTGCTGCAACAATATTAATGGCTGCAGTTGATTACGATCCACCAGTTGGTTATAGCTTCACACTACAGCGTCTCACAGGCTTCAAACATACCAACTATGAATGATCCTGGCAAAGAAACATGTCCCCTCCTTCTGGAGACAACCGCAGACATGAAGAACTACCATAGTTTGGTTCAAGTACTTAAAAAAGTCATTGCATGCTTTGAACTGAAAAAAAGAAAAAAAAATAGAAGGGAGCAGCGTTTAGAACCCAGTGTCTTTATTCTATTGCAACCATAATCACAGGGAAATTTCCTATCATAGGTCCCGCAGTTGCTCATAAACCCATTTCTGATGAGGGGCAAGCACAGATGAAACACAGAAACCAGAACAGAACCCCAAACAGACAGACTGCCAACATTTTATGCATAGAGGAGAGCAAGGAGCTGGCAAGAGCTACCCTCATTGGAAGTGAGGAACCAGATACTTATTTCCTAAGTGACGCTGAGCTCCAAGAAGGCTAGACACGGTCCCTCCTGCTGCCGCAAGCCATGATCATTTTGACCCAAATAATTTTACAGATGTTGGTCCAACCCATTCTTTAAAACCTCAGCGGTGGAGATACCACACCCTTAGCCCCATGCTTTGCTTTCATCAGAGAAAAGGCAGTAGAGTTTCCTAAGAAAAAATAAACCCACAACTCGTTGCTTTATTTCTTGTGGCCAGGAAGAAACAGCTCATTCTCTTAATCTCTGCAAGAGACCTTTTCAGATTAGAGGATGCCCTTCTTTCCTCCAGACTTCGTAAAACTGTCCTTCATAAAACACAACTTAAACCTAAGTCTGTCGAACAAAGTCTGTAAAATATATCTTGGAAAAGCAGGACTGTAGTTACAGCACTCAGGATACTCCTTATCCATTGAAAAAAATTATTGGTTCAAAAATCTTTACAAGCAGGGTGCAAACTAACCTATTTTTCCATTTTTCTTGGGTGATCAAAGTTCTCCAGATATTGCTCATTCTTGACAACATCCTCTCCAATTCAGTGGAGCCAGCCCTTCTTAGGATCACTCAGGCAAAACATCCTGAGCACCCTGAACACAAAGGGCCCTATCCACCAGTGAACACCTAAAACCAGAAGTCAGCCAAGGAGTCATGTTGGGCGACAACTCAGGAGATGAGACTGCAGTGCCAGGGAAGGGGTCTGTCAGTGTCAGCAGCACAAAGGATGTACCCTTCCAGAACAGGGCTTCATGATCCCTTTTTCTTCTCCAATCTTTACCCCAAAAATACATAAACTTTCAGACCTCAACTAGCTGGGATCAAAATCAAACCAGGACTGAAGTTCCAGGGCTGAGCTTAAATGGAGCCCCAAGGCAATGGGCAGGGGTGTGGAAGGCCCCAGCTGAGGCCACGCAATGCCCCTACACACATTACCTATGAAAATATTTATTAGCTATTAAATTCAGCCTTTAGTGGTATTTCCATCCTTCTCGGTCTTTGGGTTTTATTAAATTAAACATTCCATCTGTGTCACTTATTATAGCACCCTGTAAAATCTTTCTTTTCCTGAAACCCTTTGTTGCACCTGCAAACACACTTCAATTTTTATTTGGTCCTTCTACTAGAATTCATCAATGTTAATGCTAAAATCATAAAATAACGGTCATGGATGAAGAGCTGCACTTAAGCAAAACAATGCTTTCAGGAAACAAAGTGTTACCATTCAAGAAATGTTTAAAAAAAAAAGCTGTGGGAATGGCAAACTTAATAACATGCTTTGCTGCATTATTATTTCCTGCGCTTTAGCCTCACAGGCAGTTTTACTGGTTGACTTGTCTTCAAAGTCTAAGCAAGTCTGAGCTCACCCCGTGCTTCTAATGGGTTCATAAAACTACAGGCCAGCAGGTTTGTATTCCTTAAAGTCAGACTGCCTTTGATGCACTGTAGGAGCACGTCATCTTTATCCTTCACCTGCTTGTGTCCCTGGCTGGCAGGATCCATCCTGATCATCCTGTTTGAACAGGTACTTAAAAAACTCCCTTTGATGAGTGGAGGTTTGCAGCTCTAGCAAGAACCACGGTAAATCATGTCCATGTAGTGGCTTTCCTTGGAGGAAATACTCCAAAGAGGTGATCAAGGTCGTTCTCCACAACCACTTAGGTTCATGGTCACACCAACGGGAATGTCAAGGCTGGTGGTCTGGAGGAAACAAGGAGAACTTAGTGAGCCCAAGTAGGATGTTTCTGAACACAGTCTTGAAACTAGGTCACATTGCTGTGAGCCTTCCCTGTTAAGCTTTTAACATCTCCACAGATGGACATTGCATGGTCTTCAGTGCTACACTATTTTCTCTATTAAAAACTTCTGCCTTGTGCACAGCTTTCCCCTGCTGCAGTGTGTGCCCCTGGTCTTTTGACATCATGGTGGACAGGCCTGAGGACAGCATCTTTCTGACAGGCCCCTTGAAGTAATGAAAGGCTGCAATAAAGTCTCCCCAGAACCTTCTCTTCTCCAGACTGAACAAGCCCAACTCTCAGCCTGACCTCACAGCAGAGGGGTTCCAGGCCTCATCTCCAGCTATTTGCCACGGGAATCAAATGCACCTTCTCTTTCCTGGCAATTGCATGTTATTGAAAAATTGTTTGTTTTTTTTTTTTTTTCCCCTCTTTCTGCATGAACTTGTCATATCCTCTGACCTGGAATGTCCTTCATGAGGCACACTGTCTCCTCCCTGACCATGCACATGTTTCCTCTTGGCTTTCTCATTCCCCCAGGCTGCTTACAGAGAAAGACAGTGCACGGTTCCTGAAAACCCCACCCAGGCCCTATGCACATCTGGGGAGCAGAGTTGGATCTTACCTGCCCCATGGGGAGTGCACAGACTCACAGTCTCCCCATGGCATGACTGCAGGGTTTGTCCCCTTTCGAGGCACTTCCTGAGGTGGCTGCGAAGGATTTTACGAGATCCTGTAAAGGATTATTTACAAGAATCATCACTGAAAAAAAAAATCCCCATTTTTTTTCCTTCAGAAGCAATAAGCTGCTTGTTTAGCTGTACTCCACAAGCTGCTTGCCAAAACGTGGACAACTATTCAGGTAAAAGGGAGAGAAAGAGGAATTTCTCCAGCTTGCTTCAGTTGAGCACAGTGACTATTGTGAAAAAGGAGAATTTTCTGAAGAATGAAAAAGATTTTCCTGACTAAGTTCTGAGAAAGAGCTGTGAACAAAACCTTTCTCTGAAAGATTTCCAGAGCAGTGCTGCATTCTGGAGAAGCTATAGTGGAGTTCAGTGGTATGTGAACCTATTGTACTGCAAACCTCCCTAAAACGCCAAAAGTCAAGATGGCTTACCTGGCCTTAGCACTGCTCTGTGATGTAAATCCACCCACACCAATTCCTGTTCATTCCTTGGCTTCCAAGCTGAAATATGAAGTGACACCAGATTTCCTCATGAGCTCATTGGGACCTACACACTGGTGAAACCCCAGTGCCACCATGCAAAGCTGGATGAATAGATGAAAATAGCTCTTGAATTTTCTGTAGGCCATAATGATGTTGCAGCATTCAGAAGATTTTCGGAGGGGAAATAAAACTAAAAAAAAATCAGCTTTCCATACAAAAAATCCTTTTGAGTAATTCATCTTGTGTTGTTGAGCGGAGGTTTGCAGCTCTAGCAAGAACCACCTGCTCACCGGCTCAAAATGCCAGGGGCACAGAGGTTAAGCAGAGGGGAACCCAACACATGCACCACAGTCAGAGCTGTTTCAGAAGAGCTTAATTTTGTAGTTTTTCCCTCTAAATCCTCCATCTGAACTGCAACTGACCTGAAACAGCTTTATTCTGCTTTGTCAGCCCCTTCTCCCAGAGGGAATAGTGCAGGATATTGTTCTGATTAAAGTCATTCCACCTGGCATGAAGCTCTGGAGGTTATCGTCAGGCTTCATCTTCAGTCAACAGAGATCCTAGGAATTACTGAAAACACATTGTTTTGCTCTTTCCAATTCATAATGCCAAAGAGACCCATTAAACAGAGACATTATGCAGTCTCATGAGGTTTATGGTTTAATTTTTCTTACTTTTATCTTAATGACCCACACTGAGTAGTGTGTGATATATACCACATCAACCTAGGACACAAAGAAACTCAGATAGCAAAGATGCTCCAGTCTGCATTATTGCCTGCCTTGCTTTGTAAAATCTATCCATATGAAAAAGGAGAGGATTAAAACACACAATCATTATAGTGAGAAAAATAAAGTATCAATGCTGCAACCAAAATGTCATAAATAAAAAAATTATAACCATAAACAATGAATAAACTAAACACCTTTTTCAGTCTTACATGAAAGTTATATTCTCACCTGCAGTACTGGGTCCAGCTCTGGAGTCCTCAGTACAGGAGAGACGGGGACCTGTTGGAGTGGGGCCAGAGGAGGCCACAGCAATGATGGGAGGGCTGAAACCCCTCTGCTGTGAGGCCAGGCTGAGAGAGTTGGGGTCGTTCAGCCTGGAGAAGAGAAGGCTCCTGGGAGACCTTCTTGTGGCCTTTCAGTACTTCAAAGGGCTGTTAGAAAGATGGGGACAGATCTTTAGCAGAGCCTGTTGTGACAGGACAAGGGGTGATGGTTTTAAAATAAAAGAGGGACATTTAGACTGGAGAGGATGAAATTGTAGATGCTGAGGGTGGTGAGACCCTGGCCCAGGTTGTCCAGAGAGGTGGTCACTGCCCCATTCCTGGAAGACTTCCAGGTGAGGTTGGACAGGGCTCTGAGCAACCTGCTCTAGTAGCCAATGTCCCTGCTCACTGTAAGGGGTGTTGGCCTAGATGACCCTGAAAGTTCCATTCCAACCCAACCCATTCCACAATTCTATAATTCTATCTAAAACTTATTATTGTGCCTTGCAAATATTTTCCCCAGAGGAAAAATTAAAAAAAA
>VWZY01011592.1:0-74208 GCA_013399075.1 Chloroceryle aenea | reverse complement strand
GGCCCAGGTTGTCCAGAGAGGTGGTCACTGCCCCATTCCTGGAAGACTTCCAGGTGAGGTTGGACAGGGCTCTGAGCAACCTGCTCTAGTAGCCAATGTCCCTGCTCACTGTAAGGGGTGTTGGCCTAGATGACCCTGAAAGTTCCATTCCAACCCAACCCATTCCACAATTCTATAATTCTATCTAAAACTTATTATTGTGCCTTGCAAATATTTTCCCCAGAGGAAAAATTAAAAAAAATTTGCAATTTCATAAAAAAAATGAAAATTTGATCAAGACAGCTTTTAACAAACAATTATTTTAGTAAGAACCCCTCGGCTGGTTTTTGAGGTGGGACTGTTAGCAGACCCTGCTGGCAGGTGCACCATGACACTTTGCCATGGCTGCTCTTCACTCTTCCCCAAAGCACTTCATGCAATGACCAATACGGGCCAGTCCTGACTTGTCAGCCTCACTTGTGGTGAGCACAGCCAGCAGGAGAAGGCTGGTGGGACAGAGAGAAGGGGCAAGCTCCAGACCACCCCAATCCCATCTGTCTTCCTTCCCACACATCCACCCCCCTCCATGGCCTCTCTCCCTCTGCTGACCATGTCCCTGCCTGGGATGGAAGACCTGCCAGAAAGTTGCGGGAGGGCAGGGTTGGTATCAGGGTTATAATTAAAATTCAGAGCTCCATGACACCATTCTCCAGGCATGTCCAACAAGAACCCCACTGTGGGTCCTCTGGTGCTGAGCAGCTGGGGATAAGTATTTCCAACAACACCTCGGAGCAGGACAGGGTTGCGCAGCAGGGAGCCCTGCTGACATATATGGCCCTTCAGCAAACCACTGTCATTACAGGCTGCCGAGACTCTGAACTTAGCACAACACTGCAGGGCTTTCATTTTTATATATTTTTTTTTCAAATGGAGAGAGTGAGTCTGTTGGGGCACAATGGGTACCTTTGTAAGCATGGACCAAAGGAGAACAGGCAATCCAGTTTAGTCCAGGATGTGCTTCAAAACAGTTTGCAGAGATCTGTTCAGCCTCTCATGCTTGTAATTATATTTCTTGTATTTACGTTTAGGTTGCTTGTGGCTCTCTGTCTTTCTTTTACATGTCTTGGTCCAGGTAGGCAGGTGGATGCAGCTCATTGTACACACAGCACAAGGAAAATGCCAGACTTTGGGAGACAAAAATAGCTGATGGAGCTGTGTATTGGCATTTCTGATGCTCTTCTGAAATACGAAGAGTGGAAGAAAGATGTCTGTCATCATGTTTCATTCATAAATGCCACTTCTCTGGAGAGGGATGGTAGAGGAGTGAAACAGGTTAGTGAAAACCACCACATGTATCAGTTTCTTCACTTTCTTCCACGTATCAAAGAAATGTTATACATTGCCCTATTATGACCAGTTTCTAGAGCTTTTCTGAGCCTATGCAGCATTTCCTGATCAACCTGAATCAACCAGGAAATCTTGTTGAAAAATACCCATCCACTGAAAGGTCTCATTTCCCACATTACACTGGACAAACATCATCCCACCCCGGCACTTCCCACACCACCCCCCTTCACAGCCCCAACAACAAGAAGAAGCCTGTGAAAATACAAATAAGGCCATCAGGAAAGAGTTTATTTTCAGATCATGTTTTGGGTGAAGTTTGCATTTTAAATATATCCCATATCTTCCTCTTCCTCATGCCACCCTGATGAAATTTGGAAATTATAATGTGCTGTCATTTGTAAGGGAGATAAAAATCACATGTAAAGGTGGTTTTTAGTAGCATAAGTGAAACAGGAGGAGGAAAGTGATAAAAGATATACAAAAGGAACTAAACAATTCCCTCTCAATAATTATTTTCTAGATTGTAGAGCTCTAAGTACCTGGTAGCCTCAGGGGTAGAGGTAACTGGGCAATTCAACACAAGAAATGAAGATTCCTCTGCAAATGCTCACCTCCCTGCACCATGTGGTCTGCAGCCACTGGTACACACACCATGTCATCAGCACATCATCCTCCCACCATGAAGGTACTTTCCCTGTGGCCACACCACGCCATTTGGAAAGGTGGGAATCAGTGTGATGGCCAGATATGCCGTGGTGTCTCTGGGCTGATTGCACACGGGCTTTTCCCCATGGGACCATGGCATTTCCCTCAAACCACAGGCAGGACTCCAAGGAGACAATTGTGAAAATGTTTGGTCACATCCAGCTCTGTCCCAGTTTAGGAATAGCCTGCATTACAGAATTCAAAGTGGGTGATGAAACAAAGTCATCAATAACATTTTATCACTCTCAGACTTTGTTTTCAGAGCAGCTGACTGCCCCAAGCAGCCGAGGCTCAGACAGAAAAACTCCCATTATGGTTTATCTCATCTCACCCATATTGTTTTTGCCAGTCAGGTTGCCTTGCAGGACACAGGCATCCAGGAGGAACAGGACAAGCACACAAACTAGCAGCTGCTATGCATTAACTAGTCTAGAGACCTGAAAAGGCACATGATGAGGTGAGAGGTGAGAAGTTGGGGTTATTTTGTTTGGGTTTTTTTTTTTTTGGTTGGTTGTTTTTGTTTGTTTTTGGTTTGTGTGTGTGTGTTTTTGTCATTTTGTGGGGTTTGTTTGTTTGTTTTGTTAACTTCTCTGAAGGACCATTCACACTCTGCCAAGTAGCACAAACTTACCAGAGGAGACAGAAACTCCAAGATGCCAAAAAGCCAGTTTCCTAGCAATACAGTGGCCACAGAAGAGAAGTTGGCTGGACAATGTTTTAGGGAAAGCAATGCCTCAGATACGCAAGCCTCGCAAGGTTTTGGATAGAGACTGTGCTACAGAGGCAGCACCACACTCCTCAGAAAAGTGTATTTTTCTCAGACACCAGCAATTCTGTCTGTGATGACCCAGCTGACCCCTCTTCTCCCTTCTCTTCCATATATCAGCAACTACTGTCTCCACCTCATCCTCTGTCTTTCTCTCCCTTGGGACATACCAGACTCTTGAATGGTCTCATCTCGTGATACCTTCCCCCAGTGTAACTTGCATACACATCCATAAAATCAAGAAAACTAGCCCTGGAGCAGACTAGGAAGTTTCATAAATCCCTGTTTCTAGGTGACCAGTCAAGAAGCTGTAGCAAAAGAATGAACTTGTTGCTATTGAGACCTAATTCTGCATTTGCTCCTCTGGTGTCTATGGAACATGGTATGACCAGATGTCCAGGACCAGTTCCAGTTAAATGCTGGAGGTCAGCCTGGGTGAGGAACGTGGATGAAAGAAGACCCATGAGTCTTGTAGGCACAGGTAGAAGGTATATGAGTTGCAGATTCCAGCTCATTCCTCCTTGCACAACTTCTCAGGAAGGCATGTATGAATGCTCTCTATTTGGAAACACATTAAGTTAGGTGACTTGTTTCTCTATTTCCCTCCTTGCTCAAAAAAAGAGCTCCTGGCTTCTTGCCCACCTTTCTTCCCTATTTCTTTACATTTTATGTTTATCCGTACAATGAGCTCCTCAGGGTGAGAAGCTCCTTGATTTCACTGTTCCTGAAGAATATTAAGAATAGAGTATTTTTCCCCTGATATGAGCAAGAACCCATTAAATCACATGCATTTGAGTATTACAGTTGCAGAATCTGGTATCCATTTCCTCAGAAGGCAGGAAGGCTTTATCTTAGAGCCTTCCAAACATTTGAACTGTAAGACACGAAAATGCCACTCATGAATCATGCTGGACTTGAGGCAAAATAAATACTCTTACATAAAGTAAGAAAGTCCAGAGGGAAAGCTAGCGTGAGTAGAAAGTAAACTTCCTTGTTATGCAACTCATCTTGCCTAACTTTTTTAAGAAAGCCTTAAGAACTGAAGCTAAAACAGCAGATGCAGAATGATTTTATTTCCTGTCGAACATTTACTCTCTCCAGCCACACAAGGGCTGCGTGGGGCTGATCATCAACACAAAACACTCCAGCATGCAGAGCAGCTCTATGAAGTGTCTGTGGCTGGTTCACATCACGAGCAGAGGCACCTCATGCATGCACAGCACTTGATTGTGTACAGCCACATCAACATTGATTTAATTCTGTCACCATTTTAATGCTCTTTTCTTATCTCCTCCCAGTAAATCAAATAAATCCACTATTTTTTCCTTTCCTAAGTGGGGTACATTACTCGCACAAACCTCAGGAAGCCATGCAAGCAAATCCACTTACAAAGATAGCATCACTGTGTCTAGTGTGAGAAGTGAAAGTCTCTCTTCAAAGCCATTCAGTCCACCTCTGTGCACAGGGTTTCTCACAGGCACTGCTTACTGACTACCAGCACAGAGCCAGCACCTCCAATATCCACTGTCCAAAAATGGTCTGTATCTTATGGCAGAGCTGGGCTAAAGTCAGGAGCAGTGTGGCTTTCCTCTCAATCTGTGAGAGGCAGGGCTGGGGAGATCCTGTCTCTCTTCAAAGCAAGGAGCTGCCCATGAAGTGTCTGGAAGCATCTTACCTGTTCAGGATGGAGCATCTCCCCATCTCCACTGAGTTTCCAGCAGCACATTTAGCATCTAATTTGAGAAAGGAAAAATACAATCTGGCACACCACCCTTGAAATACAGCCCACCTATCTATTATGCCAAAGCCAGTGTTTATAGTTTCCCTCAAGAAAGGTCACCAAGCAGCACTACACAGCACAGGGCTCTGGATCTACATGGGAGGTCAGAAAATTCATTAAACTGGAAACTTAGTTCTATGCAGAAGAGACATGTTTCTGTAACTCACAAAACCTTCTCTAAATCTATGGATTTCCTCATTCTCACATTCAGCAATTGCAGAAGTTTGCTAGACCTCCTGTGATGTCCTCTATAACCCAGCCACCCTGCTGAAGCCTGCAACTCATAACAAAATCAAATGAAGCCCTTGTGAGGTAATAACTTAAAAAAAGCTACACGAAGAGCAAATTTTCTAGCACCACTTGAGGAAAACCTATGTTAATACCTATACAACCACAGCTAGAAACACATGGCTGTGCATGGCCTCAAAAGCTGACTGAAAAAGCTTGATGTTTAATATTTAAAAAAAATAAACCTTCAAATTTAAGTGCAAAAAGGGTGATACTAATATGCTGTTTAAAAATTAAAATTGGAAAATGCAATTTGCTTTGCATTGTGACTAGAAAAAAAAATAATAAAAAAATGTGTGCATGAGACTTTCAGCACTGTGCAAAATTTTCATCACCATCATCATCATGGAGGGCCCCATCAAGCCCAGAAAGCGCTTCATAGAATCATAGAATGGTTTGGATTGGAAAGGACCTTAAAGATCATCCCCCTGCCATGGGCAGGGACACTTCCCACTAGACCAGGTTGTTCAAAGCCCCATCCAACCTGGTCTTGAACACATCCAGTGATAGATCATCCTCATTAAAAGTTTTGATCGAAGCCATTAAAATGAATGAAAGTAACAATCTACCTCAGACCATGTTTTATTGTCCTCAGACTGAATGAAAACTATCCTTGGACTATATAAAAGAAATTGTGGTAAGATGTCATCACACTTTCTACCATAACTGTGTCTTGTTGGGATTTTGACGGAGCTCAGCCTTATGTTCTTGAGGTCTTCTGGGGACAGAAACAGCATGGTCTGTCTATGCTAAAAGTTTCCCAAACATTCCCTAACTCCTGCAGACCGTTGCCCACCTACACCTCCTCCACCACTCTGGGTCTTGCAATCAGCACCCAGGAAGAGCAGTTGCTTCCCATTTTGTCTGGCTTAGAAAGTCTCTTCAACTAATGTCAGGGTTTTTTTCAGTCCCTGGCATCAATCAGGCCTTTTTGCTTTGAGAAACAAGGTCAGGAAAGGAGAAGGGTCCCAGCCACAACTCACCACTTCTCACCATAGTTGACTGCTTTGTCCATTCTTCAGTTCCTCTAGCAGAAAACCCCTGTAATGAAGTGTTAGGAGTTTGATAAGGAAACCTTTCCTCACACCAGAGGCGAGTCTTCACCAGCCTCTTTCTCTTACTTTCTGACAATGCACCGAAGTCACAATATAAAAAGCCTTGGAATTTTCTGAGATTTCTGTTTCCTTTAAAGGCAAGAAAAGAGGTTTTCAGGAAAAAAAATAAAAATACTTTACTCCCCAGGCATTCAAAATGTATCTGGAGGAATAATTTCTACCAGTTTTCATCCAGCAAATAGCTTGGGTGAATGGCGTTTTTGGAGCAAAATGGAGCACACAAGATTAAATAGACATTAATTTAGATTAAAGAGATAGGAGGTTTTGTAACATGGGTAAACCTAAGCTCAACTTGTTGCCACCTCTTGGCTGTCTGACTTATCACACTTATTTAGGCAATTATTCTGGAAAATGTGGCTGAGGGAAGGGGCTTCCTTTCTTCTTTCTTTGGTGTGTTCGGTTTTTTTTAACTGTTCTCTCTTTGGAGGCATTTCCAGAGCTTTTTCTCAGCAACTGGGAATGGGTTCCCAAATTTTTGGAAGAGAAAACATGGATGAGCACCTGCCTATTTCATGGATAACGGGAGTAACAGTACTTCACATGTGATGGCTTTCATTGACAACTGTCCACCTGAAGAAACCCATGACTCTGCACTCTAACTTTTCATAACCCCCTTTCATTTTTCAGGACCCATGACAAAGCAGCATGATGAGCCAGGCTGTCACCATCTCCTCAGCAACAAGAAGACTTCCTGTGAAATTTTTTAACAGCTCTTAAAAATACATCCCTTCTCTAGTTTCTCTTCTGCTTCTCCTCAGTCTGAAAATTCAAATTCACATTAAGTTCATGTTTTATTTCAACATATTGACCTCAAGCCAGGAAGCATGGCAGGGAGGATGGGTGATGCTATAGCACCATGATGCTTTTAAATTTTCCAGATTTCATGCAAATGTAAAGCAGAGAGGACTCCTTACAGTCTCTGACTCCCTTACACAATCTTCAATTTCAATCTTCATATGAATTTGACAGATGGTAAAAAAAAATAAATCATAAATAGGAATATGCAAATGATGGGAACATGTTTAAACTTACCCAGCAGTTCCAAAAAGAAAAAGCAACTTATGAAAACCAGTCTTTTAACCAAAATGTGTGAATCCTGGGGAAAAAAAAAAGGCAATTCTAAGTTAGCTTTTGTGGTCAAAATAGCTTTCCCACCAGAGTTACTGCTCTTAGCAGCAGTGAGGCCTGAGGTATTCTGTCAGTCTAACCCAAGCTTTTTGTAGGACCTGTTCCAAACTGTTTTAAGAATTTATACCTTTTATACCATGAATTTATATTTTCCATATCAGCAACAGACTGTGCACCCAGCTTTTTTTAAATCCATCTGCTTCACCACAGACAGAGCCACAGTAGTAGAAATGACCTAAACAACCAGGATACAGAGGTTTAATATTCAAGCCCATGCCTAAAGAACATAGGAAAATTCCAGAAATGTTTGTTGTATCCCTAGATAGAAGATTAAATTCTTTAAATGCAAAAAAAAACATTTCAAGGGGTGGAAAATGGGTATCTCTTGCTCTGGAGGTTCATGGGAGAGCACCAAACTCTTTGCTGTGTTCTAGTCACACTGATCTGTTATCCTGGAGGACAGCAGAGGCCACACAATGGAGAGAATATCAAAGCTGACATAGACATATGTCCTGATATATTTTTATAGTTTGTAATTTCTAACTCTTTCTCCCTGCAGAGACTCCAGGAGTACCAGCTCCTATTGCCAGCCAAAAAAATAATTGTACACTGTATTTATCCGCCAAACATCCACCTGGAAGCAGAATTCTGCCCTTGATTTATTGACTTAATTTAGAATCACAAAATCATTAAGGTTAAAAATGTCCTTTGGCCTGGTTTGAGTGACACTTTCAAGATCATCAAGTCCAACCATCTACTAAACATTACCATGACCACTAAACCATGTCCGGAAGTGCCACATGTAGACTTTTTTTTAAACACTGACAGAGATGGTGATTCTACTACGTCCCTCGGCAGCCTGTTACAATACCTCACCACTCTCAGTAAAAAAAGTATTTCCTAATATACAGCCTAAACCTCCCCTGGTGCAACTTAAGCCCATTTCCTCTTTTCCTATCACTAGTTACTTTGGAGAAGAGACCAACACCCATCTCACTACAACCTCCCATCGATTCAACCAGTTCAGATCCCTCTGCAGAGCTTTCCTACCCTCCAGCAGATTGACACTCCTGCTCAGTTTGGTGTCATCTGCAAGTGTTTGGCACTATCAAACAACTCCTGGTTTGCATTTTCAAAGCAGAAGTTCATCCCAATGGAACTTAAAAGTTCTTCAGGGGAAACTAATGAAAATAACTTCTTTGCGAAACAACCTGCCCAAGATTTTATCTTCCTTTATTACAATTACTTCTGCTTCATGAGGAAAAAAAAAAACCAAACCAAAACCAACCCTCATAACATTTTTATAATTGATGCTAGCTCAAACCACACGTTAATTAAGAAATGAAGGAATATTTCTATTTATACTGCTTTTGTAATGCCAATGTCTGTTTCCTGAAATGAACTGCAGGCAACTAAAAATAGCAAAGGGAAAAAACCTTTGGGGCAAATATTGCCTCTGAAGTATAAACAGCTTCATAATTTTATTCAGCACATAAAATTCCTTTTCTCTACCCCCCTTCTGTTTATAGTCAAGAGCCAATAGAAAATACATTTGTAATTAAAACCCTTGGAATTTGTGTAGTCAAGATATTTTTTTCATCTCATGATTTTTAGATGTTGAGTTAGCACAAGGATTTCGCCCTTTAAGCTTTTTCACCATATCTTTTAATTCTTCCATCTTCATTTAGCTCTTCCAACTATTTCCAAATTTATAAGCTAATGAGAATTGGTTTATTAGCAAAGCAGTAAGGTGCCCACACAAATATTTTGCCTTAAAGTGTCTAATTTTTTTTCACACTTCTGAAGAGGTTCTTCTTTTTCCTAATGCATTTCTTTTATGTCTGGCAATTGCACAAGTGCTTATTCAGTTTATTATTTTATTTTTCTTGGAATCCTTCTAAGAATTACAGCCTCTTCCAATAATAATTTTATTTTTCATCTCCTTGATGTCCAACCAATTTGGAATCAATATACCAATATATTGTTAACAAAGCAGAATCTGCTTCCATCTGCAAATGCTAGCTAGGAATGCATAACAGAAATGTAAAGCTGCACAAATGAAAAGAGAAAGTCATAAAATGTAAAATTTTTCATGTCAGATAAAAATTGAGTTGAAATGGAGCTAAGGCTGATTTCCAAACCTATAACTTTGTGTGAAAGATGCTACCCTAAGAGTAAGAAAAATAAAATAAATATAATCTGACTAAATAAATAAAATTATTTTCATGATTATAAAGAAATAAAGACATTTAAAGTCCATTTTAACACAAAATTCACACATGGTAAGGTGTAGAAAAAAAAATACATATACTCAGTAATCATCCTTATGTCTGTGTGTGAGGTACAAAACCTCAGTCCCTAATCTCATAGACATATATGAGGTATTTTTCCACATTTTCTGCTCATTAACTGTGTCCTTCCAAGGCAGCTTTGGGTTTTTTTGGTGTACACACTTCAGTCTTCCTGGGAATAAGACATGAGGGAAAAAACTTCTCTGAGATTTTTACAGATCACAGAGATGTTTTGAGTTATGAAGAATTATGGCCGGAAAAATCATAATTTAAAAAATGTTTTCAAACTTCAGTTAGGCAAAGGATTGGCATAAATTGAACAGGAAATTTGCACAGTGTCTTCATTACTCCACAAAAGGTCTTTGCTACAAACATTAGAAAATGGAATAAACCATGAAAGAAGAAATGCTGTAATTTTGATCACAATAAACTATCTCACTTAAAGAAAATTAATTTTTTTCTCACCTCTATTTCCCACAGAGAACTGTCTTAACTATGGAGCAGAATTAACATGACCACAGCATAGGGCTCCAGCAGCACTTGGTTAGGATTAACCTCCTCCAATGAATAAAGTCAGGGTGAGCCCATACAAAATATTTAAGCAATCAAAGGCAAAATATGAAATAAAAATCAAGAGAAAAATGTTTGTTTCTGTCAAGTGTTGAGTATAATTCAGCATATCAGTGCTCATACTCATTATGTGAATTCACACACACTCAGCCCAGAGGGACCCTTGCCATGCAAAACTGGCCAGAAGATTGATTTAAGAGAAAAGATTTTAACTTAGGAGAGTTAAAGAAAATATCATTCTCTTCCCTTACCAGGTAAAACAATGAAACAAAGGACTTGTTACAGCAGATCGTGTTAGGAAAGGCCATACAGAATCATACCAATAGCCCATTAGACAATTTTAGAATTACTGTTGGTAAGGGAAGTTAATTCTTAATTTCTTCTATTAAAGACTTGCAATCTCAGTCCAATTGTGAAGCTCCTAATAACTATCCAGCCTTCAAGTAATTATTTCCAACAAATTCCCATCAGTTGCAATGAAGCAGACAAGAATGATTAAGGGAGTGGAACATCTCCCTTATGAGGAAAGGCTGAGGGTGCTGGGTCTCTTTAGTTTGGAGAAAAGGAGACTGAGGGGTGACCTCATCAATGTTTTCAAATATGTAAGGGGTGAGTGTCAGGGAGATGGAGTTAGGCTTTTCTCAGTAGTGACCAGTGATAGGACAAGGGGGAATGGGTGTAAATTGGAGCATATGAGGTTCAAGTTGAATATTCGAAAAAATTTTTTTACTGTAAGGGTGACAGAGCCCTGGAACAGGCTGCCCAGGGGGGTCGTGGAGTCTCCTTCACTGGAGACATTCAAAACCCCCCTGGACATGTTCCTATGTGATGTACTCTAGGTGGCCCTGCTCTGGCAGGGGGGGTTGGACTAGATGATCTTTCGAGGTCCCTTCCAACCCCTAGGATTCTGTGATTCTGTGATTCTGTGAAGAAATGTGCTACCAAAGAAGCGAATTTGAAAATGTTACTTGTTATATGCTCAAGATGTTATTGATACACTACATAGACATATAGAAATGGCCGGAATAAACATAAAAATAAATTCTACTGTTAAAAATGTTTTATAATCTGAGACAACCACAAACAGATTAGCAGCAGGTGAATCAAAATCTGATCCCAGTTATTCATGCTTTGCAAATGTGAATAACATTTGGCATTAAAGAATTCACTCTCAGTGATGCCCTGGGTCAGAGTTTTGAGAATAAAATCTTATTTCTTTCTTTCCTTCAAAATCAATTTCCACATGTCTGTAGGCAGCACATTAATCATCTAGATTTGAATTTTTTTCAGGAAATTATAAAAATAAATAAAATGCTTCCCAATGTTGTTTCCTCAGTGGTGTTTCTACACAAACTAAAGATGCTCAAGCTGACCTCATTAGCAGCTTCTTCTGAGTTGAGAGATCTTTATCATATATATATGGGCCATAAAGAAGGAAGCGGATCAACAGCTGATGAAATATAGAGCAGCTGATGAGCATTTTAAGTGACATTGCCAGGAAAAAACCAAAAAATACATTATATATAATATGAATTATGACAAGAGGAAGTTTCTGCGCAGGTGAGCTGGTATCTACAGGCTGCCAGATCTTAAGGACATGGCAGGTTTGCGGACTCTACATGGGGAACCCACCAGGTGCAGGTGCCCCACATACCTACAAACCAAATACCTACCGCAAACAGGAGTGGACAGAGACTCTCTAACACCTGAGAAAAAAAGATTTGTGACTAGGATGTTAAATATCTATAGTAAGATAGACATTAAAATAAGTATTTGGTGAAACAGGTATACAGCCAGAGTGGCATAAATGCACTTTGCAACCTTTCCCTACTGAAAAATATAATTGGAGTAATTTCATCTTGTACTAAAATAGGATTTGCTGTATTTCAGGGAAGGGATTAGAGTATAAAGCCTTCTAACTTAAACAGGGAGACGAATGTTGAATTCATCACAGTGTTTTATTCAAGTCTTCTCCCACACGCCCTCTCATTTAGCTCTTCAAAATTGAGTTTCAGATTCAAATAGCTGCAATTATGGAACAATTCAAGGATGAGGAAAAGAAAAAAAACAAACACAACCTACCAGAGCACGGTTTGGCAGGGCATGTTTTGTCTTTAAATAAGGATTAAAATGAGAAGGATTGTTCAAAAAATCAAATAAACTTATGCAAGCAATTAGTGCAAATTCCTATAATCTTGGATTATTTCTCTTTGTTACTATTCAGCTGCAACAGGCTAGTCAGAACAGGAATTTCCTTTTTTATGGGTGTTGTTTGGGAAACCTGTACAGAAACCTAGAAAACTCACTGATCACAGTCACCAAGTATGCATTAGGATTTAATAAAAAATTGTTAACAATTCTTAAACTTAAAAGATTCTTTAATTAAAAATTAAAAATAAATTTGTTAAACTGGATGAAGTTTAGACTGAGAACCAATCTTAAAACCAGGAAGTAGGCAATTTTGCAGGTTCTCTTGTGCAAAGTTCAATGGACATCAGAGGAATTTCGAGACATGAAATTTAATGCAGAGTGAAATTGGGAGAAACAGATTTATCTTCATTTTATTTTCATAATAACAAACAGCTCTCTGGCTGACATTTCAGAAAAATCAGCCCATGGTCTCAAATTCCTTAGAATTTGAGGCACACTTTGGGAAAGAAAGAGTGATTGAATCCAGGTTCCCCCTGTGAGTAGGACCCATTCACCCAGGACTGCAGCACAGTGATTTCCAGGCATGGGCCACTCATCTCAGAAACACTGCCCTGCCAGCTTACTCACCTTGGCTGAAGCATCAGGGGACTGCTATGATCCAGAAAGCTGGTGTGGAGCTTTATACCAATAGTTTGGAATCTCTCCAGAGAAGACAACTCCACAACTTCTCTGGGCAGCCTGGGCCAGGCTCTGGCATCCTCACCGCAAATAAGTTTTTTCCTCCAGTGCAGATGGAACCTCCACGGTGAACTTGTTGTACCCCAGGACTCCCAGGTCCTTTTCTGTAGAGTTGCTTTCCAGCACTTGTATAGGTGCAGTGGATTATTCCTCCCCAGGTGCGGGAACCTACACTTGCCCTTGTTGAACTCTATGAGGTTCTCCTCTGCACAACTTTCCAGCCTGTCCAGGTCTTGCTGAATGGCAGCACAACCGTCTAGGGTGTCAGGTACTGCTTCCAGTTTTGTATCATCATATTACCTTATCCTTTGATAAAGGGTAATCAAGGATTAGTCTTGGCAGTTAATTATTTGTTTGGAATTATTCCATTAAATTAACGTGAATTGTTTAAAATTAGTTATGTTCATCATGCATAAAATACACAAATACAGGACAGGTAGTGGGTAACAAAAGGGAACAGCACCTTGAGCCTAAGATTTCATTGGCCAAAGGTGCCATTGTGAGCCATGATTGAGATCAGCCTTTAGGTTAGGAAGACAGTGTTAGAAAAGAACAGAAGCACCTGCATTATGTCTATGGTCCTCCTGACAACAGTTGGGATGATTGACAGACTTTGTTCTACCTACCTTGACTACAAACAAACAGCCCCCAAAACAAAAGAGAGGTCTGAAATAAACTTAAATTTTATTAATAACTTGGGTTTTATTATGGTGTAGGTCACCTAGCTATACTTAAAGCTAAGAAAACAGTTAGACCTGGAAGGCCTAAGGGACTGCTATTAGCCATCAAGGCTTACATTGCAAAAGCCAAAAAGTGTCTGGGCCACAGGAGACACAACTAGGAAGCATCAGAAGTTGCCCAGCGACATCCCTGTGGGACTAACAAGACTAGGACTTGTAACTACAGAACATCTTTCTGGGCAGTCGGAAATCTGATCGTGAAAATGTAAAGGCACAAAAGGATTAAAATTAGTTGCATTAAATGGTTCATAAGAAGTTTTCCCGGGCCTCGCCATACATTACCCTTCTGCTATCACATATTTTAAAAGATATTTTTTTAATAACATTACTTGCTAGGTAATTTATTAAGCATAATGAGCAACATTTAGTAGAACTGTTGCTGAACAAAGAAGGAATTATCTGCTGTGCCGCAGTAAGACAAACAAGTTGGACTGAGGAGTCCACACAAAAACACCAACGATCCCATCATCAAAATCTATTTTATTAATCACCACCACAGTGAAGTCAACGTGCTTGTGACTTCCTCCTCTGTCTCTGGATATACCATTCCTCTGAAATTAAAGAGTTCAAAGCAATGCTCTTCAAAACTTGTTAATAGTCACCACCAGGCTTGCTCATAACTAGACGCTTTTGAAAACTGAGAGACACACTTTCATATCATCCTACTAACTCCAAGAATTCAAATAAGTCCCCATTCTCTTAAAATGAGTCATCAGGTCTTGGACCACCATCATTGTTTCCAGTCAAAACATTTGAAAAAGGAAATTGCAACAGCCAAGATAATGAAGCATTGAGTTCTTGGAGTGGATGTTTTGACACCTTAAATCTTACCATGGAAATTTGTTCTGCTTGAATGAATCATTAACCTGGAAAAAACTCAAAGTGAGTAAAAAAATACAATAGGTTGTGATTCATTTTTTCACCGTTAAGTGGCTATGTGCAATCATACCATGCTAAGGAACACACTGTGAAGAAGAGCACTGTAGCTAGCAAGGAGAGGAAACCCAAACCAGCATCAGCAATGAGTGTGACACATCCACCAGGTGTCAGAGCTCCATCACTGAAGAGGTGCTTGGACACCATAATGATGAGTCCAGTAGGAAAATAAGGAGATAAAGGAAGAAAGAATAGCTAAGAAGTCATCTTTTCACTGCAGGAATCTCTTCACACACATTAGGCAACATGTTTTCCTTCTCAGGGTGATGTGAAATATTAAACAGCAAATAATAGGGCTTAGTGTCTTTGTTAAGCACTATTTGGCACTTAAAATGGTAAATCCTTTCATTTCAAGCCTGGAACAGAGTACAAGGAGACATTGACTTAGTAGTGTGGAGAAATTTTGCTGGCCAGCAAGACACAGGAAAGCGATGAGGCTGTTGGTAGGGATGGCATAACTAATGGTACCTACATCTGAAGCAGAAGGATTTACCATTTTCCCTATTAATAACAATGATGTCATGGTAGGGAAAGAGAATTTCGAGAACTGTTTTTGTTGGAGACAAACAGTGACTCCAAACACTCTTTGCACCATTTTGACGAGAGGCTCAACATGAGACAGCAATGCATTCATGTGGCTCAGGTGGCCAACTGTATCCTAGGATGCATCAAGAGGAGTGTGGCCAGCAGATCAAGAGAGGTAATTCTCCCCCTTTACTCTGCTCTTGTGAGACCCCACCTCAAATACTGCATCCAGTTCTGGTGTCACCACCCGTAAGAGGGACACAGATCTGTTGGAACAAGTCCAGAGGAAGGCCACAAAGATGATCCAGAGGCTGGAGCACCTTTGCTATAAGGATAGGCTGAGGGAGCTGGAATTGTTGAGCCTGGAGGAGACTCCAGGGGGACCTTCCAATACCTAAAGGGAACCTACAGTAAGGCTGGAGAGGGATGCCACAAGAGTGTACAGCAATAGAATAAGGAGAAATAGTTTTAAAAGGAGGGGAAATAGGTTTAGATTGGATCTTAGGAAAAAGTTCATCACCCTCATGAGGGTGGTGAGACTTTGGAATAGATTTCCGAGAGGGGTTGTGGATGCCCCCTCCCTGGAGGTGTTCCAGGCCAGGTTGGATGAGGTCTTGAGCAACCTAGTCGTGAGGCATCCTTGCCCATGGCAGGGAGTTTGGATTAGATGATCTCTAAGGTCCCTTCCAGCCTAAGTCATCCTATGATTCTTTGAAAAACAGTCGCCAGTCAGCTCTTGCAAACATCTGTCTACCAAAACAGCCAAGGTAATGGCATCAATCACTGGCTCCGTATAAAAAAGTTCATGGTTGGCAGTAGCACAGTCTGACAACTGTCATGAGTTTACTTACTGTATCTCTTAGCCTACAGACTACACTCACATCTCCTGCAAAGCTGTATAATTTCACTGATTTCATCAAAACTCCACCTATTTTGGGCTGAACTGGACCTGCAGTCAGGCTCATGCAGCACAGGGAGATGTGGTGCTCAGGTTAGGGCAATCAGCTAACCAGAAGATCTGCCTCCTGGGTGCACCATGCAAACCTATGTGTGTCCCTCCTGCATCCCAGCATCTCTTGGGCTCTTCTTGGAGAAGGAAAGGTCTCAAATGTCAGGACAAATTAAAATAAAGTCAATAGGGAATAAGGTTGGGCCAAAAAAAACCTTTGCAGACTTTACACATGGCAACATGAATTCAATCCTCCTCAATTTCCACCAAGAAACAAAATTTATAATAACTTCAGAGTGAAGCAAGGATTTTAAAATGCCCAGGATTTTGGGTTTATTTGTCGATTATTTTTATTTAGTGGGGGAAAAGAGCTTGAAAAGTTCAAAGCCATTTGGACATTTTTAACTGGAAAGTTTCACTTCAAACACAGCAAGATCTTTAATAATTACTTTTTTTTAAAAAAATGGTTAAAATTAAAAGGTTATCCAAAAGCATCAGTGTTTTCCATATCAAACAAGACATCTTCATCTGGCACAGAGTTAATCCAAAATCATTTATTTAATGTTTTCATTTCAACAAAAAGCATTGATAATGTTACTTTGGCTCAAAAAAAAGCGCTCTTTTTTCAGGTTTCACTTACCTTTATGAACCACATCTCTCTTCTGCTCAGCTGAATGGAAAAAGGACCTATCAAGTCCATACACCATATAGACCAGAGCAACTAACAGCAAGCATGGATTGGATCAGAGAATTCCCAGCAGGGGAAAAAAAAATGTTTCAGTTCGAGAAGTTCACAATTAGCCTACTAGAAGAAGAAGAAAAAAAAAATTAAATCTTATTTTAAAGAATTGTGTCTTCAGGAATCTGTCTGGCATGCAAGAGTGGATCCAGAGTTAAGAGAGAGGCACTGAATTTTCTGGAGATACTCAATTTTTATATACACTTAGGTAACCCAGGAAATGAAAGTATTTTTTCTCCAAAAAGACAAAAAAACAAACAACCAAACACAAGAACAACAGATGTTTTCAGAGCACAAGCGTTTCTTTTATTTCAGAGACTGAAGTCACAGCAGGTTGAGAAGAAGTGAAACTAAAATAGAAATGGCTATTTTTCCTTGCACTGGATTCCTAAACCACTTTGCTGAGGCTGCACAAGCAAGCAAGGAGAAAGCTTCTTTATTGGTGAACATTTTGGCTGCGAGTATAAAGTTCCATCATCGTCCTTTATTGATCATTGGCAATATTTGCTCCTGTGCTCACATACAAGGATTACAGGACTGTTTTCTTCTCTGGGAAGCAGATCTTTCCCGTGGAGTTTACAATAGTTCAGGCAATTTTAAACCCCTGGCCAGGCTGGGCCAGGAGGGCTGCCCAGAGGAAGACGCTGTGGACATTGCCATCCCCCTCCTCATCCCTGTGTTCCCCATTACTAACTGCAGCCCGATGCATCACGGCCAGCCAGACAGGACACGCAGGCATGAGTGTACTGGGACGTGCTCTAAGGTACTCACATCCTTGCACAGCTAAGTGCATGTGGTACGGAAAGGCCAAGGAAAAACTGCTCCGACGCCTGACATTTTGAGGAGCGGGGAGGAAGAACTGCGGTTTCGTGGGTTTCCTCCCAGCCCTTCTCCATCAGCCACCCGCGGTCTGTCACCAAGCCTGTTTTCCTACTGTCTGGGTATCAGGCCGGCAGACGTGAGTGCCAGACTGGTTTATGATTTTGCCTAGCAATTATCTTCCATCTTTTGATAACATGCTGTACCCTCCTCCTTTACAGTCAAGAGCTGTCCTGACACAGACATTCTCTGAAGCTGCTCTGGAAACTGCTATCCACTACAGTTTGGGGTTTCCATCCTTTTACTTTAAATATTTATATTGGAACAACCTGTTGAAATATGCAAGTGTATACATAAAAAGCCTTGAAACTGGAGAGCCAGTTCTACTTCCTTCATCTACTTGTTTTCTTGCTACAGTACAGAGAAGCAAAAATACAGGGCTGGAAGGAGCTCAGACTTAAAACCACTGGAACATGGTAATGAGTTTTTTCTATTACTAGATAGAGTTTTGTCTACCAGTTTGGAAAAGATTCTCAAACCCTACCAGTGAGAGGTTAGGTGAAAGTCAACAAGAATGAGAGCAAGCTTCCTTCCAACAAGCCCTTGTTTCAACTGTTTCATTTTATGAAGCTACACAACAAAATCTAACAACAGAAAAAAATACAGGAAAAGATAATGACCGCAATCTGCAGTAACAGCTGTGGGACATATTTTATTTGGAGAGGGGTAATGATGTCAAAGAAGCTTTAAGACATCTTCATCATGCCGTAAACCCAGGCCAGATGTGCTGTCAGCCATGTAACGTAACTCACAGCATCCTGCTATAATTTAAACCACTTGTCGATGACCCCAGGGGCTTCCAAAGAGTCATTGCAAGCTGCACGTGTTCCCTTGCAGCATCATTCTCTCTACCTGTTGCCAAGACAGAAAGGGAATGGAGGAGGAAGATGACTTCTTTTTAAAGCATTACTCTATTTCCAATTGCTTGTAAAAATATGATCCCTTCTGGAAAGAGCAAGATACATTCATTTTACTTTAAGCCTTCATTTCCCTTTCATCCTCCGAGGTACTTGCATCATCTGCACAATATTTCCTCATTAGCTACCTCTCACTTGCTACTTAGAAGTCCCATTACTTTTAAGGACTATATCTCTGCAGCATCATTACATTGATATTTGTCTTGAGATAAAAATGATCACTGCTTTATATAAACCAAAATTGTACAGTTTTCTCTCTGTGATTTTCCTTCATTAAATCATCTGCAGGCTCTCAGCTCACCCAGTCAAGGTGATGGTAATACTTCTTGTTCAGCTGATACGCTCTTTAGAAGTTCTTTGACCATAACTGTGAAAGGAGCTGAAATCTGACTTGACACTTTCCTCCTGTTCCTGTTAGAAGTACAATAAAGGACTAGTGTGACATTAAATCCCCAATTCCCTGGACTTCTCCATCCAGAGCACCCCAGCATGACTATCCAATATTTTAGATACTAAACTTCTTCACACACAAAAATACACATGCGTAGCCTGGTGACACTTTTCTGAACATAGTTACTTAGGATACTCTGGAGTTCAGCAGCACCTCATGAATCACGATTTATTATGAGATCAATGATGTGAAGCATGAAGCATGTTCCTCTCTCATCTAGCAGATGATGGTGATGAACTTTTAGTTATCTATTTAATGACTTAGGCTGGGATTCCTCAAAGGAAGCTAAGGTGGGGAGATCAGTGAATTTGAATGGACACTCTGAACCAGCATGACACACTCAACTTACATTGCTTGGTATGTCCTAAACAGACTGCCATTTTACAAGCAAATTCCTGTCGCTTATGTCACAGGCTTCAGGTTCTTGACTTATAAACAACACACTACAGCTACATAAATCATACACAGCACAGAAATTTTTAATGGCAATTCCTCCTATCTAAATGTTGAGTTGGGCAGGGGTCCAACTTTTCCTAAGCAAGCCAGTGTCAGATGAAAGGTTGCCAAAATAGATGACGCCATCACACTTGGGAATCCTACTCCAAGCTAAACAAGATTCTTGACCATTTATGTCCTTCTGTCTTGTCTATTTTTATTTTAAGCTCTTTGGGCAAAAATTCTGGAGATCTGATCCAACATGTCAAGATTGAATTCATAGAAATATATAAAAAAATTATATTAGAAAATAAAGCCATCCAGACTCTCTCCCTCCTGCTGGACAGGGAGCATTTTGTGGGGTACTTTTTGTTTGGGGTTTTTTGTGTTTTTGGGTTCGTTTGTTGGCTTGGGGTTTTTTTTGGTTGGTTGTTTTTTTCATTTTCATTTTGATTTTCCTTTTTTTTTTTTGGTGTGGAAGAGAAATTGAGATTGAAATACATAGGGTGATTAGCCAAGCAGTCATTATTGATAAAAGTATAATGACCACAGCAATGTTCCTCAACATTTCTGTGGATGCACTGTGATGCCTAATTGATAATGGGAGAAATAGTGCCAAGACTGTTTCCAAGACATGCTTCTACAACCTCTTCAGAAAGTCGTGTTGGTGGGTCCCCTGTCAGATACTGAAAGATCCGTTTATAAAAAAAAATAAATCTATAAAATATTCTTGATATGCATGACCTTAGATTTTTAAGTGTTAGGTTATTAAGGGTATGTTCAGAAATGTACTTGATTTTCTTTCCTCGGATCCAGCATGTAGCTGTTCATCATAAAATGTGTTGATATATTCTGCAGCTGAACATAGCCAGCTGCAATGGCTCGGGGGTGGGAAATTTCTGAGCAGAGGAACACACCACTCACACCATTCCCGCTGTTCAGGAAATAAAACTTTGTGAGAGCCATTCACAAATGCTAATTCTCCCATGGGAAAGCTAACTGCTGTAAGCATCCTCTACAGCCAGGGAAAATAAAGTAGCCAGTTTTGTATCATTCTACATAAAAGTTTTGAGAACTGCAATATCATAAGACATAATTTTGATTAGGCTGCAGTGCTGGTATAGAAAAGATCCAAACCCTTAGGGGTTTATGGAAAAAGGAAAGAGCCTTCAGCACAGACATGTTAACATCATATAAATCAGGCAAGACTGGTAGCCAACACAAGTAGGAGTTAATAAATACATTAGTTCAAATAACAGAGAAAGTGGAAGCCCCAGGACACTGAGAAAGCAATCTCCTTCCCTTAAAATTTGGATTCTGTCAGATTATTGCACTGTTGGGCTCAGTGCCATTAACACCATGCCAGACTAGGCAAGAATCCTCCTCCTCCTCAGGTAATGATTGGCAGGTTCAACAAAGGAAGTCTTTCAAAAGTCAAATGAGGTAATATAAATACTCAAAGAAATCAGAAAAGGCCAGGGGACTACTTATAGCTGGTTCAAACCTTTTAAAGTTTGTGATTCTGACACACCAGTGAGGCAAATGAAGTCAATTTGCCCATTACTTCAGCAGTACCTGAGCAAAACCAATGACCTTCATTGAGACTGTTTGGACTCATAAAAATCCCAGAGTTCCCTCTAGATCAATTATTGTGCTCTCTTCCAAGAATCACACACTTTGAATTCCTAAAGCAAAATTCAATTATATTTCTCTTTGATTAAAAGCGATGCATTTACAGAAGATAACAGCCAGCACATCTGATTGTTGGGCTAATTTCTCATTCTGATTGAAATAACCTCTCATGCACCAACATTTCATGAATAAGTTCCCAAAACTCTCTTCTCCTAACACAAATTTGCCCTATAGTGTTTGCCATTATGAAAAAAAGGAAATGTTGCCAACCATATCCTGGACTACATCAAAAAAAGTGTGTCCAACAGATCGATGGAGGTGATTCTTCCCTCCTACTCTCCTCTTGTGAGACCCCACCTGGAGTACCGTGTCCAGCTCTGGAACCCCCAGTACGAGAAAGATGTGGATCTGTTGGTGTGGGGCCAGAGGAGGCCACACAGATGATCAAAGGGCTGGAGCACTTCTCCTGTGAGGACAGGCTGAGGGGGTTGGGTCTATTCAGCCTGGAGAAGAGAAGGCTCTGGGAAGACTTTATAGCAGCCTTCCAGTACCTGAAGAGGCCCTACAAGAAAAGCGGGGAGGGGCTTTTATAAGGGCATGTGGTGACAGGACAAGGGGCAATGGTTTTAAACTAGAGCAGGGAAGATATAGATTAGACATTAGGAAGAAATTCTTTACTATGAGGGTGGTGAGACACTGGAACAGGTTGCCCAGAGAAGTTGTGGATGCCTCATCCCTGGAAGTGTTTAAGAACAGACTGGATGAGGCTCTGAACAATCTTGTCTAGTGAGAGGTGCCCCTGCCCATGGCAGGGGGGTTGGAACTAGATGATCTTTAAGGTCCCTTCCAACCCAAACCATTCTATGAAAAGAGGTTCATAAAGAAACATTCAAGACCCTTGTGAAGGGGAGAAGAGGTACCCAGAAGACAGTCACTCTGACAAGAAACAAGTCATCCCATGGAAGTCCACAAGAAGTTTTCACTCTGAGAAGAGTGAAGCCACAATGCTGCAGCTAGAACATGAAAATGGTTTTGTCTGCCACAACAAAGATAGCACAAAAAGGAGATAACTGTGTTCTGCTGCCTACAGTAGCAGTAGAGGGTACTGAACCCAGGCAGAAAGCGAGACCAGACCAAGTCTGCAGCTGCCAACACAGTAACAGCAAATGAAGTCCTCAAAAAAGGCTACAGACACCTGGATGCCAATGCAAAGTCTATCAGACAGGTCTCTCCTCCATCTCCACCTCTGACATTGTACCAAAACTTAATAGATGACAAGAGCTCCCTTGGATGGTACAACAATGGGAATTAGGACACCAATATGCTACAGGAAGAGAAAATGAAACATAAGTGAAAGAAACATGCTTGAAGCTTAAGTTTCCAGCATGGAATCTCATGATCTATCCTTTTCCCCTAGAAAGTAACATTACCATATCATCTTCCTCCAGGCCGTCTTTGTATTGTCATATCTTGAGCCACAACTGCCTTAAACTTCAGTCTCACAAGAGAAATCTGGTATGGTTGACCTCAACACCTTAAGCATCTGGCATAAAACAGAAATGATAACGAAGAATCTGAAAAAATAATTTCCTGTTGCAAGGAGGGAAAGGTTACTTAAGCAAAAGAAGATAAGAGCTTAATGATGTAAGCAGATTATCATTAACACATTACCAAGATTGCAATAAATGACTTGCGCAGTCCTCGTGATAGTTGAGCTTCCTGCGCAAATGTCTGCAGCTGAGAGAGCTGTAGACATCCCATAATACCACAGCACTAATACACCTTCAGCTTCAAGACCAAAGACTTAAATTCAGTTTAGCATAAAATGAACAAGTGCAAGTCAACATCAGGCCTAGCAATTCTCATGCTACAACACAGCTTAGGTTCAATAACAGCTATGAAAATCCTCTCTTCTTTCTCAGCTTTTACACACACAAAAAAACCCCTAAACATTTTTGCTCATTTTTACTACATCTTTCATTATGTTTGTTTTAAATATTTCATACAACATTTTATATTGTTTTCTCACAATTCTCATAGGAAAGTATTTGCACAACCTAAGAGTGAGACTGAAGTCTGATTCGCCAGTGCCACAAAGCACTTTTCAGCAGGGCGGTTGTCACCAACCAAGGGTTCAGAAACATCAGCACATAATGCTTTCATCTATATATCTTAATGGTTCTACCATCCCAAGTCCTAGCTCTTCAACATAAGTATGTCTCAGAGGAAATTGTAATATGCCTGAAACCACAGAAACATTTGTAAAAGGTATATAAAACAAAGTGCTTACATACATCTTATACCCTGTGTGCATAACCCCCTCTCTTACACTACCCACTTTGGTCTGCTCAAACTCAAATGGACTCTGCTTGCTCCCATGGACTCTCTCAGATGCCTTGTCATGGGCTACAGTGACAGTGGGAGTGGTCTGTGAACCTCACTCACAGTGTGGCTGACAGGTACAGATAGATGCAAACTCTTTCTTTGACTGTATAATATACAGAATGCGAGCATAACCCTGTGCTCAAGTTATTCTAAGCAGGTTCAGACTTACCTGTGCTGAGCAAATCCAGAGATGTTCTGCCTGTGCAGATACACCTTTAACTTGTACTTTCCAGTTGGGTTTGGACAGCATCCTACTACTGCCTTTTAAAACACTCTAAATAGAAAAACAAGACCTAAAAGCCAAGATCCAATAATAGATTTTACAGATGAAAGTGGTGATTTTATTCTAATGTAATTTCACAAATTTATTCAAATAATTTTTTTAAAAAGGAGGACCAGGAAATGTGGCTGTCACTACTACGAAAGCTTAGGTGACACAAACCACTTTAAAAACATTTGAGGAAAACCCCATCTACTCATGAGAACCCAGTGTCTTAAAGAAAGATGATTTTTTTATTACCTTTCTTAAGATGTTGTGGGGTTTAAGTTCTCTGTTGAAACATTGAAAAATTAATTCATAAACCAATGCATTGAGCTTTCATTTTTAAGGTCCTTCTGCTCTAAGGCTTCTGTTTTGATCATGTCATGAGGAAAAAACCCCAACACTTAAAACCCTTGTGTTAAGAGTAACAGATCAATTGATCAGTATCATCTTGAAAAGATACAGAAAAGCTTCATTTAGAAAGTATGATTCAGGGCTGAAGTTTATCTCTAACTACAAATCTGCACTAATTTCATATTTCATCATCCAGAAGCAGAGAACCTAAGCACACAGAGAAACACCTGGCATTTGCCGCAGCAGATATAAAAATCCAAAGGACCTAATGTGTCCAAAATTCTTTGCAAAATTTTTTTTTTTAGGATCACGTGGAAAAGGCAAAGTCTGTCCAGATAACTCACTGCACCAAAAGGGCTAATACCAATTGGAAAAGTAATTTTCAATGTATTGAAGTTTTTCTGTAACCTTTCAGTTCCTTCAAGGAAGCAGAAACAACTCAAGAACTCATACTCTGACATTTCTAAATTTGCCTGGAGCATGAACTTATGCACTGACATATATATACACATATATATATGACTCGATTTTGAAGGTCTTTTCCAAGTGAAATAACTCTATGATTCTAGGATATGTGTTTTATGTTGTTCCATTTATATAAAGATACATACAGGACAACATAAACCAACATAGGCATATGAGCCAGATATTATTTAGTAAAAAGATAAGACAGAAAAAACACAGAATTTCAATTTCCAGGGGATGTTTTCCAGGACTCCTGTTCAGGAAAAAAAATCACAAGTTTATTTATCCATGGAAAATACTTCAGTGGATAAATACAGAGAGGCTGTAACCATGGAACCCAAATTGACATGGACAGTGCAGAAAGCTACCAAGAAACATCTTTGCAGGACATAATGACTACTTGGCCTCCATCTGAGGAGGAGTGGCTTCGCGTAATTAGTCTCTTCCATGACGCAGGGGAGTAGACCTGATGACCAATGAAGGATTCCTTCCAAGTATCTTTTTGTGATTCTATGCTGATTAAATACCTGTGTGTATTGCCAGCTCATTTCCCCATTTTGCTCTAAATTCATGGGGCAGGCTTGAATCTGCATTACATTACAACATCCAGCATTCTATCAGGGCATATGAATAACTGTCCACCTCCTTTGTGTGTCTGCTCCGGTCACTTCTGCTGTTGTGGTTTTTTTTTTTTTTTTTTTTTTTGTTTTTTTTTTTTTTTCTTCACTCCTCCTCTTNCTCTTCCATCTGGTTTTATAATAAATTATTCTCTTGCTGTTATGACTGTAGCCCTTGTACACGGAACAGCCCCCCCCCCACCTCACACACACACACAGAGCGCCAGCACAAGCAGACCAACAATCCCATGGTATATTCTCCAAAGATCTGCCAAAAAGATGCCCTTGATAAACTGAAAAGAAAAAAAAGAAAAAAATCAACCCAAAAAAACCCAACCCAAACATTATTGCAGGCAATTAGAGTTTCACTGCTGCCCATGACATTCAACTTCAAATAAACTGTGGAGGAGCAGCTGCTCATCGGAGAGAAATCTGAGAAGGAGCTTAAGGAGTCCAGCAAGTACCCGCTGTTAGAAACAGTTTGTTTGGGTTTCCTTCAAAACAGGAAAATAGAAAAGAGGTCTGAAAGACCATTTCTGGGGTCTCAGTAACATTGCTCAGCAGGTGGCTTACTGTACAGCCAGTGTGGCACTTGACCATATGACCCCTGCATAGTCTGGTTCTTGGAGAGTTTTGAACCTGACCCCTTTCTCCGTCTAAATATTTTAAATGCATTAACATGTTGACAACAGATTTCTGCAGTGCATCCTTTACACCGAGCCCATGACAAATACAGTGGGACCCCCAAGTCAGTAACACTCTAGATAACATCATAGACATCATGTTCAAGATAATGTGTGGGACATGAACATACACAAGACCGTGAGACCCAATGAGATGCATCCCAGGGTCCTGAGGGAACTGGCAGATGTTGTTTCTAAGCCATTCTCCATCATATTTGAAAAGTCCTGGCAGTCAGATGAAGTCCCCTGTGACTGGAAAAATAGAAACATCACACCCCTTATGAAAAAAGGTAAAAAGGAGGACTCTGGGAACTACTGACCACTCACTCAGCCTCACCTCTGTGACTGGTAAGATTAGGGAACAGATCCTCCTGGAAGCTATGGCAAGTCATATGGAAGGCAAGGAGATGATTTGAGACAGCCGCATGGCTTCATCAAGGGCAAATCTCTTACAATGAATGTGGTGACTGCTTTGCCGGATAAGGGAGGAGGAACTGAAGTGATACATATGCCAGGCCTTTGACACGGGCCCACATAACAACCTCCTCTCTACATTGGAGAGAGATGATTTTGACAGCTGGACTATTTGATGGGTAAAGATTTGTCTGGATGGCCACATCCAAATAGTTGCAATCAACAGCTCAACATCCAAATGGAAATCAGTAACAAGTGGTGTCCCTCAAGGGTCCATACTGGCACAACTACTATTTAATATCCTCATCACTGACATCAAAAGTAGGATCAAGCGCACCTTCAGCAAGTTTATGGATGACATCAAGCTGAGTAGTACAGATGATCTGCTTGACAGATTGGATTCATCCAGAGGGACATCAACAGGCTTGAGGAGTGGGCCCATGCAAATGTCATGAGGTTCAACAAGGTCAAGGGCAACCCCCAGTATCATTACAGGCTGGAGGATGAAGGGATGGAGAGCAGCCCTGTGGAGAGGTCTTGGGGGTTCTGTTCATGAAAAGCTGGACATGAGCCGACACTGCACGCTCGCAACCCAAAAGTGNGGTGGTAGAACACTGGAAGAGGTTGCCCAGGGAAGTAGTTGAGGTCTTATCCCTGGAATCATTCAAGGTGAGACTTGATGAGGCTCTGAGTAACCTGCTCTAATTGAAGATGTCTCTTCTCTCAGCAGGGTGATTGGATTAGATGACCTCTAGAGGTACCTTCCAACCCAGACATTTCTATGATTCTAAGCCAATGGCACCCTGGGCTGTATCTCCAGCAGCATGAACAGCAGGTCAAAGGAGGGGGTTCTGCCCAGCTGCTCTGCTTTGGGGAAAACCCCCTGCAGTGCTGGGTCCAGCTCTGGAGTCCTCAGCACAGAAGAGACATGGAGCTTTTGGAGCAGGGCCAGAGGAGGCCACAGCAATGATCTGAGGGCTGAAGCCCCTCTGCTGTGAGGGCAGGCTGAGAGAGTAGGGCTTGTTCAGCCTGGAGAAGAGAAGGCTCTGGGAGACCTTCTTGTGGCCTTTCCGTACTTCAAAGGGCCTGTCAGAAAGATGGGGACAGATCTTTAGCGGGGCCTGTTGTGACAGGACAAGAGGTGATGGTTTTAAACTAAGATATTTAGACTGAAGATAAAGATTAAATTCTTGACACTGAGGTTGGCAAGACCATGGCCCACGTTGCCCAGAGAGGTGGTCGATGACCCATCCCTGGAACCATTCCAGGTGAGGTTGGATAGGACTCTGAGCAACCTGATTTAGTGACAGGTATCCCTGCCCATGGCAGGAAGGGTGGAACTAGATGATCTTTAAGGTCTCTTCCAAACCATTTTATGATCATAGGGAGGAGGGGTAAAACAAGGAACTTGCATAACTGTTTTGGAAATGCACATATGGCAAATCCCTGCTTCATCTTAATCTGAATTGACATTCAGTTTTAGGAAGCAAAGGCTACCACCACCTGTAATGAAAGAGACAGAAAAGTCAACAAATTAGTATAGAGACTGTGAGTGTGTTGCTGAACAGTTCCCAGCCTCACCCTTCACTCATTGTTCTGGTGAAATAATTTGCTGCCTACAGGCACCAAGCCAGCAGAAACTCCAGGCTAAGGGGAACAGTGCTATGCCTTAGGTAAGAGTGCTCCCTTCTGGATGCAAGTCTGAAAGAAAAACTGAAAAGAAGCCACCTTCCTTTGCGTAGATAGAAATTGAGAAAGTCACACAACATATTGTCCTGGGCATTTAAATTAAAAAAAAATAAAAATATCATAGAAAAGAAAGAAGTTAGGACAAACAGACCTGGATGCAGACAGAGTACTTCAGCATTGTCAGAACCTCTCCGCCCACTGCTAAGACCTAAAGGTAGGAAACTTTAAGGAGAGGAAAAGAATCTCAGAAGATATGTGTGAGTACTTTCAGTTGAGCACTTCCACCAGCACAGTTCCAAAAGTACTAGTTGCACGATGCTTTCTGCAAACATTTCCTTAAGAACCTATCTTTCATACAAACTTCACAACAAATGGAATACTAAAAACTATCAAATTAAATCAATTATTTTGAGTTTTAGAGAAAAATAGTCACTCTTCAAAGAGGGATTAGGCCAACTTAAAGGAATGCAAAGAACCATTAATGTTAGTTTTTCCTTTATCAACAGGCATGGAACACAAGAATCCAGACTATTTTGCAGCCAGGAATATGGCTCAAAATAATTTACAACTGTCACACCCAGTGAAGCTAAGGAATGATTATTTTAGTAAACACCAAAGTTTCTGTGTCTCAATACGATGATCTAAGATTTCTATCCAACCAGCAAATTAATTTCACTGTTCTGCTAGAAAAGCATCTGGAGTGTTAAGCAAACTGCAACGCACAGCCCAGGGGTAGTTTACAAATACAACTGAGACAATTACACAATTCTTACCTCCCTTTGCATGTGAAAGCATATGGATGCTAATTCAAAGTAATATTTTTCTAAACAGGTTTAGGTAACATCAACTACAGTCCACATAAAGAACGTTAGAGAAGACCTTACAATATTCCACCTGCAGTCATTGGGTTTTGCGTGACTGCTTTTATACCTTCCTCACCCAGTGCTTGTTTACCCACAATCACTCTACAGACTTCATTTCCCAAAGTGTCTTCCATAATCTCAGGCAACTGTCCGTGTAATTACTCTCACACAGCCACAACTGTTGCTGCCTTTAACAAATAATGGTAGATGGGTCTCACAATAAAGAAGGAGGGTTTCATTCTACAAGCACATCCCTGAAAACATGAAGAAATGTTTTCAGGTAGAAAATGACTGCAGAAAATATATGTAAGATAATAATTACAGATGACTTTCTCACTCTGAATCATCCTCTAGTCATCTTTTATATATGCAAATAATTTATGAAATGCCAAGTTGTGGGTGGTTTTTTTAGTACAATGTTTGATCTTTCAAAATTAAGTTAAAGATATCAATACCTAATGATGCAACAAAATACATACTAACATTTTCCTTCTTAGTTTCATCTCTAGAATCTCAGAAGTGATCAGTGTAACATTTTTAACCCAAGGAAATGGGTAGAGGCAGATGTGAAAGCCAGCTGCGAGTTACGTGACAGGTATCACAGCGCTTCAGGCACACGGCTCTCCTTTCAAAGGCAAACACTGACCTCTATGGGCAATGGTGCAAAACAGAGCACTAAAAAGCAAAAACAATTCAGAAAGCTTTGTGCACCTTTCTGTAAGACAAAGTCATTAAACTGAAGTAGGATATAGATAAAGATTCATTCTCTGGATTTGGTGATGAACTTCAGAAGCAGATACATCCCTCACCAAAATGGCTTTCATCAGTTTTGTGTTGTCCTTCAGTGGAACACATGTTGCCTCTAAACAGACTTAATTCAACATGCTACTAACACCATGGGAACGACTCTCAAAAACACCTCCCTCAATGCTGAACAACTCTGGATCACAAACTCATGCTGTGGGTGATCCTGAGCCCCCAGGATGACGGGGAAAAACAAGCATCTTGACTGAACGCCAACATTTAAGATCCTCCTTGCCAAGGCTGCACTGGTCGTCCAGCCCTGGCCCTGGGGTCACACAAAGTATCTAAGGATGAACAATCAGGATGAAGGAGCAGATGTCACAGTGCCAGAGGATGGCCAGCTGGGAATATGGTGTCTCCTCGTCCCTCTTCAATGACAGGGCACTGCCAGCAGATGCAGAACCATTGCTCTCTGATGGTGACTTGAGACACATTGGGAGAAAACAAAGACACAAACTAGAACCAAATTAAAACACGTCTGAGCAATGGGAAGTGCAAGACAGATCTGGGCTATCCCCCAGCACTTTCACTACTGTCGTCCATTTTCAGGAGGCTCTTTTGATCTCTTCAGTATAAAAATAAGTAAATAGAGCAAAATTGAAGGTTTGCTATGGCTCAGAACTGCAACAGGGCAAGACACTGCAGCTCCAGGACAACCGGAACACAGGAAAAACACTGCTCCTCTTCCGGCTCTTTATTTTAATCTTCCTTAAGTTAATGACAAGGATGCAAACAAATGGAGTTTTCCTAATTGGTTTAGGGTCAGTTTCCATGCCAGGATTTAATCCACCTTTTTGCAACAAAGGGCTTTTTAAACCTACGATGAACAACTGAAATTTTGTGAATATTCTTGCAAGTACAAATTCTTCACCATCAGATAAAAACTATCACGAAATGACACTAGCAATCCATTTTTTAAATTTTTTTTTTTTTCTGAAATCATGGCACATACACTATATCTTGATAGCAGAGAATGTGTATTTTTAAATAAAAAAAATTAAGGGAAAAAAAAAACAAAGGGGGGGTAAAAGGGAGTGGAAGAAAAAACCAAGAAAACAAAACAGAAAAAAAGAAAACCTAAAAATTCAAGATAACCTATTGGTTGCAGAAGAGTAGAAATTGTTTCAGAAGGTCATTTTTAGGCCTCACAAAGCTTTTTGGCCATGCTAATTTAAAAGGCTACCTCCACGAGGGTTAATGGGAATTTTGTTTAAGTTTTTTCTTTACATTTCTGTGACTTGCAGTAGGGTGACAGAGTTAACATCAAGTGATGGAGTTAAGTCTTAACCAAGGCTTGCACTAAAGTAATGCTGTCACATAGAAGGGAATTAATTCCCACAGTGTGAAGTTGTAAAAATAGATGAAAGATAAAAGTAGAAGGTTAAACATTTAGAAGATATTCAATATCACACTTGGATACAAAACAGTCTCAAATCTCCCTCTACCTCCAAAGAGCTGGAAGTCAACAAGTTTATTAGGAAACCCCTGCTTGCCCTCTTTCTTATACACACGTCCTCCTCCCATGTGGCCCAGGAAAAGCTCCATCAGCTACTTCATTGCTAAACAGAATTCTCCCTACACGGTACTGTCCAAAACCACTGATATTAGATGTTTTCATAGGGTATGAAATTTTTCAGTTTGCCCTTTTGAAGAGAGCTAAGTGAGATTTCCAATTTAATGCTATATTCCATTAAAATTAGCAACTCTCTCATAAAAGACATTTAAATATCACATAATTAAGCAAAAAAATTGAAGCAGCTGAAATCTTGGACAGCTGGTGCAGGACAGGTAGGAAAGGGCTCAGGGCAGGCTCAGCAAAGACAGACATAATGAAGAAGGAAACAAACCCAAGAAAACCAAACTACAATGATGTGTATAATCTTCTACAGAAATGCTAGAAGCTGGAGAAAAACATGTCACTGAATTGGAACATCTAATTTTAAAAGGCAGTAGTGTCATTTCGGCTTCTTAGAATTGTGAGTTTTTAAAACTTGGAGCACTGTGCTTGACAGCTGTGCCTGTGACTCACAGTGCTGCTGGTACTAGGGTAATATCCCACTAAACCCAGGTTATGAGTCCCAGCATGAGGGCATTTCCTCATGGGCAACCTTCCTGCCATCTCCACTTTGCATCTCCACGGGGAGACATAGAAAAACCTACAATAATGCATAGCTATGTCTTCCAAGGCAATCATCTCAGTGAAGAATTCTGTCAGGTTCTCAACACATTTACAATGTTATTTCTAAGGATGAACCAGCCTCTACTAATAAATTGAGCTTAGTGATACGGGGGTGGGGGGGGAATATTTCCGTTGCTCTTCTCTACGATCTTATTTCTAACAAAACAGCGAACTCATTTCTCAATAATCTGCAAATGATTCTTAAATTTTATACTGCTAACTTAAATAATCACAGAGTAGCTGAGGTTGGAGGCACCTGTGGAGATGGTTCAAGCCCAACCCTTCTGATGAGATCCCCCTTGAGCCTTCATCTCTCCAAACTGAGCATGCCCAGCTCTTTTGGCCTCTCATTCATCCAACAGATGCTCCAATCCCTTAATCATTTTTGTGGCCCTCCCCTGGCCTTGCTCCAGTAAGCCCACATCTCTCCTGTACTGGGGAACCCATGGTGGGACACAAAACTCCAGACATGCCTCTCAGGTACTGAGATAAATGACAGTGGCCTCACAACAATATGCACTCATGGGTGCACTCCATGTCCCACAGACCAGATTGCCTCCAGTGTGTTTAAATTTTCCCTACACTGATCTTCCTTCAACATCTTCCTTGTGACAGACCTTCTGGGCTCAGGAGGACGAAGGCTGGTCTTAAAGAGGACTCAGACTTCTGGGGAGATTTCAGTCTCATCAGGGGCACTGCTGGGTGGGTAAAAATCAGAACTAGCAGTTGACTGAAAGCTGGTCATTACTTTATCGCTAATATTAGTCACAAAGAACACCAAACCTTGGTTAATTGAAATCACCAGATGGTCACTCCAGCATTCAGAGCCACGTTTCCAAAAGCTCCTGGTATCCTGCAAGTCTTGCTCGCTATACACACAGGGCAATAACCCTCACATTGCACTTGTGTAGCACATTCTCCCTATATATTTTTTTAAACTGGCTCAGATTTGCTGATTTTGCTGCAATCTCCATTACTGATGCAAAAGAACTTTGAATGAGCTGAAAGCCAGTGATGGACTGAAACTGTGCAGGACATAAAAGAAATACAGCTTGCACTAATTTTCTGGATTAGCTTTCTCCCAGTAGACACTATGAAATTTATAGTGGTGTAAGCCCACCAGCTAATTCAGGGTCCAAGTAGGGAGGAAAAACTCCACGACAAACAGGCCTTGAAAGAGCAAACAGCTTCAAGCACAGCAGTTCCCACCATCCCATGGGGTACTGGTGGCAGCATTTCTCAGTTCTCCTTGACTGCACAACCAAAATGAGACACAAACTCAAGGGAGGATGATTCTGCATTAAGGTACCTCCATGCACCTGGGTCATTTCCACACTGCCTCAGCAGGAGATACATGGGCATGGACAGCAAAAGCAGGGTCCCCATCCTTTCCTCACCTCTGTTAACATTCATTACTTTTCAATATCTCCACAGAACCACCTTCCTTAAGCCCATCTGAGCAACAGTTCAGTTTGATGAGAGCTGGGACCTTCTTCGTCAACAGCCATCCAACTACATCTAAAAGTCACGGCAGCAGATGGTTTAAATACAAGTCTTCCATTTAAAGCTGACCTGAATTTAATGCTTCTTAATGCCATATAAGACATTTATAGTTTTCCATAAAATTAGTTTTTCATAAAATTCTCCCTCCCTCTTTTTTTCATTTGTAAACTGCAAGGTCTTCATTTTTTTAATTAATGAGCAGCTGGGTGTGACTGGGTGATTTATTTGACTATTAGCATCATTTCCATGGATAGTTTTAGCCTCTTTATAAACAGCAGTCCTATCACAAGCCAGAAATATTTCAAAAGCTTGTATCAAGGTTGTAAGGTTGTTTTCCCACATACAGTAATGGGCTCTTATACCACATTTAAAAACCATCTGTACATCTTCAGCATTTTTAATACACCTTGCTCTGCAGCATTGAGGCACCATCTGTGTATCTTCCTTGGTCTCAGTTGTTTTTCTCCTTCCCAATTATATCTATGCATTAAATCCTTTAAACCTCTAGCCAGCCTGTGACTTCATTGGCTCAAACTAATGAACAGAATTTTCTAATTCCCTTAAGCTAATCCTATTACCTGTCCAATGCTATTTCTGCAAGGGTCATCATTACACAGAGATGCAAATCTGAAACCAGGTCTATCTGTGGTCAGTTGTAACCCAGCTCTTCTGGAAACCACCAAGGACGTTTGTCAGCACTTGGAAAACACGGAGTTGAGCCACTGAGCATCTCAGGTAGAGTGATTTGTATGTCGATTGCCTTTCAAGTCTAATTTTAATAGGGGAATAAAATGTGGTGTTTTGAAGATGGCCACAGCTGATAAAATTTATTTGCAGTGTCTTAAACGTTCTAATAGATAAAGTTAAGTGATACAGTCTCTCAGAAGAACGTCACCTTTGGCATCAGGCTGAAATGGAGCTGTTGACAGAAAAACTAATGCCAGATTTTCCAGTTCTGAATTTGGCAGGCTGCTTTGATTTAGCTGCGAATAACAAGCTATGAGAGCTGCCATTATTCATGCTTTAAATAAATACAGGTTCTGCTCTAGCATGGACAGTAAGTGGAGTTTCACTCCAGATGGAGTCATTATGGGGAAGAATAAATCTATTAGAAACCTGAGTTGCTGACAGTACATGCCCAGACTATCGCGAGTGACACCTATGTCTGATTTAGCTGAGCTTTTATATTCCTTGTACATGGAATCCTCTCTCTCTTTACTTGATTTTGTCATTGAGTTCATTCAAAATGGGTTTTCTGCTCTTTTGTGACCTGACTTTGAATAATATATAAGAATCTGCAAGGGAATACAAAGACATAATTTCTTCTGCCTGTACTGGGATGGAGTTCCGTTTTCTGGGGAAGGGTGAAAGAAGGGCTTGAATGTCTGGGATAACCCCTCCTGAAAATTTTCATTTTTGGGTCCATTGTTTCCAGAGCCACCATGAAATCCTAACCTTGGAATAAATCCTTCTTAGCCAGGTATCTAATTTCAGGTTGAGAATTGTTTTCTTGCAGAAGAGGGTCTTGGTAAGTATAAATATTAGTGGGAAAGAATAATAAACCAAATGTACTGACAAGAGATTTCTTATGTAGCCAGTGTAACAGCATTAATTTTAGGCAGGTTGCAAGTATGTAACTAAATGTAGAAATTATGTGTTACCTGAAAAGACAAAGGAGACGTCCCTGTCTAGCTGATGTGCTATATGGCAGGCAATCTGCTATTGACAGCAAGAGAAAAAAATCATCAGGTCCACCATTGAGTGGAGATGCAGAGAGTGTTTTACACAACAGTATTATGCTGTTCTCAGAGGCATATCTGTGTCATCTGTGCTCAGGTGGGGATTTGGCAGTGGTGTACGAACAGACGATCTATGTGTCAGTCCTTAGAATATAACCGTAACATAACCAAATGAAGAAAACTTAGTATATATCTAAGTCTGGAGGTCTAGTAAACCTCCATTTTTTGATACTGAAGGATTACTTTCTACCACCGAAGTCCCGATAAGATGAGCATGTTCTGAACTGTACAGGTCTAAGCGGTCAAGGAGCTACAGGGCAAAATTACCTTTTGGATTCTTGCTTCCAACCTGCCTAGACAAACAATATCATCTTCACAATCAACAGCTGTACAAATTTTCTGCAAGAATTGGACATTTTTTTGATGGGAGGGAACAGTTTGAACATAATGTCGCTCTTCTGCTGCTGATATGCAGCAGATTGACGGAATTACACATGAATGCTTCATACTATTTCAGAATGTTTTTTTAAACAGATCTCTGTCATAAATATTAATGTCTAATCCTAGTACTTCTAATTACAGCACAGCTAAAATCACGGGGAAATGCATTAGTGAATGAAAGATAATAATTAAAATAATAGAACTTGAGAGCAAATTGCATAGCTAAAGATGACTGGTATATGCCAGGATATGCCACTGCTGTTTTCCAGTGATAAAGGGAACGCATCAATAGCAGTGATGCATCTTGAAGCCATCACAGGGCTCCCTTATTCTTGATTTACAAAATGCAAACACCCTACAGGTATTTTACATCTTCAAAATACACATGATGCCATCTGCTCATATCCTCATCTCAATTGCAAAGTTCTTCCTGGGTGAATCACATTATTAAAGAATAACTTTTTTTTTTTAAAAAAAAAAAAAGCAGATTGCGCATCAATTCACACCAAAAAAAGGGTCTGACTGATACAATCAGTAGCCCCACCTCAGTAGGGAAATAATTTTCAGTAAGTATTGCACTAGACTGGATTACAGGGATTAGTCAGATCTGTTGTGCAATGAACTGAAGCTATAGGAGGCTGCAATTCTCACTATATGCAAACACTGTATAACTTCAGAATAGTCTTAAAAGCAGAAAAAGTGCAAGAACTTATAAAAAAATCAACACCACCCTTTAAATTTCCACCCTGTCTTTTAGACCTATTGCCCTCTTAGACCACTTTCAGATAGCCAGTGGTATAGAACCAGAATGACAAACCCCTATCCTACAAGCCACCTGTGGACAACAAACCCTCCTGAGACTGTACAGCACCCCAGGTAGACACCAGTGAGCAAGGAGAGAAAAGAAAAAGCAGGTTGCCTCCATCATTTGGTATGTTTAACAGGCAAAAGGATGCAGGGAGCTCAGCTGGAGATTCTGGTAACCAGCTTTCAGTGCTATCCCTTCTGAAACTACATAACAGGCTTCATTTTAAGGTTTACAGCTGACCACAGTGAGACTGAATTATAACCTTAATTCTGAATTCCTTGAATGACCACAAAAGATTTAGCCTGAGCCCCAGTACAGTGAAATGTTTCTCACTGGTTTAAATGTAAATTGGAACATGCTGTACATAAACGAACACAGAGAACCCCAGTGCACTGCAACAAGTGCACACCACAGATTCTGCCTTTAATATCCAATGCTTATGGAGTTCAAGAGAAATCTGTAGAGCAATTTTCACAACCAGCATCCAAGTACAGAGCAAATACAATTACAGAGCAAATCTTATTCTTACTGGGAGAAAGATATCAAAGAAATATGAGTAGAATAATATAAAATGATAAAGAGAAATGGGATCTACCCAATACCAGATATGGTCCAAATTAGGGGAACAGCACTTTTTGGGTACAAGAACCAAAACCAAAATAAAACAAAAATCCCCTCCAACTATCTAAGCTGAAATATTTTGTGAATTCACGTCACCTCTTGTATGGGGGTGTTTTTTTTTTTTTTCTTTGTTTGTTTTTTGTTTGTTTTAAGATGAAACGAAACATTTCAATTTTTCATTGGCATTCTCATTTCAGCCAGACATGCAAAATGAGGGCAACAACAAGTAGAGGAAGTTTGAAAAATAGCTCCATATATTTGCCTGCCAAAACAAGAAACTGGTTTTGATGACTCGGAACCCTTTCCACTCTAACAGCCACATATAATAGAAGAGAAAGAAGGAAAATGAAATTGCAATGAGCAAACACCATATAGTTTTTCTAGCTCCGTTCCATCAGAGGAAGGGATGGTGGCGATGCGGGAACAAGGATTCCTGCAGAGCGTGCCATTATGGGCTTCAATAAGCCATCTCAGCTGCTCCCAGCAAAGTACCTGCTGCGTTACGAAACTCTACACAGTCCAAGCTCATCCGAGACATTTCCCAGTTGCCACTCCTTCTACCTAAGCCAGACAGTTCAGTAAAGCTCTGTGAGGTGCAACAGCAGTGGTGACATCAGCCTAAACCCAGCCACACTGGCTACCAAGTTCAGCTCTTGGGGCTTTCACAGCTGCTCCTTGCAGGTCTTGCACAGAGCCAAGTGAAACTAAACCATGTCCCTCAGCACCTTGTATTCCATTTATGCAATATTTTAAGGAGAGTTGCTTTGCACAGAATTAAATATTTTATCTTATTTTGAGATGAAAGTATGCTATAATAAATTCACTTTGACACAGTATCAAAGAAACTAATTGCAGTGCTGTGTCCTGTCCTTCGCAATTGTTGGAATTCTATTACACCAGCTGCCTCCAGTGGTACCCAAAGACAGTTGAAAATACAGCCTAGCTAAAAATAACTTTGCTAAGCCTTAAGCCAAACAGGATGAAGTAAACCCTTCAAAAGAGAAGGGGAATCAGGATCTGAAGCTGAGGAAACAAGCCAGCCACTGATCATCTGAGATCTAAATACAGTGCCTCCAGACCTCAGGGACTTCCTTGAAGCCCATGCTATGGCCACCTCCAGGCACTCTGCTTTTCAGGAGACCGTCTCTCCCAATGACTGTACACTTTTATTCCCATTATCCTCTCGAGAATAGTTAAGTTCTGCAGTTCATCCTAAAAGGCTTTCAGGCCACTGAACTCAGTTGTCTCAGAGATGTCAGTAACCCACAGCTAGTGGTAAACAGCACACTAGAATGCATTTATTCAGATCTTTCTTAGATAGCTTCCTAAATCATGTCAGAAAGTGTCTCTATTTAAAATACAGTAGCAATCATTTAAGGGCTTTAAAATTTTATTGTGCTCTACTGTTTAGCATGAAAATTGATGCATCACCCAAGACTCTCCTACAATATTTAAAATATAGGGATTAATACAGATGTGCTCTCATACACACCAACCAGATGTTTACCAACTGTTAAATAGTTAAATGAATCAGAATTTTTTTTTTTTTAGACAGCTTGTTGGAGCACATCAATACATGAAGCACTTACAAACTGATTCATAGTCAATCAGTTCTACTGGGACAGTTAATGCTCCAACAGTCATTTATCATGTAAATCCAAGTAACTGACACAGAGGTGATCTGAAATAGCAGGCTTGTACTCTAATTTATTGTAGTCTCTGGTTTTCTATCTGAGCCTAACTCTCCCAAAAGGAGAGCAAGTGCTCTTACATGCACTCACATCTTATTCTTGAACACTGGACAATCTGCACAGAGAGCCCCTCTTAGTGCTGAACCCACAATACAAAGCTTGGAGACACCAAAATCATTAGAAAAAAAAAAATAGAAAAATCAGATTTCATTATTTGTCATGCTCACAGAACATATCTGCTTTCCTGAATACAGCACACTGAACACAGCTGCTACTCCATCCACTTCCCATGTCTGAGGGTGGTGAGACACTGGAACAGGTTGCCCAGGGAAGCTGTGGATGATCCATCACTGGATGTGGTGAGATCCAGGTTGGATGGGGACTTGAGCAAACCGGGCCTAGTGGGAGGTGTCCCTGCCCATGGTATGGAGGTTGGAAGTAGATGACATTTAAGGTCCCTTCCAACCCAAACCATTCCATGATTCTGTGAGTCTATGTCCTAATGCCCCAGCTGCAGTCAGATTTAACCAAATGTTATGTTCTGCTGCATAAACAAATCTAGAGCAAGGATAAAAAGCACCTTCAGTATCCCTTGTTCTTACTTGTTCTTGATCCTAAGCAGAAGATGTCAGGATTTGGTTTATCTCATCACATCAGCCACAACAGCAATGCAATGAGGAGGCTTTAGTACTTTGCAGAAGATACCAAGATCCTGAGGTGACTTCCTACAACACAATGTTGTGTTGAGACACTTACACCCCTGTCCTATTTTGTTCACTAGAAACTCATGCTGTTGAGCGTATTTTCCACATACCCTCAAGATTAGCACTGAAGAACCAAAGGAATTCAAGCATCTGTGCCCACACCCAGGACTGCAGCAGCTGTGATACTGTTATTTCTTGGGTTTTGCATCAGCATTTTCACATCGTGCAGGTGATACTAAAGCTACATCCAGTCTTTGCTCCAAACTCTGTCCCCAGGAGGCAAATTGGCACTGAAGTGCTGTACTGGTGTGCACATCATGCTGGTTAACACATGCAAAGTGGATCAATCAGAAGTGTTTATAGTAAGATCTTTTTTGATAAAATAATTCTGTTCCCTTCATTTTCCTTTTTCTCTTTCCCTTCTCTTCCCCCACTCTCCCCCAAGCTTCCTGGTACCTCCTGCTGCTTGTTCCAACAAGCTCTTTTCTGCTGATGCCTTCAAGAAAATATTGCTGTTAGATGGCTGCAGCTGCAGGCAAGCTTCCCATGAGGTGATACAACTGTCACCTGACCATGAGGAAAGCTAAAATATTTGGAATTCATTTCAGGAGAGAGCCACAGAAGTCCCTGTGAAGGAATCTTAGAAAAAAATAAATGCACATGGAACAAAATGGCCCAGAATTTGCAGTCCGGTTTCTACAGCAATAAAAGAGTCCCAGGGAAAGGATTTCCTCAGCTGTTTACCTGAGCTTTGGTTTGGAGCAGGACAGGAAAGTGTGTGTTGTAAGCCACTGGCCTTTCCTCCAGATTGTGACATTAATGTACATGTTCAGAGAAATGTAAATGCCTCAGTTGCTTCCCGCAACCCCAGTTTGCTTAGTTTTTGTCTGCAAAGGGAGTGAAAACATGAATTCTAATTTTATGCAGTTTTACAAGCCACCTGTAAAGCTGTTTACAACTGAGCTGGTGAAAGTTCACTATTTCTAATTAGAAGTCAATCACAGCATCCAAAGAAAACCATGAGACCTCTGGAATGACATTGGTCGTGTAAAAGATCTGTGCAGGGAAGGCAGAAAGCAGGAAGGCATGGACCTGCTGTAACCGCTGCAGGAGTTATAGGGCATTCTGCAGCCACATGATATTGTTTGCTTTGGATTTTATCTTCTGGTTCTCAAAGGCAACGTGAGGAATACTTCCCTACCACTGCTATACTGCATGTAGTCAATTGTAGTTGCCACAGGGATGTCGGGATCGTGCAGCAGAGGCAACGTTATTTCTGATATTCCTAGGGAGGGGGCCAGGCAACCCCTGTAGCACATCCTGTGAAGCTGCAGCTGGTTGGAACAGGAGTTGGACATCCACCATTTTATCAATTACTTTATAAACAGTTACTGCATATTTTGGCAAATGGTAAAATAAAAAACTGAAACATTCTGTTGTAACACATCCAGCTGGCAACAGTTTTACCATTCAACAGAAGATGGGTTTTTGGGTGGTTTTTTTTTTTTTTTCTTTTAACTTGGATTTACTGGTTGGACTCAAGACTGCCTGTACCCTCCTCATGGTGTCATCACTGCCTTTTGATAAATACAGATAGGGCACTTTTACATGTGGCTCTTCCCATTTAAGACAAAGAAATGAATCCCCCAGACTAGCAAGTTTCACTTTCTGCTCTGTAAAGGGAAGACAATTTTGCATCCGGTAGCTGCATGGGTAGCTATTGTGTGTGTCAGGAGAGAAGATAAACATATTTTAATGCATATTTCTGCAGGCATAAGAAACTTTAGTGGATGGCTGAGAGGATAGATCATAGCACCAGAGAACCATCCCACCTTTAGGTGGTGGCTCTTCCCATATGAATAGAGTTCCACCATGTGGTTTAGTGGTGGATTTGGCAGTGGTGGGTTAACAGTTGGACTCAGTGATCTTAAAGATCTCTTCCACCCTAACCAATGCTACAATTCTGTTAATACAGAATGAATAGCATTGATAGTGTAAGAGCCAGGAGGATGGGAGGCTCACACCAGCCTGACACCATCATCTACATTACATAGCCTGTCTCTCCATCTGAAAAAGGCAACACAGACTCATTTTCTGCAAAGCCACCACACACTGACTAGGTAAAGTTGAGAAAAAACAGCTTCCTGTTGATGGGGCCTTAAGGTAAATGCCTGTAACACCATGAAGTAAACAACTGACTCTTGTCAACTTTTCTAAAACACTCTTGAGAAAGCCAGTAATGAAGAACACAAGGATTTAAACACTGCCATGAACAACAAGGTTTTCTTAAATTTCTTCATTTTCTCAAATTTGAGAAGGACAGCTTAGGTAGACCCTGCATTTCTAGGGAGCCTGTTGGCTAGGTAAAGCCCGCCCTTTGCAGGTAATAACAAAGTGCAGATATGAAGAAAGAAAAAGCAAGAATTCCTACTAATTAGCTAAAACTACACATTTTAAAACCAAACAAACAAACAAAACACCCCACCAAAAAAACCAATTTCAACAAAGCAAAAGAAAGCAAAAACAAAGCCACAACAGTCCACACCAGAATTAAATATGATGACTTCTGAGACAAACCTATTCTGCTAACTGTTTTCTGTGGGCAATTTTTTTTGCATATCCAGAGCCTTAGGAGGCATTCTTGGTCAAGCCCTTCCCCAAAACAGAGAATGGATATTCTCCCAACTTTGCAAGTTTTGAGTCCTCCCAATGCTCCCTTCAGTCACACACACCTTTTTTTTTTTTTTTTTTTTTTTTTTTTTTTTTGATGGAAAGCAGCAGTAAGAGTCTGTTCAAAGTCCCTAAAGGGTGGTACTACTTCTAGATCTTGAAATTTGTTGTGAGGTTAATTCAGTTTCTTCCCTTTTCCATAAAATGCTGTCCATCAACATCTCTAAATGCCTGTCTCCAGTTACTGCTAGAGTTACAGCGCTGACATAAGTGATTTTTGACAAATTGTAGGGATTATACATGCTGCCAAACATCTGCTGAGCTTGGGGAAAAAAAAATATAGAGAAAATATCTCCCCGAGGCCTCTGCCATTCATCATGCCTTTGCTAATAACAGCAATAAACTCTGAAGGATATGTCAATTCTAGCAGACATCCAGATGTTTATTTAAGAGCTCAGAAATTAAATATGTACTTCAAACACCAGCTGAAATCTGTCCTAACTTGGAGTACCATGGTGAAATGCTCAATCTATCTGACAAATCTGATGAGGCACTGAGACTAAACATGGATTAATGTTCATGCCCTTCAATATCTGCATTTGAAAATGTTGCTGGTTTGACTTTGCTTCAAATAGTAATTTTCTAACCACCTAACCATCCTCCTTTTCCACCCCACTTGATATAGTCAAGGGTTTTGGGTTATTTTTTAAAGACAAATGAAAGTTTCCTGATAGATTAAAAAAATAAATAATTCATCACAACAGCACTAACTATATAACTGCTTCAAAAAATATGTAACATGCTCCAAAAATTGGAATCCTGACTTTCTAAAGACACTTCACTATTTAATACAGAAAATTAAGCTTTTTCAGATCAAAAATGTTGGCTAATGATAGTCAAAGTTTGACATTATTAACATCAACTAGTATTTTCTCTGAAATAATAAGTCCTATTTTAAAATATCCGCATTCTGCCTTTCCAGATGAGACACAGCAGTGTTGTGGTAGAAGTGAAGCTGATGGATGTGAAACGCATTGAGCGAATTTCTCATTTCAGAGGGATATCCAAAAATAAATGCGCAATCCATAAATGATGAATAATTTCTGGTGCGTAACTACAGGCCAGATTTTGAAAGACTAAAAAGAAGATTAAAAAAAAAAAAAAAGAGGAAAAAGGCTATTTTTCTTAATCCTATGATTTTTAACCTACACAATGCTGAAGCCAGGGGTAGTCACACTGGGAATTTCCTAACTGGCAAAGCCTTAAGGGTAAATGAAACACTGGTCTGCATCTATTTAAAACATTTCCATCTCACAAAAAAAGAACAGCATAACGCTCCTAAAGCGGATAGAACAAATAATCCAATCCCATAACCCTCTCATCAGTCACAGTGACCTGAAGCAAAGCTGACAGCTTTCTACATCAACCCACCCCTGTTGATACTTCTTCCTATCATATGACTTCTTCTTTAAGCAAATAAAGGCCCATTACAGTGTTTTGAAATTATGTTTTTCCCCCTCAACACAGTGATCTAATCACTACATGATACACCAGGTTTTTCCTTTAGGTAAGCCCAGGACATTTCCACATATCCACATAACAAGCCTGTCTTTGCCCATCTGGGTAACGCAACACCAGCACGAGAGGTCAAAACAGGTGACTGCAGCTCTGAAATCTCTTATTTACCCACCTCCAGGTAGGGACCTGACCGCCTCTGCACGCAAAGGGAGCTGCAGGAACTCCTTTTTTTCCCCACTAGAACCTCTCTGGCTTGGTGCCCGCCCAACAGCCTTCATGAGGAGCAGATCACTAAATGTGCTTATGGCTTTTGGCTCCCTCTGCAACCCTCTGAAATTCTGACCTCTGACCTTGACATCGATTTTGGTTATGTAATGATACTAATGCCTCTTGCAAATCTAAACGCATACATGATTTAGTGACATGGTTTAGTGGTGGACTCCGTAGTGCTGGGCTGACAGTTGGGTTCAATGATCTTAGGGGTCTTTTCCAACTAAAATGATTCTGTGATTCTATTATTTTGATTAACAGAAAGAACTACACAACATACAGAGCACAGCAGACAAAATAAGCAGTCAGTTGGAAACCACAGACTGGTTTGGGTTGGAAGGGATCTTTCAAGGTCATCTAGTCCAACCCCCCTGTGGTGAGCAGGAACATCTGCAACTAAAGCAGGTTGGTTGCTCAGACCCCTGGCCAACCTCATCTGGAATGGTTCCAGGGATGGGGCATCAAAAACATCTTTGGTCAACCTGGGATAGGGTCTCACCATCCTCAGCATAAAACATTTATTTATTCTTTCTCTCCAGTCTAAGTTTCCCTCTTCTGTTTTAAAACCATTACGCCTTGTCCTGTCACAACAGGCCCTACTAAAGGTCTATCCCCATCTTTCTAACAGGCCTCTTGAAGTACTGAAAGGCCACAAAAAGGTATCCCTGACACCTTCTCTTCTCCAGGCTGAACAAGCTCAACTCTCTCAGTCTGGCCTCTCAGCAAGGGCATAGCTACCAAACAGATCACAACCAAGACTGAAGCACACACGGCCTAACCGTGCAAACCCACATTCAACCATTTCTGCTCAGTGCTGCAGATCACCCTGTGGTGCACTGAAGCTACTAAGGTGGCTAGGTTGACCTTTAGCAACCTGGTCTAGTGGAAGATGCCCCTGCCCATGGCAGGGGGGTTGGAGCTAGATGAACTCTTAAGGTCCCTTCCAACCCAAACCATTCTAAGATTCTATGACACAGATGAGCTCTGGATTGGGGTCCTTGGAAATGTTTCACTGCTGCTAGCCCAGGAAGATGTCTACCCTCCCAAGAGGAGGTGCAGAACCTCACAAGCAGAAAACTCACTCAATTCTGCTACACTGGGACATTTCCACTGCCTAGGTAGGGGCAAACGATGCCTTGCTCCAGTTCCATTTTATTTTACATTATTTCCCCAAACTCCATTGACATGAATGTTTAAATCCATAGGGCTCCTTCTTTTGGCTTGCTTACTTAGGAAGCTGCCCAGGGTATGTTTGGTGGCTATCGCCATTTGACAAGAATAAACAGGGAAGGAATTCTGCAGATGGAAACCAGGAAAAAAAGTGCATAAAAGTGAGATTCAAATTAGTGCTTAGGTAGAGGGAACTGCTGTTAACATTCAGACACTTTTCCCAATAGGCAAGACCTTGAGGGGACACTCTGGGCACACATACCAGCTGAGCAACCACCCACATGTAGCTCAGTACACAACTGTGCCACCACATCTCGCCAATGAAGAGCCTTTAACTTTTCATTCCTCCACTTCCACAAGCCTCCAAAATGTCCTGCTTCCGAGTTCACAGGGCATGATTGCTGGGGATGAGCAGGGTGCTGATGATTTATAACCTTACAGATACCCAGCCACCACAGAGCAGCATTTTCAGTAGGATTTGCACATCTGGAAAGCCACAACTTTGTGCCTAGAGCATGTTTATATTTTGAGAAAAATATTTCTCATGTTTATGTATTGGACTAACAGCAAAACGTCTTTCTTTAGAATGCAAATTTCATTTACTGGCTTCGTGCTTTACAGAATTCATCTTGCCTTTTACGAATTGTTTGGAGATTTATTTTTTTTTAATTTCCCTCTCTTCTGTAACTATAATTTACCACTAGAAGACACTGGTTTTCTATTTACAGCTGCCAAGATTAAATAAGCCATCACTACAAATACCCAGGCGCAGTGCTTTCCTCTTGAGCTAAATCAGGAATTCAATATGCGTAAGAGAAAATGGTAAAAAGTAGAAAAAAATGATTTGTCATTTGGGGCAAACAGAAAAGTCTCCAAGAAGGCCAAAGGCACAGAATATTTGTTATTAAGTAGAAAGTGTTCTTTCATGCTGGGTAAAAAGGAAACCCTTCAGTCAATAATCATTTCTATGATTGTTTCCTCTGGACTGTGGATGTCGCCAACCAGAACAATTCTATGATTCTATAGGAGCTGGTTGTAATGGCGAGGGATGTACGTTCTCCAGCGTGCAAGCTGAACACAACCATCCCTATGTAGCAAAGTGCTACCCCTGACCTCTGCACACCAGGATAGTCACGGGCTGCCTTGGGTTTAAAGATGACCTTAACAAATTTCTAAAAGACAGCACAGTCAGTCAACTAGATAGGGCCCACTTGGAGCTGGCTGTGCGAACATGAGGGTTGCAAAGTGAGCTGCTCTTACAAGAGCAGCTGGGCACACCGATTTCAGCACACCTGTAAAGCTGGGGAAGTGACAACTTTAGATCTATGCCACCGTGTGATGGGTCATTACCAAGTGCTCTGTGACACTACCTGCTTTACTGTCTCAGTGTTACACAGTGTTGACATATCCTGAGGGAGGCACCTTGCACAACATGCTCCAGATCTGGTAGCAACCATGTGTCTCCAAATATTAGCAACCTAAATTTTTTCTTTGTAAAATGCTGCTTGCCCACCATATACAAGAACACCAACTCGCCACAAAAAAAAAAAAAGAAAAAGAAACAAACCAAACCAAACAAAGAAACAACAACAGCAACAACAACACAAAAACCAAAACCAACCAACCAACCAAACAAAAACCAAAACAAAACAACAACAAAAAAAAACACAAACCACACAAAAAAAACAACAATCAGCAACAAAAGAACTCCACCTAAACCCCTTGGAAGGATATGAGAGAACTTCCTACCCTGGTGATTGCCCATTTTTGCCCACACATGAAGCACAACCTTTTTCCACTGCTCGCTCTTGAAAGAAGGGTATGTCCCACAGGAGAGCCAGCTCATCCTATAACTGAGCTTCCCACGAAACACCCTGCAGTTACATGTTCATCTGCCCTCATCCTCAGGTGCCCACCTGGGAAACACCTTATTTGGACAGCTTAATTCTCACAGCACTAAGATAAAACCAAGAAATATTTATACCTCCAATGAATGCTTTGCATCACTTATCCAGGCTCATAGCCTGACTCAGTGGCAGGGCCAGGGTTAGGATTTAGATGTTCCCCATTCCCAGGTCCATGGTCAGCTCACCAGCCTGTGCATCGGCAGGATTGTTGCTCTATGCCACGTTGCAGGAGAATGGTGAAATGCAGCTTTCAGTCTGCTGTGACTCACCTTATCTTTTCAGATGTATTAGGTACAACAGATTAGTAACATAAGCTTTACAGAGAACTTTCATTTGTTAAGAAATTGGGTCCATCTTACCAAAAGCACAGTTCATTTCTGGTTCAAGCCTGCAAAATACTTAAGTTTCACATCCTGTATTTTTAGTGCCTTTGGGGCTAAAAATCCATGAAACAGCACACATAGGGAGAATCAAACCCTTTCTTTCCTCACGGAACAAAGAAAATCCACAGCATCAGCTGACAGAAGAGCTTTATTAGATGTCCATGCAAGTCACAGGAATGACTTACAAGGCTTTGGCCCAGCATATCCACATAGCTGTCCATCCCTGGCATGGCAAAAATTTTTAATTTTGCCCCTCTGAGAAGGCATTAACTTCATATTCCTATAACAGAATTGATTGAACTGCAATTGACCCAGTAATCTGGATCAATATGCCAACAATAATCCATCTACAGGTCGATCTACAAAAAGAATTCCTACTAATAAAGTATGATTCATTACCCGCTTTTCTTCCAAACTTATTTGCAATGCTTCCCACAAGTCTTGATTAATTGACATAAGTACAGGTATGTGACAACTTATCTGCACATTTACTAAGGAGTCCCAATACACACAAGAATTGGATTCTTTGTGTCTTGCTCAGCCATTATTCCACTTTAACCCTTGATGCTGGAGTGTAAAAATGAAGGTGCATTTCCTCCCATGCATACCTAAGGACACTCTAGACTAACACACCAGCATCCTTCAAATACGGCATTGAGAGCAGGGTAGCATCTTAACATTTCATTCAAGATGGGGCTTCCTGTGAAGTCAAATAAAGCTCACCTTAACATTTGAACAGCTAAAACTAGTCTAAATGGGAGCACTGAAAGCATTTCTCAAGATTCTGGTGGATCACAACATTTTACCCCATTAGAATTGCACTCTGCAATTAAAAAGGAAACTTGTGACTGATGTGGAACATGAGACTGGGGTGGCTCATGCAGAGGGCTACAGAGATGTCTGTCAGCAGTGTAATCAAAATGCATGTGAAGAATAAGCACTTTCCCCCCCATTATATGATCTTCGGTTTTGAGCAACCTGGTCTAACAAGAGGTGTCCCTGCCCATGGCAGGGGGGTTGGAATTAGGTGATTTTTAAGGTCCCTTTGAACCCAAAGCATTCTTTGATTCTATCTATGACCTTCTCAAGAAAGCTGCAGGACCCCATGAACATTTACTGTGACTTTGGGGAACCAGCAGAACATCAGCCCTACCTGAAGAGCTCAGTGCTGTCACCAAACCCTGCTGCTCTAGAATGCTCTGGCACCACTCTGGACTCACCTTGTCAGTGGGAGGGCAGGAAGGGAAACCTCTCCTCTTCCCCTCCTCTCAAGCAGAACACTGGTTCTGCTACACCTCTCAAAAACTCTACCATAAAAGATAAAAAGGGTGTTGCTTGAGTCCTGCGGTATCACAGTGCCCTGTGATTGCTACCTGGCTCATTGGGTTGCCTTATTTATGGAAGGGGTGGAACAAGAAAATTATTTTGATTTATAATCCACATATTCATTTATTTTTTTTCCTGTTTTGTAACAAACACAGCCCAAGCTGTAACAAGCAGCCTAGCTCCAAGATGTTCAGAAGTCTCTTGCCCGACAGGTTCAAATACTTGGCTCTATCTTCCATATGAGAAATGAGCCATTCAGGCAACCCTTAAAAATAGTTACAGTACTTGGAAAATGCACAGGCTCCTGATTGCAAGGGGGATTAAGAAAACACTCAGTAGACATGCCTACTGCAGGCAGTTTTACAAGCAGTATTTCACACCCTGTTTCCAGTATTCTCCGATGACTGAGAAGGAACAGCAGTTCAATGAAGAAACCCTCGCCTAGGCACTTTTTCAGTAAGAATCTGGCCAGACATCTTCTTACAAAGACTGACATATATCCTAATTGCTTTTTACAAGATAATGAGAACTTCTATGATTTTCAGGTGTATTTTGATCTGCACTGATACCAACCAGTGCTGTACCTGTTGCAAGCTTATTCCTTTTCTACCCTGTCAGTAACTGTTCTCCCTTCTTAACCTGCAGCATCTTCTACTCCAGACACCAAAATGGAAGAAAATGCCAACGCCAGCTTGGAAGAAGATTTTGAAGGGCAGGCAACACACACAGGCAAGGAAACTAACTAAACTTTATTTTTATTTTTTTAAATAAGCTAAACTGTCCTGTTTACTGGGGAAACACAGAACTTGAATAGATCCAATTGGTTTGCCAAACCCATTGCACAGAATTATAAAATCACAAAATATTTTTTATTGGAAGAGATGNCTTTCTCATTTCTAATTTAAATCTCCCCTCTTCCAGTTTGAGACCATTAGCCCTTGTCCTATCACTACAAGCCCTTGTAAAAAAATCCTTCCCAGCTTTCTTGTAGGCCCCCTTCAGATACTGGAAGGCCACATTAAGGTCTTCCTGGAGCCTTCTCTTCTCCAGGCTGAACAAGACCAACTCTCTCAACCTGGCCTCACAGCAGAGGGGTTCCACACTCCAAATACAGACTCCAAAGACAATGAGAGCTAAAAACCCATTTTGGACTAAGTGACACCTCTCAGGAAATGGCAGGTAACACCAAAGTGATCTTTGTCCCAATCCTCCTTACACCTAAAGCACCAACTAAAAGTCATCAACAGCAATGGCCCAATGCATCTCTTGGTTTATTGCTTCAGTCATGAACAATGGCCTTTTTTGTGATGGGGAAAAGAGAAGAAAACAAAACAGCAACAATCCCCACACTTGCATGCTAGCATTAGGTTATAAGGTTTCACTATAAAGGCTGAATTGTTATTTTTCTCTTTCTAGAAGGAACATCTGGTGCTACAAGTGAACCTATAAATTCTTTCTGGCAAGCACAGCATAGTGTTTAAAAAGTGCCCTTGATCAGAATCGCAATTCTTTTTAATCCAGCACTCAATCTCCATGATTTTTATGAGCACTAGCATTATATTCAGCAATCCAGATGGATATCACTTCATCCCACCCCACCAACAGGCAATCATTCCCTCCCTCTGCTCTGAGGGCTTCTTTTTCTTTGTGTGATAACAAAAGTAGCTCTTGCAATAACTCTTCCTGGGGATTCCTGGTTCTCAATTAGCCTTGCTGCTGTTGGCTAAAGATTATTACAGACCTGTTTTTGAGACACCCAAATGTAGGGAGCTACACCCACACCCAGGCTTCAAAATCCATTAGGAAATCAGGCGACAGTACTGTTATTGCTGCACCAAGAGGTTCAGGGTAATTCCTGCTCTGGAATTGTGTTTGAAAAAGATGAGGTCACCTTCCCTGTCCACTGAGAGGTGTAGTGCCTTTAGCTTCCACTTCAAGATGCTGAAGTTTAATCCAAGACAGAGTCTTGGCAACAGGCAGCACCATGTCTCTCTCATGAGAGAGTGGGAGAGCTGCTTACCAAGCCTCTTGTAAATACTACACATAAATAAACTTCAACTCTGAACACACTAAAATATCCCTTGGTTTTGCTTTGTCACCGAAAGATGCAGATTAAAATGTAGCATTTCAAATTATAACTGCTTCAGCTGAGCAATTGCAAAGACCAAGGTCTGCATTACAAACAAAATTAGTATTTGCCTTAGAGGTTACTCTTCCAGCACAACAGGTTGTTTCGTTTTGTTTTAAATAATTTAAAATCTCAGGTGTCCTGTATTGTTAATAGCTTTATTTAGTAAGAAAAAGTCTTATTCTTGGCCCTAACACATTAGATATTCAAATACAGCATCTACAGAGAAATGCAAATATACTTCTACAAAACACTAGCTTTGGCCAACATGTCAGTTTTAACAGGTTTTGACACCCTCATCCTTGTTAACTACTCACATAGTTCACCTGAATCCCCTTACAAGGTCCTGATAGGAACCAGACCACCAAAGCCACCCAGGTTAGAAGAAACCCTCTTTCTTTTGGAGGCAAATGTAATACTTTGTTCCCAAAGCTCTGTTTTTCAGCTCTCCTGGAAAGCTCTAGAAAGACATGGGGCCAACAGATAAACTGTGGCACAGGACAAACCAGCAAAGAGCAGAAACTTAGTTAAGACAGCTTCTTGTGGAAGCAAGTTTCTCATCTAATTTTTTTTCTCTTAGGGCCCAAAGGCGTGATCAATGACTGGAGAAAGTTTAAATTAGAAAGTGAAGACAGAGACTCCTTATCCTTGAGCAAGAAAGAAATTCTTAGGCAGATGTCTTCACCACACAGGTGTTTCAGTAAAGATGATAAGGACACCAGAGAGAGATTCTGCCGTAAGGTAAGAAAGGCAAAATAAGTTAATTTTGCTGCTGTATAAAACATGCCAGTTATAAGACAGAAATTCCTGGATTTGCCAAACTCAATTCCTTTGCAACTTAGGAGACTTGCAGAGGAACCTGTCCACACAATGCAGACAGAACAAATGCATGTGCAACCATCTATCTAGTCCACTCTCAAGGAAATTCTAACTTCAGTAAAATAAGCAGGATTTCACAATAACCTAGCTCAAACCAGTGTCTGACCTTCCTTCCTCCCTTCCCCGCCTCAACGCTCTATCTTTGGGTAAGTGAATGGAAAATTTTTGATGTGCTATGAACATACTAGGAGAGAGCTCTGAGCCTGAACATCACTCATTACCGTTTGGCAGTCCAGAACCAAAACTCAAAACAGCACGAATTAAACTTTGACCCTGTCACTGGCAAAATTCTCACCAGTTCTGAAAGATCCAGAAACTGTATGCCAAATTTGGCAACTGTCTTCAATACCATTAAGTTGACATGCAAATGGTGAGGCAGGATCTTCAGCCGCCTCTTGAAGAGACCTTCCAGAATCACTGTAGGGTGACTGCTCTCCTGGCTAAGCTTTTGATGCTGATGTTTAAACAACTTAGTGTCCTCCTATTTCAGCATCAACAAATTACCACTTACATTAATATCTCATTCTCTAAATATTGACAGATGAGCATGCAGGAGTATGAATTAATTCATGATGAGCAAGAAGATGAAAGCTGCCTACAAAAATACCGCAAACGCTGCATGCAGGATATGCACCAGAGGCTGAGTTTTGGGCCAAAATATGGTTATTTGTGTGAGCTGCAGAACGGGGAACAGTTCCTGGAAGCTATTGAGAAAGAACGTAAAACTACCACAGTCATCGTCCACATTTACGAGGATGGCATCAAGGGCTGTGATGCTCTCAACAACAGCTTGACCTGCCTGGCAGCCGAGTACGCCACCGTGAAGTTCTGCAAGATCAAGGCCTCTGACACAGGGGCTGGAGACCGCTTCTCTAATGAAGTACTTCCCACTCTACTTGTCTATAAGGGTGGGGAGCTTCTGAGCAATTTCATTAGTGTTTCAGAACAATTCAACGAGGAGTTTTTTGCTGTGGATGTGGAGTCTTTTCTAAATGAGTATGGGCTGCTGCCTGAAAGGGAGCTTCCAGCACTGGGAAATGGCAACACGGATGAGCAAGATGTTGAATAACCGGAGAGGCATGGTCCTCACTGTCTCCCTTTCCTTTTCAGTATGTTGTAAATCAAACCCAGGTACACCCATCTCATTTAGAGAAGGCTGTCTTTGCTAACTTATTTGTAAGACAGATATCTATCAAAATTGCTTAACTGTTAGTATATGAATTTTACTTAAAACACATACAGCTGGCAGTCCTGTACATAATTATTTCTATGCCAGCCACAAGTCATAAGAACAGGAGATGATACTGGTGATAGCTAAGAAATTAAGGAGAAAAAAATAATTTCAAAACTCAGGGCCCAAGCCTATCTCTGTGAAGTACAAGAAGAACTTCAGCAGGAACAGGACTGATCCATTCCTCCGTACACACAAAAAGCCATCTACGTGCACTGGAATTACAGTGACTCCTGGCTCCCCAGGTTCACTTCTACTGACTTCAGTAGGAACAAGAACTCATCTAGCAGCTTAAAAGACAAAAAAAAGAGCCCAAAGTCCTTGCATTCCTAAATGGATGAAGTATCTAGGACATTATTTTATGCTTCTGCATTTAACTTTCATTATTCACAAAAATCCACGTTAGCTCAGAGCTTCTATGAGTTTGTCATCCCAACAGCTAACACAGACATGTTATCCATTCATTGTTGCCCCATATTTTGAATAGTAATATCAAAGACGTCTGTGAGTTACTGAAAATATATATTGTGCTTATGTACTAACTCTGAATAAAGCTTAACAGCTTTCAAAACCTGCCCTTGGAAGCGTGAAATATGTTGGTAGCACATAACCTTAACCTGAAAAACAGGTGAAACATTAGTAAGCACACAAGACATTTACTGAATTTAAAAGTTTTGAGCTTAGCTAAAAGGGCTGCTGCTGAGAACTACAATTTAACAAACCATTTGAGAGTAGACACAGGGTAAACTCATTACAAACCTTCCTCTTCCTTAAGTCTGAAAACTCCACCTCCTCCAGTTCTGATACAAGTTAATAGAACTTCAGAAGCATTTCAATGACTTGTACGCTGGCAAAGCCACAGGCTGAATTTTACTCTGAGGATAGAAATAGCTACTTCTTAACCACATACAATTTTGCTTGTAACATTTGAGGTGATCAAAATATTAAAGGTTATTTTCAGGACTCAGATGACTCACCAATTTTGATCTGATCGTTTCACATTTTCCTCACTTCAGAGCAGGAGCTTTCGGTTTTATGTGGGTCAGGATCACCACAGAAGTGTCACCCTGGGGAATCCTGCACATGGATTGGTACGAATTCAGAACTGAGCAGTCAGGACCAAGGAAACCATTGCTGCAGTGATATAACCCACACAGTAAAAGCAGGTTCTTACCACTCTTTTAAACGCATTTTTTTCTCCACTTCTCATTCACATGGAAAATTCACAACAGCAGCTGAAAGTTAACACTACTTCGACAGATCTGCACAACAAAATCCTTCTACCTGGAAATATAACCTTGTAAAACATCACTGAAGGAGCCATGAGATTCCCTTTCAAACAAAATTATTTAAACACAACTTATGCTGTGTTTTAAATAATAGAAAAAAAACCCCACCCACTTTTTTTTTCTTATTTTAGGGGCTATCAAAATGCTACAGAATTTCTACTTTTAATACTGTTTTGTCATGGATTAGTATTTTAATAGAGCACTAGAAACCTCACCTCGTGTACACTAAGTAATACGAATCAAGTACTCTTATGTGTCTTAAAAATGTAGAATCTTCTCTAACCTCTAAAACAATTCATTGTTTTATTCCACCAAGTATTCAAACAAGAGCTTCCCAAAACATTATTCTTTCTGTACTGTACATTTCTGAAGCAAGACTGCAGACTTGATGATCTTAGAGGTCTTTTCCAACCTTAATGATATTATATTTTTTTCTGAAGGAACTCCGGATGGAATAAAGTTTTTCCCTTTTATCTCTTATGATGTTGATCCCTCAGCTAAAATCACATGCATCTTAACATGTCATCTCCATCAGTAGGTCACTGTTCAGAAAGCCACCATTTGCAGCTACATACAACATTATGAAAATCTGATGATCTTGTAACAGGTTATGTAGAAAATAATGAACTTCTGTCTATCGTTACAAATATAACAGTTACCTGAGTAGCGGGACAGTATTTGCCTTCTATTTTTTGATATGTTTTTAAAGGAGAGTCATGAAAAATATCTCCCCTCTACACACCAGAAAAATCTCCACATAGGAAGCTTAACATTCTTGGACTTTCCCTCTTTATCAAAGCTGGGTCAAAATTTATTAGGTTCACATCAGCAGCTTCATTTCTTAGAGAAACCAGGTTAAAAAAAACAAAAAACAACAAAAAAAAAAACCCCGCAACCACAAAAAATCCTACAACACAACCCAAACCCTAACAAAAACTCCCACCGAAACTACATTTATAGCTGGTTGTAAGGAAGACACTGACACTCCAATTTAAGAGCCAAATTAAGCGTGCTTAAGCAGGATTTCCTTCAAGCTGCAATTTCAAAAAAGAAAAAGAAAGCACACTCGATACCAAGCCTCAACAGAAGCTTGTGACTAATGAAGTTGCACAGCTCTGATTACTGCAGTCATCCATATTTCCACAGGAAAAAACCACACCAATACCAAACTTAAACACAGAAAGTGAGGCTTGACTCAAATGTTGCACTATTATATGAAGATTCTGGGGTAATAAAAAGCAAATGTTTCAACAGGTTCAACAGGCACATAGGGAGCAGCTTTCCTGTCACCACTGGCCACAGTAACTCTTCCTTTTCAATCAGTCACCATGACCCCGGGTACCCTCAAATATTCTCATGGAGCTAAAGAAGGAGAAGAGGGGTGACACTATCAGTGGTGTCACTGCTGATCGAACTAGGAGTAGAACCTCTACTAAAAGTGTGTCTGTTATCTGCGCTTCAAATGCCACTTCTTGGATGCAAGGAATTATAACCTCATTGTACCAGACCACTGAGGCTTTTAAAAACCACATAGCACAGAAAATAAGTTTTCTGTAAAAGTATTCTGTAACATCAGTTTCAGAACTCAGAAGAGACATATTTTTCAGATGTGGAAGCCCCGAATGTTCCTCTAGACTTACATTACAATAAAAGTGTATCTGCAGTCCTGGATATGAGTTAAAGCTCTATTTCAGTCCCAACGGTGTCTTCACGGACTGAAAGCTTCATATTGTATAGGACAGAAAAAGGACAAACCTACATGAATATACTTTTAAAATATATTTTAAAGTATATTTTTAACATACTTTTTTTCTTGAAGAGCTCATTTTCTTACATTATCAATGGCTAACAGTAAAAAAGCATGGGAAGAAGGAAGACAATGAAAATCCCCTCCTGGTTAGTTCTGTAATTCTCAGACAAGCGAGAACCTGCTTTCTTCTCCATCCACTATTTCCATATGGCAGAATGACTGAAAAGCTCAATCTGTAAGCAAAAGTCAAATTACTTTTTTTTTTTCTTTGACAGGGTTAAATTATTTTCTTACACACCAGTGACAGGTAAGTGCAGCCTCCTGGATTAAAACAAACGTCTCATGCAAAGCAGGTTCTTTCTTTGCCCTCTTCCAACCTTAAACTGGAAAATTAGCCTTCCAGAGATCTTAGTTAGTTATAAACACTGTAAAGAAAAGGATCATTTACTAAACACTGAATAAGCTTGCAGAGGTTGGGGAAGAAGAAAAAACAAGTAAGGTATTTAGTATCTCAAATGTTGCACTTCGCTTCTACAGCTGAGTTTCAGGTAACAGACAGGTACAGAATAAGCATTTTGCATATTTGCTCTGAAAGCACAGACACACACCCCAAAATAAAAAAGAGAAAAATGAAAGACAAACTTCTTTCTTCTCATTTATCCCCCTGCTCCTCCTTCTAATAAACTTTAGCAGAGCAATGTTTAAACCAACCACAATGTCTCCTCCTCTGAAAAAAACCCACATGGATGCATTCCTGTGTGACCTCATCTATGTGATCGTGCTCTGTCAGAGGGGTTGGACTGGATGATCATTCTAGGTCACTTCCAACCCTTAACATCCCGTGATTCCGGGACATTTTGAAGCATGTTATTTGTTTCATTTTCTGAAGAGCACTTGACCTAACCCGGAACCAAACACACCAGCATAGCACTACCTTGCCCACCAATTCACCCCATCTGTACAGAACAAGCTGCATCCATAACACACGCAGCAGCCAAGCACAGCACCTCCACGACCCCGCTCACTTCCCTTCGAGAGGCCCTGCTTGAGCAACACTGAGCCCGAAAGATCAACGCTGTGTTCCAAAATATCATTGCAATAGGACAAGCAGCCCTTTTGCCAAACATGGAAAACCAGAATACACAGATGAGACAATTAGGAGGCCTTTCTTATAGTTGCCTTTTATTAAAAGCATCCCTGTACATCTTTAATTATTCTTTAGAACCAAAGTCTTCATATTTTACTTGGTATTCTGGCACCTTTATACAAAGAAAACAACCAAAAAAAAAAAAAACCCAACCAAACCAACTTTGCAGCAGCATTAAAATACCCTAAAATCTGGAATTATTTTCCATTGTAGTTCAGATCCAAGTAAACATCACATTTCATATATGTATTATCTTCATTAACATTACTAGATTTTTTTTCTGCTCTTCTCACAGTAAGCGAACAATAATGTTATCACCAAACATACCCAGAAGAGTATCTCGTAATGGGAAGCTGTTTATTATCTAAAAATCTTGAGCAGTGAACAATCTGGACAATTTACATGTATCTACAAGATAATCCACAAGGGCTGCCTACATGCAGCTGTTGCCACAATAGTTAATATTCCAAGAGAATGATGAGCGCATCGGAGCTGGACAAAGAAATCCTCATTCAAAAGTCACTAAGAGGTGGCAGATACAGACCTCAAAAGTTTTACACATTTTAGTGATTTCAGAGTCCTCCATGTCTTGAAATAAGGTATTTACAAACTGAGTTGGTCTAGTCTTGAAACTTCTAGGAACCATTTTATACCTATTATGCCAGTTAATTTGTATTATTTAAAATGATGCATATGGTGAAATTTTGACTTCATTAAATATAATTCCCCCCCTCCAACAATTAACTTTAATGAGATGAGATTTCCCTTAGCAAAGGAACCCCTAAAGCACGGATTGTCATACCAGGTAACTACGCTAGTTCTACTCGTGGCCTAGAAAACACCAGTAGTAGTGCTTTCCATTAAAAGAGAAATTAGGAAGAAAATGAAGGTTCTACATTGGTTTAAGGGTTCTTTCTAGAAAATAATCCTATTATTAATTCATACAGAGTTTAGTTTCTTGTAACTTCAATTCATCTTCTACTTGATGCTGTAACTGCACAATTCTACATGCTATAGTTAAGTGCAAGCTGGAACAAGGTACCTGAACCTATCATTACAATTTACATTGCACATCTAACTGGTGGTATTTAAGCAACAATTTTTCATTACTAATGTATTACACCCAGGTGTTTCCATCTTGTAACCGGCCAATACTTCCACAAAGTTCCGGTTGCTTGCATTTAATCACTGAAGTAATTGAAAGAGAAGATTGATGCAAAGACTGCGACAGCAGCTGCTATCACCACACCTAAAATGACAAAAGAAAGGCATTCGGTGAGCAGTGTAGAGCAGTGCAGTCATCAGCAGCTCTAGGGTGTGGAGGGCAGGGGCAAGGCAAACCACATGCAGGAGGAGAAACTATGAGAGCCACCCCAACAACTATCTACCACTGCCAAGCCTAAATCTAAAGCTACCACGTCAAGTAACTGAATTATAAAAGCTTTGCATTTCTAAGCAGAGCAGGATCCTTCCAGAAACCCAGCTGATTGCTTTCTTCTGTATGACCTTGGCCATGTCCTGCCCGGAAAACAATGCCCTGCCTGCACTACCTAGTAATCAAAGTAGGAAAAATAATAAAATTTTTAAGCTTTAAGAAACAAAGGCTATTGAGTTTTTTCTTCTGTATGGGACTACACCTACTGTGTAAGTCTTTGTAGTACAACAGTGATTTTACTATTGATTAACACTCTTGTTACTGATGCAGTTGAGACGATGAAAAAAAAATAAAAATGACCACCTCTGTGATGATTCAAAGGAAACCATTTTTACATCCACAGCAAACACGTTATTTACTGCTACTACTCTTTAATCTTGTAGTTACCATGTTCTACTTCTAAGAATTAATACAAAACAAATGTTACAAATAACTAAAGTATAGGGAAAAGACGGTCAAAGCTGTCAGCAAAGAAAACTGTATGAAGAGCAGACTGAGGTCTGTGAGCTGGATGAAGGAGTATCAGAGGTGTTGTATTTGAGAGATGGGTTCTGTGGCGGGTGTTCCCTGAATTATCAAAGCTGACAATTAGCACCCAGGCCCATATGTATTTGTCAGCCTCAGGAGGAGATGTGAGTACCCAGCCAATTTATGGATGCCTACTTGACAAAGCCATTCAGCTGTGTTTGCTTTTGAAGTACGGAATTACAGAAGTGGTAGCTCTCCAAAAAAAGAAATAAAGCTACATGAGCCTTTTGTATTGACTTGTAGGTTGAATGAATGTGAATGTTGGTTTTGTTCTAACAGTGGGCTGTTCTTTCTTCTCCAGAAACACCCCTCACCTACAATACTGAACTGGGAACTCATTTTAGACAAGCATTGCATTGATCTCACCAGGTTATTCATAATGGTGTGGGAAGCTAAACGCACCGAAAGGGCCCAGTGCAGTTTCAGGATTGTCACAGCAAAAGCCAGGAGAGTGACATACCCATATTTTGTTGAAGTTTCACCAGCAGTGTTGCTTTTGTCACTTGTTTCAGTTGTGCATCATCTGTGTTGTCAGTAACTGGACAAATATCAACTGCATGGAAGTGAAGAAGCAAATACCAGGTGAAAATCTGACAGTTGCAGATTACAGCTGAATAAATGCAAAAGGCAAACACTCCATGTATCAGCTTTCTAAAGCACATTTATAGTGAAAAAAAGAAAAAGGCAGTTTACTGCAGTAGAAACGGTACCGTAACAACAGCATAGTACTAAACTGTTCTATCTGGCTGGAAGAAAAAAAATAAAAGAGAAAAAAAATACATTTGGGAAGAAGTTCTTCCAAAACTCATTTTCTCCACCCTGCTTCCAAAGAAATGTTATTTCACCCCCTTTACATAAACTGGGGGGAATTTGACTACTCTGAGAGGGAACCACCAAAACAAACTATTAACCACCTTCCAAGATCAAAGTGTTCCCTTCAAAACCATCTGCCCAGAGTTCAGGCTACACATAAACCCCACTGTCACTAAAAGAATGATCCCAGCATCATTTACCTACCCAACAGCTATAAATGGTTTATTTTGAAAGCACAGGAAGTATTTTTCAAGATCCCCTCAAAAATACCCTTTCAGAGCAGGCCTAGAGGATGCATCCCTTCTTTGGAACAATTATTAAATCCTTGGACTGCTCAGACAGGATGTGAGAAAGCTCGACTGATGGGATTCAAACCCATTTCTATTTCCTTCCCAAAGATTTCCCTAATCACTTGGCTATATCCAGCTTGTGAGAGCAGAGGAGAAGAGAGATTAATCTCACAGCCTCTAGCTGCACTTGCTTGTTTGTCCCACACAGAGCAAGCACAATTTGGAATACACAGTTCAGTGCTAAGGATACTTGATGGTGGTGGAGCAAAGGTCTTCCATTTGCATTCCTGTTCCCAGGACAGTTTGCTATGACATCACTTGTCAAAAGCTCTGATTTCAGTAGTTGCTGCAGCTGCAGATGTCTTCTGGACAAATAAACAGTAAAAGAAAGGGCTGTGCTACCCCAGAGAGAACTGGATGTCTTCAGGAAGAACAGACTGGGCATGCTAATATGAAAAAAAAAAAAAAAAAAACCAACNAAAAAAAAAAAAAAAGCCCAACAGACCGTTCTTCTTCAGAAAATAAAGAAGAAAAACCCACAGCAGAACCAGGCATCAAGCCTTAGCAGTTCCATCAAATACTGATCTAAATAAAACCAGATCTCCCATCTCCAGAGAGGGTTTGTCAATCACCTATAAATTGCAAACTATATGCTTGAGTAATAAGCCACATCCGCTGTATGATTCATATGAAAATGAATCATGGAAAACTACTTTCTCTAGCATATCATTAGCTATTGGGGAAATGTATGTTCAGAAAGGTTGTTTCTGTCATCTGAGATGAGTCAGGTGCACAACTGTCTTCCAAATCTTAAGCCACGTTTGCACAGGATCTGCTGCCACACAAAAGCACTCAAACTATACATTTAGGACCTGTCTTTAGATGGTTTTATCCTGAAGCCACTGACTTTGTTTAGGGTGTACTACAGCAGAGCAACTAATAACTGTCCAGTATGAAACTTACCAGGATAGCAAGACACACACACATAACTATGCAGGCATTAAGCATAAACATTGCTTGGAGATCTCTCTGCAAATTGCACATACATGTAAAACACAAATAAGGACACTACATCGCAAAGCCAGGGGTGCTTTTCTGCAGGGAAGCCATCCAGTATGTCTGAAACCATCTGGTCCATAATGAGGCCACAATAAGTTTCAGCATTATTTTTTCTGTGCAAAGTAAACAAAAACAAACAAACACCCAAACACCACCAAACAAACGAAAAACAACACCTTCATCTGCCTAAATTATGAGAAATCTTCAACTGGAGTAAATAACTTATTGCTGCAAGATAGCTTTCTAACTACCTTAGCTTTAGAACTACCTTAACTATCACAATAAAAGCACCATGTTCTCTCCAAACTAAAGGAGTTTCCAATTCCCTAAAATAGCACATCGCTTTTAGAGAAGCCAACCACATTTCTTGGGTCACCTTTGAAGTCTAGATCCAGCAGGTTTCTTTCTGCTTTAGTTCTGACCAGCAAGAAGGAAGGGTTTGTGCCCCCTAACTTGATGTTTCTTTGCACCTCCCTAAGAACTGCTGCACTTTTCTGAAGGTACCTTTTGAAGCTGTGCACTGAGGCAGCAATGTTCATTTGCTCAGAGGAATTAAAAACAGGAAGAAGAATAAAGAAGGAACACACTTGAGATAATCCATTACCAAAAGCATTTATGCCATTAAGTCAAGGAAGACTCACATGTGAAGCAGCTGTAGAATAAATTGCACTAAGTTTTCAAAAGCAGATGCTTTCTAGTACCAATTATATTGATGTTGGAAGGAGAAGGTTAAAAAATTCAGGCTGAATAAGCATATAATGCAGTGATCTGAAGCCAGGGTAACAAGAGTGGAAGGGCCCTCAGACTCAAGGACCAAATGCCCTCAAAGGTTAAAATAACCAGAAACAAGACAAAGGAATTAAGAGCAGCATCTAAAGACAATAAAATTCCATCAAACTTTGAAGCTAATGATTTGTTCTCGATTCTTTATGTAAACCAGAAACAGACTGGGAGAAAGATCAAAACACTGAGGTATCCCCGACATAACCTGTGGTGATTTTAATACTAAAACCTAGACCTCTCATAGAATTTAAATGTAAATGTAGTATCACCTTAGTAGAATGCACAAGGTAATAGCATAATAAATTAGATAACAGCAGAAGTATCCATACAAAGATTTTGCAAGGTAAAAAAGTCACACAAGCAATTATATATAATTTCTTTGTTATTTGTACTGTATATAACCTGCTGTTGTATCCAGCTGTTTGAGCTCACGGGGGCTGGATTTGCAATTTATCACCCAGCACCTGTTTCTGCAGAACCAAAATAAAGCAAATGCCTCAACTCTGTGCATCGATTGGCTTTGCATGGTGGAGAAAGGACACTTTTTTTTAGTACTACAATAGGAACCCTTAACTCCTCATTAATTCTTCAATTTGCTAACAAAGATGGGGAAGTGATTACCACTGCTGAGGTCTTATTTATGTTTATCCACTCAGGGTATTTAACACACCGCCCCCTGCACCAAGGAGGAGCAGGGATTTAGTAAAGCCAATCACAAATGCAGAGCTTTCAATTGCTTGTATTAAAGCACTAAATACCTTGAAGCTCCAGTGTTAGAGCTGTTTATATCTTTCAATTATAAATAAATTAGGTTTTACTTTCTATTTTCCATGTAATAATTTTAAAGCATGACCTAGGAGTGACCTCACTAAAGGAATCAAGAGAATAGATCTGTAGGAGCAGCTGCAGAGGCCATGCTAAGTAAGCAAATAAAATTGACCTTCTCAAAATACCTTTATTTCTTATGTTTTGACTAAAAGCTGTTTTAAAAAAAATATTTTGGCTACACTGATTAGATCCTCTTCTTCTCAAGTGCATATTTTAAAGATCAACAACAACAAGAAAAATTATTTCAAAAGGAGACCATCTCGTTCAGCCCCCCTGCACCAGCAGGGTCACCCAGAGCAGGGGCCCAGGATAACACTGTCCAGGTAGGTTTGGAATCTCCAGAGAATGAGACTTCCCAAATGACATATTATTTAATATGCAGTGAAAAAAACAGTAGATTTGACTAAAGGTCTCACATTCTTATTCTAAGTAGTATCAGAACTACTCCTCTTCAACCAGGAAAATTGAACTACAAATAAAGTAACCAGAATATAAAGCTTCAAAGATTTTTCTTACAGTTTAATTGCCAATACAGGATCACCCTTAACTCATGCACAGAGTAATGTATGTAAACCTTGTCTGACCATATATATTTACATATCTACTGTAATTCAAGAACTGCAACCATGGTTGCACAAATAATGCAGTGAAAGGGCAAAATATTTGAGAGGAGAGTTACAAGTCAAACACAAAACCTGCACAAACTCTTACTGCTTTGCACAAATATATTTATCCCGCAATTAGATTGATAGAAACCCTTAGACCTTGCTAGGAAGTGAGCCAACCTGAGGCATATCCGTATCTGGATAAGACTGACCTATGCCATTAGCCAGTATTTTTGCAATCCCAGTTCTCAGACACTGTATTTACCTGTGTTTATCTCCTCTGCTATATGAATGTCTTCAGGTTGCACAGACTGATCCAACAGCTCAACAAAACGTTCCTGAATTTCTCCAGTGCCCTCATCGCCAAATTTATAATCACTGAGCATCACACTGGATCCAGGAACAGGGACAAACAGTCTTTGAGGCAAGACATGATACTCCCTCTCAAAATCTAAAAGAAAAGGGAGGGAAAAAAATACCATCTAAATAAAAGCCTTGCCAGTTGTGATAAGATTCCTTGTTAATCTCTGACCACAAGATAAAGCTATAGCAACACAGCTGCTCAAGGTTTCCATATAAAAAAAACCACTTTCAGGCACAGCTTGTTTACTTCATACTGTTTTATGGAAGTTTTGGCATCTATTATACTGATTTACGTTCTTACATGAGTCTCTCCAGAAATACCCAAGCGACCCCCAAAACACACTATAAAATGTTAAATAGACTTTTTTTTTTTCTTTCATGTTTAGAATGACTAGCAAAAGAACTCTGCTAAAGACTGAAGATAAGAGCCTACGCAGAACAGAACAGGATTGCAACACCACAAAGGACTGCAAACATCAGGCTGCTTTGTGCTGTGAAGCCACAAAGTATGGGTGCCACCTAAAGAGTAAACTGAAAACTGCATGGACTTGAAAATACCAAGTTTAAATCACAGAGGTTGGATAAAGTTGGGTAACGCCAAAACGAGCCACATTATCGCAAAGTAAATGCTCATTCTCAACGTGAATCATTTTTCCTTACACAGTAACCTGTTTCTATTTCTATTTTGTCTAAAACCACTACCAAAGGTAGTATCTTTTGAAAGGCTTTCCCTTACGTATGATCTTCAAATTGCTACTTCAATTAACTAATGATATTTGATTTAAAATATAAAAATCAAATCAACACAAGAACATAACTTGATACCATTGCACTGTCTCAAAATAGTCTGAATAACCACCCAGCATGAGCTAGGGGATCTGGTCTCAGCAGATACTCCTTGAGTTTTTAATATAAACATATTATGTTTGTATGATTAGATAAAAACAAATAACCATGATACTTCTTTACACCATAATCACCACATACAATGCCACATTTATTTTAGTGGACATTGAGTATTGAACTTCAGAGCTCATATCCCCTAGCATTTGTAATAGTGATACCATAACACAAAAGGCCATGTCCAGATGGTTCTTTTAACCCTACCAAGCTTTTGCCTACTTCAGTATTAACAGGAATGCTTTAAATAACAGGAATGCTTTAAATGGAAATAATAAAAATATAAAGTGTTCAAGTTACGGTTTGGACATCAGTGACAGGAGTTTTAACTACAGAATTTTTAAAAATTACAGAATTCCCCATCAGTGGGAAAGAAGTTGAAATTGCATTTTGCACTTATGAGAACTCAACACAAATTTTATGTGAAAGCCACAAGGAATATAACTGAACTTGACAAAAATCCTCTTCATTTACAAAAAAGTCACTGCTGCCGAACAGAAACTGCACCATTTGTTTTAACTCTGTTCTAACCATACCTGAACTTTAGTACATCAACAGAATTTTCTACCACAACTGAAACTCACTGCAAATGTAAGCTGGTTTTATTTTTAATTCCTACTTTTTTTGTGAGATCCTTCATTTATAATCAGATCTTCAAATAGTATTTCACACCGATCACTCAACGTGTTTATTATGTCTCTTTTTAAAGCCTGCAAGGAGAAAGAGAAAACATGAGTAATATAAAAAGCCATTTTCAAAGCTTTTGACTAGTGAGAAACAAAGAAGTCTCCAATAGGTTTAATCAATGTTGAAAGAATAGTTTTTGCCAGACAATAAAAAATTTAAAAGTCTAATAAAGAGAAGCTAATATCAAAATAATTAAAATTCTGAGGAAAATAGTAGCATTTTTAGAATAAGCACTGACAACATCTAGAGGTTACTATTAAAACCAAACAATTGCTAGGCATTGATTCAATAAAGGGGAGGAAAAAAAAAAAACACCACTGAACAAATAAATCTGTATTTTCCCCTCTATACAAACAAAAATAAGGCAAGAGGAAATGGGGAGGTGTAGATTGGACATAAGGAAAAATTTCTTCCCTGAAAGGGCTGTAAAAGCCTGGAAGAGGCTGCACAGGACAGTGGTGGAGTCCCCATCCCTGGAGGGGGTTCAAAGCCGTAGAGGGCTGAGGGACATGGAGTAGTGGTGACCTGGCAGTGCTGGGTTAATGGCTGGACTCAATCTTAAAGGGCTTTTCCAGATGAAACAATATTAAAATTCTGAGAAAAATTTAGTTTGTGACTTTTTCTTAAAATTCTTCAAAGCTTAATCACTTTGCTAATTAGGCAGATTCACCAGAGAACAGCTTTAGCAACAGAAGACACACCTGCCTGAAGTGAGAAAGGAACCAGATCCACCACACACCCACATCGATGGTTTCTAGAACATCCCTTTTGTTCAAGGGGATGACCCTAGCTCAGACCATGTCTTTTGGGCCAAGAAAAAAAGTATGACAAATCTCACTTATTTCTGAACAATGTCACTGATGAAGTAACAACCTTTTTACTACCTGAACAGCTTCTTTAACTTTTGGCTTGTTGTTATGTACATAAGCTCTGCATTTCACAGCGCCCCTGAGGTTGATGGAGCCACTGCAGACCTGGACTGTGGCTGTTGATCTATGACTTGAACCCTGGGACTGAAAAACAAACATGTTTCACTTTTATTTCATTAACAAGGCACTTGAACCATGAGTAACAAAAAACAGACCTAGGAAATTACTAGCAGACCATGAGATGTTTACAAATAACTTGTTTTCCATTTTTTTGTGNGAGAGGTTGACCTGCTGGAAAACAGCTCTGCAGACAAGGAGCTGGAAGCCCTGGAGGACCAGTTCACCATGCCAGCAATGGGCCCTTATGGCCAAGAATGCAAATTGTCTCCTGAGGTACATGAAGAGGAGTGTGGCCAGCAGGTTGAACANTTTTTTTAGTTCCAACAGAAAATCTCTCTCCTTTTCATTATGGAAAATATATTTACTATTCCAGGAGCTGCCCAGGGACGAGGACTGGGTCCAGTCTTGTTCAGCATACTCATCAAAGATGGATGAAGGGATGGAGTGAACTCACAGCCAGTTTGCTGATAATACAAAACTAGGAGCAGTGGCTGACACACCAGAGCGGTGCTGCANGACTTGATGATCTTGGAGTTCTATTCCAGCCTCAGAAATTCTGTGAGAGTCCAGCAGAGGGTTACAACAATGCTGAGGAGATTGGAGCATCTGTGGGCCCAGTAAATGCTAAGAGCCCTGGGGCTGTTCAGCCTGGAGAAGACCAAGAGGGGACCTGATCAATGCTCATCAACCTCTAAAGGGCTCACTGGGGGCAAGAGGATGGGGCCACACTCTTTTTCCAGTGGTGCCCAGTGACAGGACAAGGGGCAATGGGCATAAACTGGAACCCAGGAGATACCATCTGAACAGCAGGAAAAAATTCTTTCCTATGAGGGTGACAGATCCTGGCCCAGGCCGCCCAGAGAGGTTGTGGAGTCCCCTTCTCTGGGAAGATTCCAAACCCACCCGGACAATGTGATCCTGCTCTGGATGACACTGCTGGAGCAGAGGGGTTGGGCCAGATGATCTCCAGAGGTCCTTTCCAATGCCTACTTACCTGTGATTCTGAGATTCCAGATGTTCCATTGCTTTCAATTTAAATAATTGTGTCTATACAGCTTCTAAAATTTTCCAGGCAACTGGTTTGTGGCTAATATTGCCAACTATAAATCTTTTTAAAGATTTTTCTTTTTTTAAACAATGATGTTTGCAAACACTACATAGTCAGTATAACCTGCAATGTCCTGAGAGTCATCCCATCAGTTAGTACTAAATTATAAGCATGGTCACATTTAGAACAGAATCAAACTGTTGCCTAGAAATATTCTCCCTAATTACCAAAACAATGAGTTTGCTGCATGAAGCACTCAAAGACCAACATCTGGAAGCCCAGGGATGTGTAACTTCCACATGAACTGTGTGATCTACCTCTGCCAAAATAAAAAGCTGTCTTTTCTACAAGGCAATTAACCACTGGAACAATGTTATAACGAAAGAAACTGAGATATTCATTTTATAAATTTCTAGAAGCATTGCTAAACAGAACTTCAGAAAATCCAGCAGCTACCTGACAAATAGGATGGTCTGGCTGTGCAAGAAGCCTACAAATCAATGCCTGGACACAGCTGGATTTCAGGACCTAGACCAGGGCATGTAATTCAGGGTCCAAGTCAGCATAATCTGTGACAGAAAGGAAACTCTTGACACAGACCTGACAGATCCAGCTTATGATTCAGCTTCGGGGATCTCTACCTTCAGCCAGAACTAGCAACTGAGCTTCAGGCAAAAACATTCAAACAGATGTCTATAGGTAGCCATGGCAAGCTGATGCACAGGAGGGATTCTGAACTTCAGAATGATATAAAGTCATCTTGAAATCAGCATAGCAGGTACATAGAGGTAACCTACTTTCAAATTAATTAGCCTGAAAGACTTAAATTCTATAACCAGTTTTTCATGTTTTTGTTTGCAGTTCCACTGTGCGGTTCTTTCACAATATTGTTGTCACACCAGCTGGATATCTAGAGACATGAAATATGTAGATCTGTCCACAATCAGTTTCACAATCAATAGGATTAAGTAAACTGGATCTCTAAACAATAATTCAGAATGTTATTTTACTTTTTTATTCCATTTTATAAGGTAACAGCATGGTTATACTTTATAAACCATTAAATACTCACCAGCTGTGTCAGAACCTTGACATCAGAAAACTGAGTGCTGGACTGAGTATTTACTCTTTCCTTTTTCTGAGGGAAAAAAAATAAATATAAAATCTGTGTATCATGAAACAGGGGAAAAAAAAAAAACAAAACCAACCACCAAAGTCTTTACAAGGTGCCCTAGTTTACAGCTTTGAAGAGAGAAAAAAACAGCACACAGAAAACAGTCATGACAATAAAATTACAAAACCAAATAGAGAGATCATCAGCCAAAGGAGGTGCCTTCCACTCTCTCTTAAATATTGTAGGTCTTAGAAATCTCATCACCTACATTCACACCTTACTCATGTTCTTTAATGAGGAGAAGCATATAGAAAAATTTTTAGTCACAATTCACTTATAATTGACATTGCCAGAGGAAGAAGCAGAAAATATGCAGCAATGAGAGGGGGAACACAAGCAGTTCCGTACATTAATTACCTGAAACAGACAATTAGATCAACAAACACTGTACAGAAGCTGTCTCAGTCAATGCTTTCTCACACTGGAGGTTCTACCTACAAATCTATTCGAGTTCAATTCCTTGCTGTTTGTACTCACCTGCCCTTCCAGTAGCTCTGTATCACCATCTTTAACTTGTCCATTGATCAGAAAAACACTGTCTTCTATCTGTTTGGACCATCGATTTAACCCATTCTATAAAATAAGTGAAAACACCAAAGTCTCACTTGTAAGAAAGAGGAAAGAGAATTTCACTGAAGTAGTTGTATGGTGTAATGCTTAAAGAAATAGATATACATGTTTCAACAGTTACTCAGAGAGATTTAAAGTCTGAGAAAAATCTATGTTTTTCTGAAGCTAAATCGTAAAACCAATGTGTTTAGCACATAACCCTTAAGAAACAAGCAATTCAAAATACTGAATTTTTGAATTTTGATTTTTGTAGAAAGGGACACAGCCTGATAAAAGGCAGCTCCTCTAAAAAGCACACCATAGCCCTGTTCTAACTAGATGAAACATTTCACTAGGTGAAGTGGAAGAGACCTTAGTGGAATGCTCATGACAACTGCTAAATAATTTTGAGCAAAGGAAGCCGGCAGCACTAAGCATGGCACAACAAAAGCTATCCACAATTTTTATACTATGAAAGCTTTGTTGTAGCTTTGAGTTATTTTTAAATAGGAATAACTGGCAATTCTCTGCTGATTAGTCCCACTCCTCTACTCACACTATACAGATAGTTTTCTCATCTGGTTTTCAACAGAAAAAGTCATGTCTAGACCAACTATAAAAGCAGTGCAGCCACTTAGTTACCTTGGTATTCTTCTCCAAGTCGTGGTTTGGTGAGGTAGCAAGCAGTGGAATGTGAATATTAACATTTACCGTGCAGTCCAACGCTAACCAGGAAGCAGACAGAGCACTTTGGTACTTCCAATCTGCTGGTTTAGCTGAACTCTTAAGAGCAGAAAAAGAAGAAATAAAGCATCGATACAAAAAAAAACATATAGCTCTAAACAGAGATATATTTATGCTTAAACATTACTCGTCATGCTTTACAAGCTGTATTTGACACAGTGTGAGGAGCTTACCTTTGGATCTTGCACATCATAGGTTCGGCAAACTACTCTTTGCTACTTAAAGAAAAAGACCCAGTCAAAAGCAAAATAATCAACTAAGAACAATGCACAAGTAACTTTGTACTTTACTTCTTTGTTGGGCTAATTTATGCTGTGAAGTTCTCACCTTTCATTAGTTTAAAAAAAAAAAAGGCAGAGAATCATTTGACTGTAAACTCCAACCACCATAGTGGTGCTGTCCCATCTCTTACAGATATATTAAGATCAATAGGTATCCACTGGGAAAACCACCAATTTGCCCTCATCTCTCTTCCAGCTCTAAGGAAAAACTTTCTCTCCTTGTCTTTTCATTATCAATAGACCCAAAGTTCTTCTGCAGCACCAGTACAAGTCCCACCTGCTCACTACTTCTGGACTCCTACATAGGTACCATTTCTAACAGCAAGCTCAGGAAGTGATGCAATACTTTAGATATTTTCTTCAATTTATGCAAATCAAAGCTGACTGGGGCAGGCATCATTTGGTGCTATCACACAGACAAACAGTAAAAAAACTATGAAAATTTTGCAAGTACAAGAGGGTCAATAGTCTCACTCAAGGCTAATTAGAAAACTTCATGCTTTCAGGTTCCTCATTATGCCTATCTGAAGTCAAACAACTTCCTCTCCCAGTTTATCATTTATTCAGAAATAACTAGAGAAGAGGTTGGGGCAGAAGTCTCACTCAAAAAAGCTTCTTCATAAAGGATACTTTTTTGTAGAAGAGCAAATCTGAAGAGCTGCTCTGTCAAAGACCTCCTCCTCCACATGCTTCCAGAGACGCCTCTTAGTCAGGGATTTCTCCACTGAGAAGATCAGCTAAAAATGAAAAGAGTATCAATTTTTTTCCACAAAAATACTGCATTACAATTTCTGGAAAAGAATCTTGTACTAAATTCTAAGTCCAAGGGATATCCTTAATTATGTATAAACAAGAAATACAGCTTACACATCACTAAAACATCAAGATTCATAGGCACCACACCAAAGTGAAAGTTGCTTGTGAAATCTCAACTCAGCTTCTGTATAAACAAAGATGCACAACACACATTCACACGTTCACCTTGCACACTCCTCCCAGAAATAATACAGCTTCAGTCCTATCAGTTGAGGGTCAGGAAAGAGATCTGGGCAAAACAGCTACTAATTCAAAAAAATACAGATTTTAATTCAGCAACCCCTGATCATCTGGACACAGCTCACTGTTTTTGTTGGTTACTAGTTTCAGTAATGGCAAGCAAGTTGAGATTGCATTGTGCTGACAAAGCTAAATCTTGGACATCAGGCCTCAAAACCTGCTCAACTTTAAATCCCTAATCATGCTTACCCCTATGAAAATGATATAAAGAACCTATGTCAACAGAACAGAAACTAAAGGTGGCACTAAGTAACATAGTGCTGTAACAAAATACAGACAAGAAACAGGAAACTACTAGAGAGAGTCCCTCAGCGGCTCTGAAGATGCTGAGGGAACTTGAGCATTTCCATGCCCAGCAAATGCTGAGAGCCCTGGGCCCATTCAGCCTGGAGAAGACCAAGAGGGGATCTTATCAATGCTCATCAACACCTAAAGGGCTCATGGGGATCAAGAGGATGGGGCCACACTATTTTTCAGTGGTACTCAACAACAGGACAAGGTTCAATGGGCATAAATTGGAACCCAGGAGGTTCCATCTGAACAGAAGGAAAAAATTATTTCCTATGAGGGTGGCAGAGCCTGGCCCAGGCTGCCCAGAGAGATTGTGCAGTCTCCTTTCTCTAGAGGGACTCCAAACCTGCCTGGACAATGTGATTCTGGGCCCCCTGCTCTGGGTGGCTCTGCTGGAGCAGGAGGGTTGGACAAGATGATCTTCAGAGGTCTCTCTGAATACCCACGATGCTGGGATTCTGTAAAAATTCATTCTGAGTCTGGCAGACAGTATTGTGCTCTGAGTAGTTTTTAAATACAGTTCCCCACACCCAAGTCAAGCACGACTAGTTCTATACAAGAAATCCCTTTTGAAGGAACCAGAGCTATAGATCTTTTGCTACTGCAAGCACTCCAATCTGAACACTCAGACACAAAAAGATAACGTGCCTCCATGGCCAACAATTGTGCCACAAGGATATAGTTTCATATAAACCCTGAAGATGTTTTCTGGAAGCCAGAAGGCCCACTTTCAGTGAATACAGTAACGAACATCATGAGTTAACAACTACAACCTGTGTACAGTCCCACAGGACAGAGATTTCTGAAGTTTCGGTCTCAAAACCATGTGTCAAACCAGAACATTTGTGCTTTTAGAAATAAAGCAACCAAACAACCATATATAATCAAGTCAGTGATAGAAGATTGCTCAGTTACACACCTAAAGTTATTCCTCTTTCACCAGGAAATCTACTTACCGTGCGCAAAGCATTTTGACTATCTTTTGACAGCTCTGGCGTTGCAATAATAAATACACCCAGAACTAATAAGCCTCCAGGAAGCATTCTAGAAACCTAAAAATAAAAAGGAGCATTTATTAGTAAGAATCAGAGATCTAGCAACCATGGAACTTGATATATCAATAACTTCTCATGAGACATATATGCATCAAAAGGAGAAATGAAGTAAGCAAGACTGTTTTTCACTTAGACATTCCTTTGAAATGTAGGAATACATCTTAGATTTTTCTCTGTTCGGTCCTATCAAGTCTCCATTCCATCACCAGCTTTGAAAACAATACAGATATTTTGGAGTAAAATATCAATACCTAGCCTGGTTATAAAGGTTCTTTGAGCAAAATGCTTTGAAATAGCACATGCTCTGAGATGGTTTGCTCAATATTTTCTTTCTGTTCCTCCCACCCCTTCCTTAACTCATCCTGGGCTACCTGACTGGCGTGTGTCGTTATCCATTCTTCATCAATGGATGCCAGGCTTGAGGAACTGATATTGTTTTCCTTCTGCTCTTCCTTCGGAGGTGTTCGAACTGCCCGGATTACGTAGTCTCTTTGCGGGGAACACTTTCAAAAACAGCAATATAAGCAAATGCACCATGAAGCTGATATCAAGTCTGAGAATGTCCTACATAATACAGAGACTGTAAGGGCTCCTTTACAATGGCTGCTATTTAAACTCTATGGTTATTTGTTACAAATATAATTTCTTTATGATTGTCTTGTTTAGTGATAAGTTGTATTTTTGCAATTTTATTTTCTGTGTCTTATCTTCCACCATTTAAAAACACTTTGCGTAGTTGGCTGAAACTGCAAATGTTTCACACAAGTCCATTCTGGTCCCATTATGGCCCTCCTGTACTATACGTGTTCAAGATGATGGTAATAAACTTATCCCAGATGATTAAGGCCAATGGGGCTTTCCCTCCATTAACATGAATGAAAGACTTAAAGACACTTACCTGTCCTACTAACAGGCCAGTGACATAAGGCTTCACTTTTGTGCTGAGGTCTGAAAGATACTGCCCAATAGCTTCCTCCACAAAGTAAGTTCTACCCATTGCTGCAGGTTTCAGACTAAGTATTGCAGTTTCAACCTGTGAAGCAATGTACAAAGTCAATGAAACTATCTATACTACAACAGTTATGGGAAAATAAGTGTCACTGAAAGATCCTGAATAATACTCTATCTGGCAACAAAGGCTAGTTAAGCAGCTTTATGATTTGCTTTATGTGTTTTATTAAGGGAAAAGCATAACTCTTCATACTAGAAGATTAACTAAGTGGCCCTTATTCAAATGAATAATTTTAAATACATGCCACAGAAATGACATGGCAAGTCAGGGGAGTAAATGCAAACAACAACGTGCCTCCAAGCAACAATTTCTTGTTGTATGATGTTTCATCAGAGACTAAGATGTAAATCGTGCATTTCTGCATTCACCTTCCCCTTTGAGAGACTTGCTGAATTCTACACATGCCATCAGACCACACACAACTTTCATTCTAATACCAAAGACATTAAAAATACAGCATCCGTGGACTACCCAAAAAGCCATCCTTACAGCTGCCATCGCAGCCACACGAACCCAGGACACGAGGACTGCCACAGACACTCCCCCCTCCCACACAGGCCTAGTCAGCATTGCAAATTTTCATAAAAACTACCTATGAACAAGCTCATGGTGAGGAAGGAAAAGTTGTTTTGAGCCTCCGCAGTAGCGTCTGCTGGAGAGAGCTGCACAGGGACAGCGGAGCTCAAACTCTGGAGGTGGTACGAGGAAGACGGCGGTTGCCCAACTCCCCCTGCCCCACACAGCTGGGGCAAGAGCACCTCTGCACC
>VWZY01011591.1:5332-82524 GCA_013399075.1 Chloroceryle aenea | reverse complement strand
GGAGGCTGAGAGAAGACCTTATCGCTCTCCCTGAATGGAGGTTGTAGTGAGGTGGATGCCAGACTCTTCTCTCAAGTAAATAATGACAGGACTAGAGTAAATGGGCTGAAGTTGCATCAGGGGAGGTTTAGATTACATATTGGGAAGAATTTCTTTACTGAAAGTGTAGTCAGATGATGGAACAGGCTGCCCAGGGAGGTGATGAAGTCAGAATCCCTGGAGGTATTAAAAAAATGTGTAGCTAAAGCACTTCAGAACATGTTCCAGTGGGATGGTAAGGTGGAGTTTTTTTGTGGTTTTTGTTTGTTTGTTTTGGTTGTCTGGTTTTGTGTGAGTTGTTGGTTTGGTTTGGTTTGGATTTTGGGTCTCTCTTAGCTTGGTTTTTAGGTTTGTGGTTGGATGGGGTGATCTTTGAGGTTTTTTTCAAACTATGACAATTCTGTAATTCTGTGTTAGGCTTTACAATGCACCTTAATATTTGCCCACTAAAATTAGCTGCTGTATTGAATACTGAATCTCCACACTCTTCACATCTTCCCACATACATAGAGATGACAGCAAATGGTGGTCAATTAAAATCTCCTTCCTTCATGTTGCCCTCCTAGGCTGATCTTTAAGGTGGGTTAAGGTGGCATTTTGGGTTGCCTTTGCATATCGGGCAAAGAGTGGCATGACCTGCTTCTTAAATTAGAGGCAGCTGTTACACAGCTAAGAACAGTGATGTAATCACCTTTCTTTCACAAAATAGTGTCCTAAATATAGCTCTCAAGGTCTTGGACTGGGCAGAATCATTCCATTAACATGTAGAATACATCTTCATGCTGTTTTGAAAGCTTTTTTGTTGTGCCAGTGACATCTCTAGAAGCTATTTTCAGCTTGTCAGAGATGTTAATGGTAGTGCTTGTTTTAGATATCTGTCTTTCTTCCAATTAATTATGGCTTTTTATGATTCATTTTGTTTGGAAATCTCTGCTATAGAGTATATGAATATGACAGAAGGTCTTCAGACAGAACATAGCAATTATAGATTGTCAAACACTGGTAGAATGAATTGTCAGCATCCTTGCTACAAACAGCTCCAGTCTTTTAAATGCATTTCAGCAAGGCAACAGTCTGGTAATAGTCTACCTAGTGTGATCTTAGCCTTACTGCGAATTAATTAGGGTTTTAAATTAATGTGATAGAAAATGCAATAATTCTTTCTAGTGTCTGATTCAGGCATTGCTGGATGGATTGTTCATGATAGATGATTTCCACATGTAAATAATAGTTGCTGTAGGAACCGTTCATCTGGATTTTGGTACTGTATTATAGTCTGAAGCATTTTAAAATCTGCAGGTAGTTTTGGGAATCAGTTCAAATCCCTTGAGTGGCATATTCCATGTTTGAACAAGAAGAATGAAGGTTACTTGATCACAGATTGAATGTTACTGCTAGGTAAAAACAGAGAGGAAATGAATAGGTTTTTCATATCACAAGGTTGGTATTCATGAACTGCAAAAAATATGAGTTGTGATAAATCTCAATTCAATAGGTTGCATGACAATCTATTTTTTATTTATCTTGTACATCACTTCATATAGACAGCAATATCTACTTTCCTATCCTTTTCAAATTTCAGGGTCCATAAATATGAGACTCTCAAAAAGATTACCATCACTAAATTTAACTTCTTGTGGTTAGAAAAAAAAAGACAAAAATATAATAAAGTTTATGAAAAAACTTAAAGCAAGGCTTGCAGGACATGTTACAGAGGGGATATTGGAAAGAAGACTGACAAAACAGACGAGTCTGTAGGAAACTGAACTTATTAGATGTCCCCCTGCTTATGCCAAATTTCACTGAAATTGGTAGTTTTGAGAGGTATCTGCTACCTAGAGAATGCTGTTGTGATCCCAAGCCGAGTACACAAAAGTTGGATGGATATAACAAAGCTGCACCTACGTTTCCCTTCAACTGAGTAACTGTTGTTTTGCCCACTGTTAACTTCTTCTGGCATATAAGGATGGCTGTGAACAGTTTCTGCACATCAGCCTCCTCATTAGGGCATTGCTCTAAAAGGGGGAAAGTGAAGGTCCGAGCACCCCAAATCACAGTGTCTTCCAGGCAGCTGTAGAAATGACAGCAGAGTATAGGCATTTTATTTTTTTTAAAGCTAGCTCTCCTCATCACACATCTGCTTTCAGAAGTATGCTGATTGGATATCACACCTAACCCTCAATGAAATGGGTGCATAATTTAGGTGATCCAGGTCTCCCTCTGGACATATGCTGAGGAGCAAACGTCTTCTGGGAGAACATGTGGATATTAAATGCTTATACTAAGACTCAAGTCACTGTTGCCCATCCTCTGCTGCAGCCATGGCTGTGGGAAGGCAAATTTAAAACTTCATGCTTAAATTTGCTGTCTATGTTAGACTCACTGTGGCCTTTCCAGGTTGCCAAGTCTATGCAAACTGAGGAAAATTTTGCATGTATTAAAGGGTCATTGAAAAAAATAGTCAGTGGGCTCATTTCTGAGAGGAGGAAAGGATACCAGTTTGCTTGGGATCCCTAATGATAAAGCTTTTCAGCTCTGTTCTGCTCCACAGGTTATGCTGAGACTTAAAGAGAATGCAGGTGAGGATTTACCTGAAATTACAGCATCCTTTTTAAATGTACACATGTAGAGCTATGAAAATAATCTCTACAGATCTTTTAGTCCAGTCTTATTAGTCACTTTTATTCCCTGAACAAAGCACTAGGATTAGCACATGTATATCAGAAGCAGCAACATGGCCAGCAACTCTCTTTCATTAAAAGCCTAATCCAAATACCACAGGAGTTATCAAAACATTAACTCACTTTCAGGGGCTTTGTTTTCAGCCACTGGTGCCCTGCCAAATCCCGTATTATCTCACTGATCTTCTGGTGTGGGGAAGCTCATCTTGCCAGTTTCTTGAGGACTGCACAAGACTTCAGCTGAATATAGCAAGGTTTTATTCCCCTCTGATGCATTGAAGAAACTGAAAGACCAGAGAAAAACAATTTCTCTAAGTGGGAGACTGCCTCTGAGATTCAGAGATTCCAGATGTTTTATCATGACTGTCTACATATGGCTAATCTAAACATGGAATCACTTGAAAGTAACTATCTCACTTCAGTTTGTGTTTTCCTGTGATCAAGAGAAGTAAATGCTGTTCCAGTTAGATTTCACTTTTAGTGATCTGGTTCATCTAATCTGAGAAACTTTTTGACTCAGTTAGCTCATCCTGCCTGTCTCCACCATTAAGCAGGTCTTGGGTTTGAGTGTCTGAACTCCCTCATCACTCCTCTAGTGATGCTCTTGCTTTCACCCATTCATTACACCAGCCAGGTGTGAGAGGTGCCACTAGAGCAGAGCTCAGCATCTCTGAGAGGGAGCTGGAAGATTCTCCCCTTTGCCATTTACATGTTGAGGAATAACAAAATACAACTGCTTCCCTTTTCAGCTGCTTTTCCCTGCATATATATTCTTCCTTTGATTGCAGGCCAGGAATTCCTACATGTGAAAGAGAACTATAACCCTGCTGTCACTAATGTACTGTCACAACTCACATTAAATTAAACTCTGTGCTTCTCATCTTGGCATGTGTGTGTTCAATCCATAGACTGAGTTTTCCATGCTATCTTCTTCATGTAAGTACTGCTATCTGCATAGAAGAGATGCACTGCACCGATGTTCAGATATGGTGTTTAATTTACTGTCTGCAGACAATTATAGGAAGTACAAGACAGATGACAAATTTTAACTAGATCATTTTAATGTGACTAACAGCTGAAGATTCATCCATTCAATTTACCTCCTGGGAACTTTCACAGTGTTTAAGAATTCCCTGAAGAATCCGTCTGGATGAATTAACTTGGGAAAAAGCTATCTTCAGGCTATCAATCAATCAGCTAGTCATGTATTTCTCTGTCAAGTTAGGTTTTAGCTGCAATTTTCAGGACACTAAAGAGAAAGGTCATTACAAAACATCATCTTTTTCAAGCTGCTATTTCACCTTCTTATTTTTTAATCCCCCAGATGAAACCCAGGAGGCATTCTTCACTGAATGAAAAATACACATGAGCCACAATGGTCCATTATTGGAACCAGAATGTGAGGCTGGTTGAAACATTTTTGAGAAAAAAAAAAAATCACTGAAAATTGGAATTTTATTATAACATAGGGGCTTGTCTCTGCAAGAAAACTATGAGAGTGATTCTTTCCTAATCATTCCTGAGAAATACTCTACTTAATTACTAAATATTCAGTATGTAATGAAACAGTATTCTACAGTCTATAGGGTATCTTTTATACTGGAAAAACTGAAACCTAAAACACCTTTTAGTAGGTTGTTTAAACACCAGGAAAATCCCTCCCTACAAGAAGGTGGCAAGGTCTCTCCTAACCAGCTCCCAAAATAAATTACAAAGTTTCACATGAAAAGCCATGGATGGGTTGTGCCCAGCCAAGTGGTAACGATTCATAGGCAGATGGAACAAGCATGTGAACTGCATAAGTAAAACTTGAGGAAGCATTTTTTTCCCTATACTTCTTACAGTCAGAAACTGGATTTTGTTGAACTAGCAAAAATGAGAGAAAAACTACTGAGAAACTGTATATTTTGGTACTTCAGAGAATAGCATCAGTTAAATATAACAATAGGTAACAACAGGCATCTTTGCTTTGCAAGACATGTTTCTGGCAAATTCTTATAATAATTTAGTTTATTTTCTTGCAGCATTTCAATTTTTCTATGCTTCTCTTCATGTGTGGCTTTCTGGTGAATACAGGAGAAGGTGAGAGATGTCAGACTGGCACTTACAGGGATATAAATCCTTTGTTTATCTGTTACTGGCTGACTCTCCTCTCTCCTTACCCATCCTTACTCAGATAAAAAATCCACAGCCATTTTCCAGGTAAAGCATGCATTTTGGGGCCAGAAATAGCATTGGGAATGATCACTTCCTTCCACTGCCCGCTCATGATGCTTCATGGCAGTGTGGGTGATAAACAGGTACTGGTGTATCTGCTTCATCAGGAGACTCTTCATTACGTGTCAAAAAAAATGCAAGGAGCACTGGAATTCATCTCATTGAATGCAGTGTGAAAACAGGCATTTAGGCTGTTTACCTTATGGAGAGAAAAAGTCACTTTTATTGCATTCTGCTAAAGATAAAATAGACCCGATGACTTGCTATAAAGGTGCCTATTTTTCTCCTTCGCTTTTAACTAGAGCTCCAATGGTGACTAGCTCTGATGGAGGCAGCCATACTGACAACTAGAGTAAGTAGGTACTGGTCACATTCGTCTTCATAATAATTTGAGATGAAATGAAGTCATTATTTTCTCCTCTCCCCTTGAATACCTGTGACTTACCTAGATTGAGTTTGAACAGTGTCTTAAGAAAGGATTAATATTTAAACTTAAGCCACCTTTCTTGTAGGAACATTTTGAAGAAAGAATGGGGGAAAAAAAAAAGTGGAAACCCTCACCTCTGTTCCTTCCTCTGTAGTGACTTAATTCCTCAGATAGGGCAGGAAAAGCCACAGTGGGCAGCAGCTGGGTTAACAGCAGTTATCAAAAGAGAATTACACTGGGGGTTCCAGTTCAAGCAGCTCCCTGGAAAAGATTTTGGCAGTAAAGTAAGAACCTGGCAAGACCACACATGGTTCTGCTATGTCTGACTGCTGACACATGGCCCTTTGCAGACCTCTAATAACAGCCAAGGTAGGACAGCAGGAGGTCTGTCTGTGCTTCTGTGATATCAGCAGTTTAGGACTCTTCTTTTGATGCTCTGAAGCTGTTGCTCCCGTGCCGTCACAAAGTCACAGCACATCAGAGAGAAGATGAGATTTGAGATTATTAACCCATCATGGTTTATTAGAAATCAGTATCAGACCAAATAAAATGGGGAAGGAATCATAAAATAGAGGGGATGAAGAAAGATTTGGACAGATGTTTATATAGCTGGCACTTTGAAGGTTCTTTTAATGTCCACATTGTCTTTCAGGAGAAATAAGTTTCAAGACATAAATTTGGATTTGAAATCATGGTCCAGCACATCACTAAAGGAGATTTTCTCCTTTCTGACAATCTTATTTATGTCAAAACTCTTGGAAGATTATTTTATGTCCATTTTGTGAATCTGCTGCTAATCTGCTGCTAGAATCTAGCTGTTTACATCTGAGTATTCTGTCCTTTCTCAGATCATGCCCATTACTTCCAGTTTTATCTTTAAAAATGATTTCATAATCAAAATAAGACTGTATAACACTGCCAATATTTCAAGTTCTGAAAGCAACGATTCCATAGCAAAAGGCTCCAGTTGCCCCAGTAACAAATCCTTGAGGTGGAAACAGTAACAACTGAATTTTGGCTAACTTTCTGATCCACTGTGTGACATAATTTGCAAGGGAGTCTGAAAAGGCACTAGAAGAATGAGATATCTGGTGTGTACAACCATCTGTATTTGTACAGGTATATTGAAACAGGCTCAGCACCACTCACAGGCATGATTAAATGAAAATCTGAATACCAAGTAAACTGTGAGAGTCTGCTATTGATGTCAACAACAAAGATTTCACCCTTCACTGCTGCATGCAAATGCATAACTGAAGGCTTCAGCACAGACATGTGTACCCCATCTATGTTTATAAACACAACACGGCTATATTGCAAGTAAGCTTGTAGAGTGGCTTATTCTGTAAGAATCCAGGTGTGTGTGTATAAAGTATGTGTTATCCATCCTTTTTTATAAATCAAGGTAAGACTTAGTCTTATAGAAAATACTGAGAATACCTTAACCTTTAAAAATTTGAACTCCATTAAATAAGAAAATGGCAATAGGTGTCTTTGAAATACTGGAGTGCTATAAGTCTTGATTAATCTAATTCATTGAATCATGTCTTGACTCCATTTGCTTTCACAAAGACCAACCCAATATCCACAAGAGTCCTTCCCAAAAAAGGAGTCCATACCTTCATTTTGTTAGGAGTTAGGACAGCCTTAGTAGTTTTAAGGGCTATTGTTAAACATCTCTGAGTAAAATAATCCTCTCTTCATTTTCTTCCCAGTCTCATTTCAACTGATGCACGCCAATGCAACCACAGTTCGGGATAGTGCTGGGGACGGATCTGATCCCTGTATTGTGGCTGCCTTCATACAATGCTGTGAAATAAATCATGTTTTGTTGCATTGTGATACAGCAAATTTCATCTTGGGATGCTATACAGAAGAGGTCAAAGTCATTGTAGCAACCTACTCCACAGATCTGCCATCATGAGTGTTGCTTCATCATCCTCCTTTGAGGGCCACTGCTGTGTCATTTCAGTACTGAATTGGTCACCGGCTGCCATTTACTAAAAAACTAACAAAAGCAAAGCTGTAAGATCTTGCTGATATGTTTGCGTGTTTGAGAATTGTCTTTCTGTAAAAGATAGGAGCCCACTCTCACGCTGACTCATGCCAACCTTCACATCTGTCTTTACATTCTTGAGTCAATCATCAGAAAACATGCTGAAAAATGGACACTGGAAAATGACAAAAATCTCACTGTAAAAGCGTCTGGGTTAAAATTATCAACTTTCAAACTTCATGTTTTATTTCTAACCTACAGAGCCAGATCATAGCATAGAGACTTAAATATTTTATAATTTTAATTGAATCATTTCCCATGCACTAAAGGCAGTAAAGCTGAGCTTCAGTAAAAGACCCTATGTGGTACTGAGTTAAATGCAGAATTATTTTGAAGATGGATCATCATTGCAGTAATAAACAGACATCCATTTCTTAATTGTTCCATTGTGTAAAAGTGAATGCTGACTCATGGAGAGCTTGTGTTTTAACTTGTAAAAGTGGCTTACATAATGGATGGGCATTAGGACACTGCAAATAAAAGGTAAGACAGTGAAAGTAGTCTCCTATGAAGACAGGCTGAGGAGTTGGGTTTGTTCAGCCTGAAGGAGAGAAGGATCTGGGAAGACCTTAATGTGGCCTTTCAGTATTTAAGGAAGCCTACAGAAAAGCTGGAGAGGGATTTTTTAAAAGGGCATGTAGTGATGGGACAAAAGGTAATGGCTTTAAACTGAAACATAATAGGTTTAGATTAAATGTAGGGAATAAGTTCTTCACTGTGAGGGTGGTGAGGCACTGGATTGCCAAGAAAGGTTGTAGATCTCCCCTCCCTTGAGGTTGGATGGGCCTTTGAGCAACCTGGCTTAGTGGAAAGTGTCCCTGGTCATGACAGCAGGGTTGCAACTACATGGTCTTTAATTAAGGTCCCTTCCAACCTAAACCATTCCATTATTCTGCGATTCTAATTCACTGCCATGGAAGCAAGTCTTAGGCAGAAATTACTTCCGTAAGTGTCTACAGAACAACTGCTGAAAAAAAAAAGTAGGCAATATTCCATGAATTACGCAGTTTTTAGGAAAACCATAGATGGAAAGATTGAACTAGTTTTGAGAGCATGCAGTTCATTCTTCTCCCCAAATCTGTGAATTACCATGCACTAGATTATGTATGAGGGGTGGCCTCAGCCCAGTTAAGAAATGCCAGAATGTATAGAACATTGTTGGGGTTTAAGTATATGGCACACCTAGAGAAACCCAAAGCTGCCTAGTGGGATTTCTACATTTTCACTTTTCTCAGGCACAATAATTTCTAAGAGAAGGGTGTCCTGGCATGAGAAGACCCATCAAGCAAAGAAAGGCCATCATGGTGAGGAAGGACCAGCCAGTGACTGGCTGGGTGGGATGTGGCTTACATCTGCCCTCCTGAGGGACCACAGCATGCATAACAAGCATCTGCCTCCTCCAGTGGGACTAAGGTTCAGTAACTTCTACCATCATCTTTCTCAGAAGTTTCTTGTTCACCAACATCCATAAAAAGTAAGCATTAGTTCACAGCAGTTTGGACAGTTTTGGGGGAAGGAGAGTGAAACACAGCAGCTCAAGTCAGAGAGAGGGCTGTCTCTGTGGTGCTGTGTGCCAATAGTGGCAGTCAGCGTAACACGTGCTGCTAGGACTTTGCAAAGTGCGTTTGTGTACATGGAACAGAAACACTGACAAAGGGACACAGCTGTAATGGTGAAATTTTTAAGGCCTAGGAGTTCATGATGGCAAACACTTTGTGAATGCTGGTTGTGGCCAAAGCCACTCTGTTCTCCCCTCTGAGCCTAAAGCCAGGCTGCTTTCATAAATGGCATGTATCTACCACAGATATCCAAAAATTCCTATGAAGTGTCATTTGGTGACCTCCATCCCCGAGTTTTTTGTCAGGACACTGACTATACATTCACCATCAGTGACAGAGCCTGCTGTTTCAGATAATTTGTGCTTAGTCAAACAAACTTTGCTCTCAGATTTTTCCCTTAGCCATCTCACGGGTATGGAAGTGGGCTAGGTGTATTTTGTTACGGAGTGTGTTACCAACTCATACTGTTAGGTTACACTCCCTCAAACTAAAGTTAATTGACGTACAGAATGAGTAGGCACACACAAGCCTTGGGTCCGTGTTTCTCACAATTATTGGTTACAGGCGAGCAGTGAATACCCACAAGATTTAAACCACAAAAATGTGTCTTAGCATCAGACACCAAGCACCATAAATAGCAACAGCAATAAACTGAAATCATGAATGTGAAGTAATAATTCATATGTATTCTTCAGGCAAGTAAAAAATGTAAGTAAAATCATAATAAAGAGTGACTACATGACTATCAGAAGAGAGTTGTTTTGCAGTGTATGATTTTTATGAGTAAATTCTGGACTTTTCTTGTGTCCTCAAGGACCTTGTTCAAAAATATCACAGAATTTAATTCTGATTCCACAGCTAATGACAACTACATGTATAAATTGGGTTCACTGGAGACTGCACGCTGATTTGCAGTTCTGGATTTTTCCCTTAAATTAGACAAATGGTTTCACTGGCTTTTTAGGCCAAGTTCCTGTGACTTCATTTTTCTTTTTTTTATAATGAAAATGCCCTGTCTCTCATGAATATAGGAGAAGGGCCTAGAAACTCAGAAAACAATTACAAGGTTGGGGGGTGGGAGGGGGAGAAAGAGGGAGAGAGGGGAAAAGGAGGTGGTTGGAGAGAAAGGGAAAGGAGAGAGAGAGAGAAGGGAGAGAGAGAAAGAAAAAGAAGAAGGGGAGGGAGGGATTAATTTATTTGATTATACAAATATGTAGTAAGCAGGCCTGAAAGGAGAATCAAACCTATCTCAGTCTACATTTAATTGAGGAATAGTACTGATATCACAAGGGGTCAGCAATGTGTGTTTTCATATAAATAAGCTATGTCTGTGGACACCATCTTTTCTTTATCTTTTTTACAGATGCACCCACATCTCTGGACTGATGAAATCCTGCTGATGGAACTAGAAGCCTTTAGTCCTCCAGCTGCTGCATAGACCCAAGTAATATTTTGAGAGGGAAGTAAGCTGTAAGTCATCAGAGCTATTTTGAAGGACATGATTTCTTTTGCAGTTACTTCTGCATTTGATTGCTCCCCACCTGGCTGTTTGTACAGTTCCCCTTTCAAAACTAGCCACAATTTTGGGCACTTGTTCCAACTTTCTGACCAAATAGGTTCATTGTATTTTGTCAAGGACTTTGCAAGTATCATAGTGCACCTTCTGCACTTCAGGGAGCAACAGACCTCTGCCAGACCCCATGTCTGTATTTAGACTCATAGCCTTCAGGAAAACATCATGTGTGTGCCATTCCTGCATATTTGCTGCTTTAGAAACTGTTGGGTTTTTTTTTCTTTATGAACAATGAAAATAAAGGTTAAGAACATGAATGTCTGAAACTAACACATCTGTTTACTTTTCATGCTTTTGTCAAAGGTTGCTGGCTTGCTGATCCAGCATGGTACAACGTTTTCTGGTACTATCTGTGTACCAAACAATAGCTGCAGGGACACAAGCTCTTTTACAGACGGACCTACTTACTCAGTATCTTTATACAAGCCAAGTAAATACAATTGCTTTAAAACCAAATCTCTGTTGCTTCAGGCACTGACTTAGTGAGAGGTAAATGAGGTCAAGAAAATTATGTGGTGTGTGTGAATTTAACAAGGCAGAACCTGGCAGACTAACTCATAAGCCTGAATCACTGAGTGCTGCCATAGCCTTGGCCTGGATGCAAACTTTATTTAAAAAAATCATGGGATTTGTCTACTGAAAAATAAATCAAGTGTATTTAAAAATAGGTCACCATGCCATGTGCAATTCATAATGCATATTACCTTAAGAATTCCTCAAGGCTTGACCCTTAAATGTGAAAGGAAGAAAAAAATGTATCAGAAAAGAAAGGAACCTATGCCTTCTGCATTTTCCTAGGATAAATGCCTTCATTTCATCCTCTTCCCCACATCACATCAGTGCATAACACTAAAAAAATATAAGGACACATTGAAATGCCAGAACTCTTGAAAAAAAAGGCACTATCAAATAATACTTAAAAAATAAATGAAGTGATTTTTTATTGTGATGAACACTTAAAAATATCTGTCTTTTATCAGTGTTGTGAAAACAGGAGAACTGGGCTTTCTCTGAATTAATAGGTATTTCGACAGGCCTCAGGTTCACAAATAAGAAGATGCAAATATAATGACTGAGCTTATGAAAGTTGAGGTAAAGTCTAATTTCTCCATTTCATACCATTGCAGTTCCCTTTCTGTGAGTATTCAGATGACTGTGATTTTTGTGCATACTGATGTTTGAGAAGGGAGCTTTGCTCATACAGCTATGAATAATCATGTTTTAAAAATCTGTTCATTCAGAGAACACATGCTGTCCAGATACTTTACATATGACTCATAGAGAGTACTAAGGACACAACTGAAGATGCCAAGTTAAATACAGAAAAGTTAGGAAGTGATAGACTCAAAGAACCTTAATTCAACATCTTTATGTGTGTGCAATATTAGGTAATCTCATTGATATAAACCTATGCTACTGAAATGCCCTTGTTTTGTTTTATCATAAATTAGTTTCTGCTTAGAGGCAATTTTTTTATCTTTGCAGGTCAGATTCTCGCTATTTCTGAACTACATTTGCAAGAAGGGATTTACAGCTCTCACCATACAGAGCAATCCAGAATAATCCCCTGAAGAATTTGTGTACTTATAAGTGAAAATGCCCATTTGTCACAACAGTCCCTCAGTTCACCCTGTATCCTGTGGGTTTGCAGAGGAGGATCCACAACATCGGCACACAATTCAAATCAAAGGCACAAAACCTTCCCCCTAACTGTAATGGGACAGGGACCAGGCCAGAGCTCAGCTCTTTTGGAGCCTTCAGGAGCTAGCATGCAAGGCCAGATCTCGCTTGCTTTCTGTAAAGAGTGGCCAAGGGGTTTTTTTTTGAGCTTTGTTCGCAGGAAGGAGTGTTCTAAACATTTATTCACAGTATGTAAACAGTGGAACAGAAACAGTTCTTCATGGTAGAACATAAGATTTCAGTTCATCGTGAAACTAAATAACTGATATCCAAAATAACACGTCCACTAAGGATTTTTGATACCAACTAGGGTAATTTTTTACTTGCGTGCGATTACAGTATAAATCCTAGGCCATATAAATGTTTAAAAGTGCTGTCAGCTGGAGGGCTAGCAAATGTCTGCTTGGTGACAAGATAGACCTTCATCATTTCAATTTGTTTTATAGCTGCTGTTGGAATGTGGAAGACTGTTCAGATCCAATAAATGGAAAGTTAAAACACAAGCTTCTGCCATAGCATCTGAAGATTTACAACAAACAATTTTTTTGGCCAAAAGTAGTTCTTCTAGAAAAAACTCTAGCAGTTTAATGAAGAAAAAAAAAAGTACAATGTGTATGCTTTATGATTCAGGAGGTCAGATGTCTACTGTCATTTGTGTTCATGGGCTGGGAGGGGGTCTAGACAGTTAGTTTGCAGTACATTCTATTTTTACTCAGATATGAGAGGGAAAGAAAGAGGGGGAAATTTAAACACTGTGTATTTTATAACTAGTCCAGAAGGAACATATATTTTAATTTTTTTTTTTAAATAAATTATTTCATATTTCCTTCATCCACATGAGATGATCTCTGTGTGGAAAAAAGTCCAAAGCCTGTCCCTTTCCCCTTACTTTCAGCAAAGCATGGTGTCAGTTTTACAGAAGAGGAAATGGAGAGAGAAGTTAAATGATTTGCCCAAGGTCACATAAAAAAGCTAATATTGGAATCAGAAATGGAACCTACATTATCTGATTCCCTCAGAGCTTTAAGTGCAAAAGTGTCCATTTTTCCTATATTTTACTTTTTCCTCCTCTTTTGTGATTGACATTTCAGGCAGCACATTTCTATGGCCTTTCTTTGTTAATCCTCTGAAGCTTTATAGAGTCATAGTAACAGGACACACACCGTATAAAATATCTGCCATGTATGAAATAATAGCCATTCTCACACATAGCTCAGAGTTAGACAAGAATAAATGAGCACCATGTCCAATGATTAGCTGCTTTCTAGTGTTTGATGTAATGTATAGTTCAGCTGTATGGATGATGGCTAATGGCTAATTAAGCCTCAAAACTTTAGGTACAAGTAACAACAGTACAACATTTGGGTTTTTTCCCTTCCAAAATCTTTCACATTTATTAAAGTGTTTCTTTCCCCTCTTGTGGCTTTCCATCAGATAGTCAGCTAACTGGATTTGTATGAATCAGCCAGTGTCTTAGCCACAAGAGAAGAAAAAAGGGTCTCATTTTTAATCTTCTCTTTCTAACCCAAAATGACAGGCAGCGTGACAATCTCATTGACCTAGGTGTACAAATGAATGTGCCAGCAGAACTTGTTTGTAATTCACCGTGGCAATTAAGGATGCACTTGGTAGCATTGCTGAATTGGGACTGTTTACCTCAAGTATTTGAAGTCCTTTGTAGCCAGACTGTTCAAATTGTCCTGCTTGTCATCAGTGAATGCAATGAACTAGAAAGGGTGAGGTGCATTGCACGCTCAGGCAGGGAGATGCCCCATGTTGCCCAGACCAGCATGGGATGGTCTTGAGTGTGATACCCTGTCTGAGGACTGACTGCATCTGGTGGAGAGCATCTGACCTCCCAAACTCAGTGACACATAGCGGGGGTTAAAGAGCCTGGTCAGAAGTCAAGTCAAAGTGGGACTTCTGCCAGCATTCATAGGATTCAAAAACTCCATAGCTGGTTTTCCTTAAAAAAGAGATTGGTTTCAGTACTTTGTCTCCACAGTGCAATGCTACTTCATCTTGGGTTTTCTGTATAATTGCAGTTTGCCTAAATTAGACTGTAATTACAGCCTAGAACCCAGAATTCTGCATCCATTTCAACTTTCTGGCATTTTTTATTGTTAAACTTTAGTTTCTAATTTTTCAGGTTCAGTTACTCTGAATAGAGAACCAGATGAAGCTTTCTGAAGCGATGGTTGTGATTTAGGTTGTAATGGAAAAATATGTCAGCTCTATCAGTATATCTTTTTCAGACCTTAAAACAAAACATGGCAAGCTGTTTTCTTTGCTGAATTCTTTCCCTCTCTTTTTAAAACATAAATCGTCTCAGCTTATTTTAATACAGACAGGCAAAGACCTTGTACTTTAGATCGGGTGCTTCATCCTTGCAATCTCAGAGCACTTTATAAATAGATAGGAGACATCAAAGAAAGAAAAGAGTGCTCAAGGGCAGAAGGATCACATCATGGCTCTTATTGAGGTAGTAAACCATCCTTTACTTAAAGGGATCATCCCCTATATCTTTTATTTGTTAATAGGGTTATTGCCTCCTCCAATTTACTTCATGTGTCATGGGAGTAAGAAGAATTGAACCAATCAGTAAATCCTTTGCACGGCAGAAGAAAATTATTTGACTTGATTAATCTGCTTTTCAGTGTAGAATTTCATCTTGATAGTCATTTAATAAAAAAATTACTAATTAATAACTAATAAATAACATCTCTCAGCCATAGTCTACTCTGAAATACAGCTTCATGACTGAGACTTTGAAAGCTGTAGGTTCTAACGGGAATTGGTACCTGGTATTTACTCTATGTTTAGCTACAGGGTTAAATTAAATTCATACTTCTAGATTGTTAACTTTAACCCAGTCCAAGAAAAAATCTAGTATTCCATGATAATAAAGTGAAGTCTGATTATTATGTGTTTTACATTCAAAACATGCTTTACTGAATAACTCCTCTGCTGAATAACAGACTCCTTTCTCTAAGAGACATGGCACTGTGCTTTTACCAGCACACACCCATTGAAACAGCTGCAAATAAATCCTCAAAGATAAGATAGCAGAAGAGTGCTGATAGGCACTTTGTAATTGTCCTCATTGGAATATGATCTAAATTGCAACATCAGCATCATCACTCTGACAAAACTTCACTGATTGTTCAGTATCCAGTGGTAACTAAGATTGTCGTCAATCAAAAATTTACCTATCAAAGTCAATATAAAACCTGCTCTTTAAATAAACCAAGTTCTTTCTATTCTAAAAGTGATTGCTTTCCATAAAATTTAAAATAAAATAATAGGCTGTATTCTTAAAATTCAGAAATGCTGGTGGTGCTTTGTGGAAAAGGCAGTTTGGACCACTTGCATTTCTGGTGCCAGCAGGTTCAGACATCTTCTAGTGCAGAATGAGATGCCAGGAGCTGGCAGTGTGGTGGGGAAAGTTTAATCTCTTATACAGAGCACATCTGTGGACTACCTGTAGCTCTGTGCCACATGGCATTTTCTAATCAAAATTTACCACTTTTTTATCAAAATGTGCTATTTTAGCTGCAAGGACAATATTCCATGGAGTTTTCTTTCCTCTACAGTCACATTTTTTCCAGTCAAAAGAAAAGGAAATGGGATATGGAACTAACACCAACATCCTGCTGCTTATCTTCTGTGCTGACTAATTTTATCAGGATCATCAAATTTCCATGAAACCTGTGTTTATGCTTGCTGTGCTGATGTTAATAAAAACACTGCCCACAAACGAATGCGTAGGTACAGAAAAGAGGTTTCTGACCAGTAAGCAGAAATTGCTTAGCTCAGAGCAGTAACATTCTTACCAAGAGCTGATCTCAACATTTACTACATGTGCCACGTAAGAGGAGACTTATTCTGGGGTGCTCTGGAGGATGGATTCTCTGGCAGAAGAGAGATTTCCACCTGCCTTTCAGAGAGCTTTGTGCTCTGCAGCTCCTTTCTGAAGCAGAGATTGTGGAGCGGCTGTGTGTCTTGGGCTGCTTGGTCATCCTTACTCTGCCAGATTTACTGTGCTTGCATGGCTGTGGGACATTTCCAGTTTGGGCTTTTTTTTTTAATTTCCTTGAAAATCATCTAACCACAAAAGTTAAGAGAAGAGGGATTTAAGAGGTCTTGAGTAAATTTACCCTCAAGCCAGTGCCCTAGTAAGAAAATAAATATCTGAAAAAAGCATGACAGTGGTTGCCAAACCTGTATGGCAGCTTCTCCATGTGGTAGCAGATGATGAGGGCTGCCGCAGAGCAAATATCTGAGGCTTCGCAAGACTATGCTTCTCTTCCCTTTCTTCCTGCATGGCATGCTTATTCTGAATGAGCTTTTGGATTGTTATGGTAGTATGAACACATCTCAAGATAAGTTGTCATCCAGGATCTATGCAGGGTCCTGCAGCTACTTCCCTGGATGGTTAAGAAAACAGGAGAGTTGTTTTTTTTGATAGACAAGTTTATCTAGATGATATATCTTACTAATTCTACTATGAAGATAAACAGAACTGTTCACACTATTCAGGATATTCTTTTAACTATTACAAGTAAGGAACTCATAAAATATAAGAGAACAAAGTGAAGGAAAGACAAGGGAATAAATTATAGCAAGGTCACAATATTTGTTTTTATGAATGGTTATCTCAATTTTTAAGAAAAAAAAAAACAACAAACTGTGTGTGGACCTGAACAGAGGCACTTATCAAAGGCTACACAAGCAATCTTGAATCAGAGCACTTCAGTAACAATCATCTAATCATGCAATCTAATCAATAACAGCCTTCTGAGTATGCAGGATAATGACTGGTCCATCAACCATGCAGGGTGTCACATAGCACTATATGGGTTGGCAAGGGCTGTTGTTCTGTTTGTTGCACTTTTACTAACTCCTATAACTTGTATAGTTATAATATAATTATCTACTCTACTGCATCAGAAGATGTGTCATGATTTACACTGATAAATTTAATGTAATGAGATTTGCCAATGGACATCCTGAAACATCATTTTAGTACAGTTGAATGCATAACTATATTTCAGTAATGAAACTTATTATATCCTGCTGCAGGGTAATTTATTAACACACACTTTAGCAATATTAGTTTTAAAATCAATAGGCGGACTCAGATTTATAAAGAAAATTTGAAAGATAAGTGATTTCAAACCAGTGAGGAGGCAATGCAAAACATCACATTTACATCAAAACAGCACACATGGAGAACTTGCAAATATCACAATTACTTTCAGGCTCTTTTACAGATCTTAGCCAGGGGTGGCATGGAGAAGCTTAGACCCACTAACAGATAAAAACTACACAAATGGATTTTGAGGAGAAAGGAGAAGTGTTGTTCTTTTACTAATAAGAAAAAATCCTCACTAAAACCTCCAAATCTAGCTTTTGAATTCCATTAGAGTTTTAATTAAGGGCATATTTGTCCTGTTTGGGGAGCCTAGGATAGTCTCAGCAGACTGGGAGGTCTCTGAAGTTCAGTGCTACAGAAGCCACAAAAGTTACATAAATGAAAAGCTGCAGCAGAGCTATTCATCCCAGACTTGTAGCAAGGCTAAGAGGGCTAACAAGGCTGATGTCTAGCTTCAAGGCCAGCTGAGGCACGGGAAGCTTGTAAGTGTTTTCAGAAATCACTGTATAATACAGACAAGCCCTGAGTGATAAAATACTGCTGTTTTCAGTTGTCTTGGCTGACATTCCTTATTAGACTCTTACACATATTAATGACTTTACCAAATATTACACAAACCAACAAAATTCTCATGGAGGTCTTTCTGTGATGATTTTCTCATTGCAGGATATAATTAATTTTAGTACATGAGACCTAATTGCTACAGTTCAGCATCTTCAATCTAAATGAAAAAAAGTACCAATGAAGCTATCAGGTTGATAAAGACAATGCTGAAAGCATTAGCCTTCAGCTCCACCCTGCTCACCTAATCCAAGGAATGATTCCACTCTAATATGTGGTTCAGATTAGGAGAAGGAGACAAAAAGGAGCTGTGTCTCAAACCCTGAAAGGATGAAGGAGTGTGGAGATAGAGGCACTGGAGTTTTGCTTCTAGGGCCTCACTGGAGCAAATGGTTTTAATGCTGTATTTCAGCTTTTTTTTTACTACTGTATCTTCAGCTTCACTTGAGAGTTGAATTCTGACCAATACAGAACCCTTCTGTTTTACTCAGTAGAGTTAAATTTATACAGGGTGAATTCTAACAGGCCCATTAAAAATAGGAAAAGAAACCCAGAATTTGAAGTCTTATGACTTTAAACGAAATAATCTTGTGACACTCAATGAGTGTAGAAAGAACAGTTTGTGGAAACATGTGATTAGGGATAGAACAAAACTAGGAAGAGTATAAAGGAGGGACAGGAGAGCAGATAGGCAGAAATTTATTCAGGCGCAGTGGGTGACTTGGCCATCAGAACTCCTGGGCTGTGATGTGGAGTCTGTGTCTTGTCTGCCTCATTCAGAAGCATAAAAAAAACTAAACCGAAACAAAAAACTTTTCCACCAAGCACTAATTAGAAGACATCCTGAGATTTCATCTGAGTTTGGTCTTTATTTTCTACAAAATGAACTCAGTATCAGTAAACTTAGGGGAAAAACAAAGGTTTTTGGTTTTTGCCTGTAACAGTCTCATGATTTTAATCTATCAAATTTTTTTTTTTTTTTTTGGCATTTCACTTAACTATACTGAGTTAACTATACTAAGAGATGTGAAGGCAACACTGAAATTGAACCATCACATGTGCTACCATATCCAAACCAGCAGATTCTGCATTATTTCACTGAAATTAGCTCTGTTAATTGCAAGGATTCACCTTCCTTGGACAAATTTGGAACATTGCCCAAATTTCAGGCTGTAATTAAGAGCAGGAGCAGCAGGTCTGTGATTTCTAGCTTCATTATATATAATTTCAGTAATTTCGTTTTGAAACATGACAAAACTACAAAATGTTCTTAATGTGTCATTGTTGGTTTTACTGCTTAAATTTTAATTGCTGTCAGTCACTATTCAGAAAATAAATTAATTTATACTTCTTGGTATCCATGAAAATTGTATGTATTTCTTCATAAAGACAAACATTTTTAACATCCAGTGCCTAGTTTTGTATTTACTCTCTCTTGTGTTTACTGTAAGTTGTGAAGTTCCTTCTCCTTTTATAAAGGAAATCATGGTTTTGTACATAAATCTTGAATTTTGATGCTGATATTTGTTCTTTACCAGCTATTATCTTCCAAATTTTATAACTGTCCATTATCTTCCTGCAAGGTTTTTTGTTTGTGCTTTCAATAAGGTGAGAGATCTCTCACGTAGGGAATTCATGTCTGCTGATGAAGTTTCTTCAAGGGACTGGTGTAGAGAATCAAATCTCCCAGTCTCAGTGCTGACCTTTGGGCTTGCAGTTGTGGAGCCTTGAATTTATATATTAACAGATCAAGAGAGTAAAGAGTTTGAACAGAAACCTTATATTTTTGTGATTAGGATTCTCACAGGCAGATGAAGCACTGAGAATGTTCCTCGTAAACTGTTAGAGCCCTACCTGAAACAAGCACAATTTGAACTCAGCTCAAGGTAGACTTGTGATTATTGCTGTTATTTTTAATCCTCTGCTAAGCTACCAATGGGCAAAGACGATAAACCTAATCACACTGATCTAGCAAAACAGTAAAATGATCTAAAGTAGATGATGAAGGTAGATAAAAAAAAAAAAGTGTTTTTTTTCCTGCTGTGTGAATGAGATTATCTGGGAGCTGTGGCATTTGCCAGCCAGCCACTGAGGGCAGATGAACAGCAGCAAGTGCTGAAAGCACCAGGACCATGATCTCAATGGTTAAAGAATATGCTGGCCAAAAACTCTCTAGGCTTTGCTGCAGAAAGTGTCTGTATGTAACTGCTTGAAGAATGCATACTGTAAATTCTGTTTCTAAGCACACAGTATGTGAAGCTTTCCTTAAAGCACTTATTATTACTCATAATACCCACATAAATCAAGTGAAACATGGGGCCTGTTTCCAGTAATACCCATTTAATCATGCCTACCTTTTCTGTTTGGCCTGTTAGACAGTTTTTATTCTTTAATTGTTGTAGAAATTTGTTTTCTAAAAGACCATTTTTCTAAAAACAGAGTTTGAAGCTTTTTTTTGCAGTTTGTCAGTCCATGATTTTGCTTGTGCTTAACATCTGACAAGTAGCTTTCCTTTCTGCACTTACTTACCTTTGCTTTTGAGCAGAGTCTATACTGATGGCAGACCTAGTTTTAAAAAGCTACATTCTTTCTTTTTTTTTTGTTTTTTTTTTTTTTTTTTAATTCTGGGAATCATCTGTCATTCAAAGTTTTTAGAAATGAAATATATTCTATCTGAAATTATTTCATCCCACTTCAGCTAAAACAATGAATATTCAGTGATATATATTGGAGGAGTGGCAGTGGAAGGTCTGTCCCATGATTTCTGTATACATAACTAAAATGCAGAACAAGTGGTCAAGAGTAAGGATTCCATTGTTATACTCACATTGCCTTGCTATATGACTGTCAATGCTGCAAAACCTTGGTTGAGGAACAACAGGTAACAAGGTTAAAAAAATATTGTAGTGACAGGAAAGGAGAAGATGGTGGGAGGAGGAATGCAGAGGTACAAAGCAAGATAATCAGACTTTGCAGAACATTGCTCGTTCATGAGCTCATAGCAATGACCTTTTTCCTGACAAAAGGGAGTAAAGGTTAAGCATCAACCATGCCTCAGCCAGCATGGGCTTTTCAGCATGATGCAGTTGCTAAGCTCTCCACAATAGGTAACCAAACATATGCATTTTGAAAGCAACATGAATCATCCTGGAGTAATGATAACTGAAGAGACATAAGGAATAAAACAGTCAAACCTCTGTGAGGCTCTCTTAGATTTCATTTGGGAAAGAAAAAGAAGAAAAAAGGTCAACCCTCAGGTCTCTAAAAATAGTCACAAAAAAGTACTGCTTCAGACACAGAATACAGACAAATGCTTTGCTTCCTCAGGCCTGTACAAGAAGATGTGTGCTGAGAAAAACCACTCAGGTTATGAGAGTACAGAAACATTTGATTTTTGTATGTGAAGAATTTCATGGCTGCTTTTGTAAAGCTCATAGTTACTACAAGCTCTGAAGTAATGCTTTCATTCAGTGAAGCTGGATAGCATCTTCTACAATTCAAGGGAAAAGAGACAGAGAAAACATCTTTCTTAATGCTTTTTATGTTCAAGACAGTCTGTGGTTTCATCTAAATATACTGTAAATATTTTGTAGATATTTTTCTGGTAAGACAAACTGGTCTATGAGAGAACTTGCTGATCAAGAAAACAATACACAGTTATCTCCCAGCAAGAGTTTGGTCAGCTCAGAAACTCGCAGCTCATTTAATAGGAGGGACATATAAGCAGGAGATAAAGTTCAGTGCAGCAAAGCATATTAAGAGGTGAACAGGATGGGATGAAACAGAACAGATAAATGAATGATGCAGGGGGTTGGAAGCCATTCTGCTGTTGTTGGGTTGCACATTTGTTGTGTGGCATAGAATTCACTCCCTGGAAACACTGGAATTCAGGACATTCTTCATTCAAAGGGCCTTTGGATGAATGGATTTGGAGAGGTTTCCCCAGAATAACTAAAATATAAGAAGAGGATGCATACCCCCCTGCCCCTTATCTGTTTCTCATGCTGAACAGAAGTTGTCAGAAACTGTGGAAGTCTTACAGGAAAGCTGAGAAAAAGCAATATCCTGTATCAGAAAGGAAGATACATTCACAATTTTTGCCATCTTCCCCTTCATATAAGTTGGATAGAACCACAGACTTCTAAGATCTAAGGAAAGAAAGGTACGGAAGAAAGATCTTTGGAAAGTATTTTTAAGTATTATCATTAAAAATACATCTTTGTGCAACATCTGTGATTAAATTATTTTGTTGAATTTACCCAACAGGAAAATTGTAGTCAAGATGAAATATCTGAGAGGAGTGTATTTTTGGTACCTGAGAATATTTACTTTTTTTCCCGTGGAAAAAAAACCCAACAAATAGTAGAGTCCTGTAAACCTCTGACAAATTTGATTTATCAGCTGCTTATCAGGAAAGGAGTAGAGCAGAAATGTGAAAAACAAAGTGATAGAAGACATCAGGCTTCTAGCCCATATAACCTAGTACTCCTATTAAGTAGTTTCAGTACTGCTCTCAAGGACTGCCAGAAAATAGAAGAGGAATTATTACCTTCTTGGCTAAATATGACAGCATAATGAGCATTTTATAGATTAAAGAGGAAGGATCAGAATAAAACACAGAGTTCAGATGTTAGACATGCATTTTTATGGCTGTGCAGCAGAATGGTGACATTCAGCAGTATTCTCTGAGGACATAGACCTCTGAGAAAACAAGTGCATTGAAATGAGTTTAAAGGATGATAACAGCAGAACTGTTTGATAGCATAACAATGTCCAAGGATTTAATCTAACAGTTCCTGCATATGGTGTGTAGATCCTGAAGGCATGAGAAAAGATGTGAGGGCTGTGGCTCTAAATATGAAGATTCAGCTTTTTCACTAGAAAAATCATGGAAAAGTTCCCATATACTGAAACTGGTTATAGTGTTTGGAATCATTCTGTCAAATTTGGTGTTGGTTTTATGATTTTATTAACGTGGAAATACTAACAGAATTATTATGGTTCTGTAAAATAAGCTCTGCACTTCATTTCAGTGCTCTTAATCATGAGCCTGCACACTGATGAGGCATTAAGCATAGAAAGGCAATTACATGTTATTCATTCACTACATCTAAGGAAGCTGGAAATGGTGGTACCTGTATATATTCAATAAAAAGTCAGCATCTACCACTTTTGACAATGTTTGAATTTTGGTGTTACTTGTACCCAGCTAAATATTTTCCCGAAACTCATGAGAACACCTGAAACACCCACATTCCTGCTGAATTTGTTTAAGAGCAGCAGATCCAAAAATATTTAGGAGAGTATGAAAGGGGGAAAGGCAGATCACAGAAACAAACTGAATCATCACACAACATCTACTATTTAGAAAAACAGGTCAAAAAATGTAAATCCACACTCTTAGTCCTCACCACAAAGCCATTCAGTGTTGGCTGCCCTGTTTTCCAATGCTCATTAGTATTAAGAAAAGGATTTACAGTCCTAAGGGGATTCTTAACATTTCCTAAATTTTGCTACATCTGTCTTCCCCTCCTATAGAAGTCTAATACCATTTTTCTTAGCATTCTAACACTTTCAAGAGCTTTCTAATTCCACAGAGCTACTACTGAATTATCCCACCACTGCCACAAATGGTCTGCTGAGCATCAAGTGGGAAATAAATGAATGAAATGAGCAAACAGAAAAAAAATGGAAAAAGAAAGGAAAAGAAGACAAAAATAAAAAATCAGCAAGAGAGAAGAGTGGGATGAAAGAGTGGACAGAAAATTACAGTTTTTGGACTGTGGCAGAACTGTCTTAGGCTGTCAGAAAAAAACCAAAGGGATCAGGTTTTCATGTAATTTCTAAGTATATGTCCCTGTGATAGCTAGGAATTCATGTGAAGCAGTTGCAGAAAGTGAGGAGATCATATGGCTAAGATGCAGACATAGCAGCTTGGTTCAGCAGGTAGAGCAGACACTGAATGTCTGGAAATCTCTTTTGGATTGTTTGTTTGCTTGCTTTATTAGAGATTTTCCTTGAATTTCTAGCAATTCATTAGGGATATTTGTTTTAATTGCTAAGCTTATAGAATTCAAGAAAATATTTTCTACATGTAAAATCTAATTCTATTATAGAATGAGTGGAGAAACATGTTCATATCACTATTGAATTTTACTGGAAGTTTTTCATGTGCAAATCCTCCAAGTTTTCAGAACATGAGACGAAATTCAGAGTATATAATGGCCAAGATCCTTATTCTTTTTAGGGTTATCCAACTCCAACTTTAAACCATTAACCTTACCAACATTTTTTTTCTTTCTTTTTTTTTTGTTTTAAGCTCCCAGGGGAAAAAAATAGGCAAGCAATCAATAGAGAACTATTTGTGTGTATGACCAGAACTGATCTGGTTAAAAATTATCTGCAATATACTGACTGCAGCAACCTTAGTAGTGTGATAATGGATTGAGGAAGGAGAGTGTATGGAAGCTGTGGACAGCCTCTAAATGAAACTAGAATCAACTTTGTATGGATTAACTGGCAGAGCAGCTAAACCTTCAGGTTATCTACTTCTCCAAACACGCAACCTAACAGAAGAAGCTTGTGCTTTCTCTTTCATAAGCTCCAGGTCTTAGCCTCAATTACCATATCTAACAGGGAGCAATAGGAAGAATTTGTGATGTTCATTCAAATGGTCTGAGAGATCCTATCAGCAAAGAGAAGGATGGATCTGTGCCATTTTAAAGCCTGATCTCATCCTGAGACTGACATAATTCTCCTCTAAACCAAGATCAGTTTAACCCTCTTTGCACATAAACCTTCAAATGCCACAGGCCTGGAACAGCCAAATAACAACAGAAATCAGCTCAGCTTTTAGCATATTTCAGACTAAGAACAGCAGATTAAGTCATACTTCAATAAGGAATATTCTGTCTAATAAAACTGAAAATTTAAGATTTAAGAGCAGGTCCAAATAAATAAAACCAGCCCACTGAAAATTATCTTTGCGTGGCACCACCTCTCAAGTTTCTACATTTTACTATCTCCAGCAATGAAATGTCCACTTAGTTGTTGCAACAACTACATGGTAAACTACCCGGAGAGACCAGTATCTTAGAAATATTGATTACCTATCAACAAAATAGAAGTTGATGAGAAATATCATTCATAAAATACCAACAACAGCATCTTTGCTAACTTCTGTGAGAAATATTGAAAAAGTATGTTGACAGGTTTGCATTAATATAACCCGGTGACTGTGGAAACACAAAAGCAGCCATTTGGTAACATGCAGAAGTTTTGTTCGTGATAGATACTGGAGGATCACTAGTGTGCCTGGGGTAGGAAGGGTGGGAGGATGGAGAAGGAGCATTTAGGCTTTAATAGAAAAGTACTATTCCGCTTTGCCAATGCTGCAGGTTTTCCCTTGCTGTATGAAGCTAGAAAAGAACAATGTGCCAATATAGAATCTAAATATGAACTTGAGTATAATTTTGATTGAAAACAGTATAATTTTCCCAACAGCTGTGTATCTTCAACCAACAATAATAAGATAATATATTCAACCAACAATAATAAGAAGAAAATACTCCAGGCATCTCAGGGGTCTGTAACAGTTTACATCTGCTAAAACATTGGCATTTGCGTCTCAGACTTCATTCTGCTGGATACCTACATATCACTCTGACACCCCATTCCAAAATATTGATTATTCTGTCTTCTTATTTTCATACTACACATATTAATTCTTACACATTTTACACCTTTCTTGCATAGTGGAAGGTAGAGATTTTGCAGAGGAGAACAGAGAGATATTTCTTTGATTTTTTTCTTTTTTCCCCCTGTCTTTAGTGAAATATATAAAAGCAAAAATAAAAGAGTCCTATTCCAGCTACCAGGTGCAGATATTTAACTCATTGCATTGTCTCTCTTGACTCAGAAGTTGGTTTATATGCCCTGGTTTATTTTTCCAGGCCTAATTTAGAAAAGAAAAAGCCAGATGAACTATGATGAAAACTGGGAAATTTGTTGGCATTGAGAACTTCAGTTTACTGAGAAGAATAATAGCTATGGGCCTCACGGGATTTCGAAACCAGTCAGCTACGTTATAGAAAGGAAGGATACATTTCAAGTGTTTCCCATATAGAAGTTCCTACACAGAAGCAAATTAGAATCAATCTAAAGCTTTGAGATTTCATCCTCTATTCAGCTGTGGGATTGGAAGTTGTCATGAAGCATTCACACAAGCAGGGAATAGCTAAGCAACCTGGTTCCTTCAGAGTGAGGGAGTGTTTACCCCAGGCAGTAGTTTTGGCTGCTGTCACTTCCCATTCCAGAGGTAGACGGAGCTACCTGTGTGCCTACAGGCACTTTGGCAAAAAAAGTTAGAAGTGCTCTAAATCCAGAAATCAATTCCTGCTAGGAACTGGACAAGGAGAAGTGGGATGACCTTCTTACTGTATCATTTGTTCCTTTTAATTAAAATGCTCATAATTTTTAGCAGTATGGGAGGAATTACAGAGGGCAGGAAAGGGTGAGATTCTGCAAATAGTGCCCTCAGTTTTATGTGCAAGTGTCTTTCTGATTTGGTTTGTTGGCTTTGGCTCCTTGCCACATGTTGGTCAACTGTGAGTGTGAGGGCTTTGGACATGCATTCAAATGGTAATTGTGACTAACATGAAAATGTAACAAGCTAACAGAATGATACAGGGCCATGCCCTGGAGCCATGGCTTTCTGTCTATAAATTGCCTGTAACACTGGCAGAAATCCTAAATGAAGAACAACCCTGAAATCAGTGAGACAGAATGATGCACTTTGGAACAATATCAAAAGTTTTAGGGGAGTGGAAACACAATGACAAGTAATTCACTAATATCTTTGTTGTCATTAATGAATGATTGATGGCAGATGTGCTGATATTCACATGATTAAATGGGTTCCAGAAGTTAGTGAGGACATGGATTACTTCAGTTAGTAAATAATTGCTGAGCTGTAGTGCACCACGATTCCTTCCTTTAGCTTCTGCTCGTTTCAAGAACCTTGTTTTAAAGTCAATATGAAGCAATCTGGTTTATGTTTCACAATGCTTGTGATACTTGTTTACTGCTGATGAGTTACTTAATGATCCCGCTTCTGTCCTTGATGCCATCATGTAAATGATCCCTTCCTAGCAACACTAAAAATGTGACCAAAACCCATAAGAATAATGAAACCTGGATAACTTAAGTTTATTATTAGAGAGCAGTTGGTAGTTGGCAAGCATTACCTTCCTCAGGCAAGAAGTACAAGTGGAGTGTGAAGGCAGCAGATCCTGCAGTGTGACATCTGCTCTGAAGTGCAGTAGGTGAGATCTATCTCAGCATCATGTTAGTACTACACATAAATCTCCCATATTGCCTCCATCTTAGATACCTTTTTGTTCACACCAGAAGCTTTTAGCTCCTTATACACTGTGAGTCAAGCTACAGGACCTCAGTGTGCTCAGTGTCCAATGGCACTAACAGTATTTCAATAGAAAGAAAAACAAAAATACCATTCCTGTTTGCTGCCCCAAAGTCAACAGATGAAGGGCAGAACTGTAGCTGAATGTAAATATTGGAAGTTGAAGATGTTTTCTGAAGGCAAACATATTTTGAAGTCATTTAGGCCTACATTCATTTCCAAATCCATGATAAAATAAACAGTACTGGTAGAGCGATTAATTACTTAAGTTGATTACGCATAAAATTTCTCATCAGGTTTTTCTCAACATAAATATAACAGTTTTTACAAGACTAACTTACAAAAAAAAAAAATTCAATAATGTCTAGTACAGAAAGGTTAACCTATTTTGCATTTATATGGAAAGGAACATTCAGATATTGAACATAAGAATTTTTTTATATTCCACTTATTCACAAGCACATTTAAATTACCATTTAAAATAAATTATCCACTCCAATTTGCTTCCCGACAACCACCTGAAGATGACACATAGGGTGAAAGGAACTTCTCAATAATTGCCAAGTTAATTTATGACCAAATAAATCTGAAGACAGCACCAATTTAATAAGCAACGAAAAGATGACAGTACCAAAAGATTTGTGGAGGTAACCTCATACCTGAGAGTGGTCGATGACATACTAAATTAAAGATCTCTCTTGTAGAAGCCAGCTAAAAGCCTAAGGAAAGGATTTATTAACTCATTTGTCATTAAACCCAGTGTTTTTTTCAATACACTAGAATTACTGGAAAGTTCATATAGTCAAACATGAAAGGGGTCAAAGTATTCCAGTCTTGTAAGTGAGGTTACTATCATCCTCCTCATTTGCAGACAGGTGCCCTAAGAATAAGGATTCCTATGAACCCTTCTGCTGTCTCAGCCTTACAAATGCTTATAAATTACAGCAAAAAGACTACTGAAATGACTGCAGAAGTTCTTACCAGCACAACAGCAGTATTTGTCATTACAAGACAGACATATACATTCCCCAACGGTAACGGGAATATGAGCATCTGACACAGCTTCCATAACAGTGACTGGCAACAGTTTTAGTAACTAACTACATGGGGGGGAAAATTAAGCTGTCTGATGAGCTGATACAGCATTTGACAATATTTCCATTTTTAGGTTGTGACAAAGCATAAAAATACCAGTAAAGGCCATGGACAAATTGATCTTACTGTAGAAGACCATAACTCTACTGATATCGGCAGGAGCTGTGTCAGCTTACACGAAACCTGACTGGTGAGAACTGTGCATATTTTGTTATCTCAGTGCATCCATTATTGCTATAATTTTTATTGAAACCTATTATGCTATAGTAGATGCCTATTTGTGAAAATGGACAATTGATTTGAGCAAGTGTGTCTGTAAATGTGATGGTTTTGAGGTCTGCCCCATGGAACAAATTGAGGTTCTTTCTGGAAATGCCCTTGACAGATGCCTGGCATGGTTTTCTTGGCATTTTCAAAAAGTGCATTTAAGTAAGATGATCAGCTTTTTCACAACCCTATTTGAAACCTTCTTTCTCTCATGTGCTTTAGGAAGGTTGGATGGCCACGGGGTCACAGAGGTAGAATTTGAAATTCTGAATATATTTGGAGGCCCCAAAGAAAGCACAGGGTGTGGTTCAAGAAGAGGAACTGCTGCAGTGCTGCCTCTGGACAGTGCAGTTTGAGTCTGACACTTTTCAGGGTGAAGGTATGATCAGTTCCTTGACAGTCTGAAACTCATGTATTGTAGCATGACCTAAAGCCAAATGAAAATAGAGACTTTAAAGTGGGTCCTTTTCTGAACTGCAAGGGCGTATCATACAATTTTAATCAAATTGCTGTTGTTTCATATATAAACAACAGCTGCTAAACAAGCAGAAGCTTCTAAGAATTATTTGTTTCCAAGTCTCTCAATTTATAATTATTTTTTCTTGGAAACACTTATAATGTCACAGCCAATACATTTTTGCTCCATGATACTTATTTTGCAACATGAAAACCAACAGTTAGATCTTTAAGAAGCAATGAGCACAACAACTACTTAACAATTTGTTCTTGGCAGTATCTGACCATGTCTCAATACCCTACAGATTAATGCTTTTATAAAGGAAAAATGCAGTATTCAGCAGGGAAAGAGATTATTGCTGGCTGAAGTGCAAAGTAGAACACCGCTTCCTCTGTTCATTTCTAGAACAGGATCTCTCCTTGAATTTTGGCTGTCTCACCTCTTCAGGAAACCTGCATCACAGGCACCCCTTCAAAGAGCAGATAACCCAATTGCTATCTTGGAAAATACTTTATGGGAGGGATTTTGCACAGTTTTACTTGCAAATTATATTACAAGCTCTCCATACTGGACTGAGGATGATGAACGTCATTGCCTTCTATCAGTGCAGCTTACTCAACCACTACTTCAGGACTTTTACCCTTTCCACATGCTGGATATCAGAGCCAAAGGAAGCATGTATGAGTAAGGTTTTCATGCTCTGCCAAGTGTGACGATGTGTCTTTTCTCCATGGGAAGAATGATAGAAATTCACAGAACCAATAAATGAAGGGACTTAATAAGGCAAACCCTGGATTTGCTCCCACATGTCTGTGCTGCCAGACAGTCTGTATCAGTGGCTTTCCAACCTCCCTTCTCCCCAGCTGGGTCACCATTCCAGCAGCAAAGCCCAGTGCAAAACCCATTACATGTCAGGAGAATGTATAAATGGTGAGAGACTCTGACTGTGCACTGAAGCACAGGGACCCAGTCAGAAATTCATCAGGTCTGTTTTCCTGCAGAGCAGTGCAGGCTGTGGACTACAAGCAGTCTTCTTAAAACTTTGCAGATTATCTTGATCCAGAGTCGTAGTGTGGGAAACATTATTATAGACAGTAAGCAATAAAGCAGTAGGTTAAAAAAGAGAAAAAAAAAAAATCTCAATCCACATGTACAGCTATACAGCATCACCCTTTGCTGTAGTGCTGCCCCAGCAGATCATGTTGACCCTATGGCTCCCTCTGGGGAAATTAAACCCATTTATTCCTCAATACACAGCAGGTTTTTTGTCAAAGTTTAAGAATTTATTACAAAGTTTTCATTAGATTACATTTATACAGTGAGAAAGAGGAAAAGATCCTTTTCCAGCTATACTTCCACTACACAGAAAGACATTTTAATATGTTTCTGTGTTTATTTACATTTTAAACTTCACCCAGAGTGATGTTTCTAGCCCTCCCTAGACTGATGCACCACAGACCACTAACCCCAGCCATGGAAACATTAGTTTCACAGAGATGAACCAAATTAGTGTTAGCCCTTTGCTGATCAACAACCAAAGAGAAGTATTCTGAGGTAGAGTTATGTAGATGGAGAGAGATAAAGCACCGTGTATGGTGCTTTATTCCATGTATGGAATACACAGAAGGATCTGAAAGTGTTTAGATTAAGACAGTTTGACTTTATCTACAGGATAGGACAAAGCAGTTACAGCCAAGGTTTTCAGTCTGTTCAGAGTATTTAGTATTGATTACAGGAAAATCAAATTGGTCCTTGAACACACTGATGGTGAGAGTGACAAGGACACGTATTTCTGTAAAGTATTTCTCTTTTGACATAGACACTTGCCACATCGGTATCCAAACTGACCCATTTTTCAGACTATGGAGTTGCCTTTGCTTAATATGCTTGATATTGATAAAGTGGCTCCTGTTCACTTGCAGTACTTACAGGAATGATATCAGGAATAAAACGCAGCAAGAGTACAACTAACCCACTAATAGCACCGCTAACCTTGAAGGTTATTACCCTCTCAGAGTGAGAAATACCTAACAGTATCTTTAAAAGAATCTTTTTTTTTACATTTTAAACATGAACACAGCAGTACCAAAACTGTGTTAAACAGAAACAAGCCACACTTTAAAAGCAGCAGCACTATCATATTTTTAAACAGAGATTTATGTGACCTGTGTGCTGTGCAAGAAAGGACTGTTAGGATGGCAAGGCTGGATTTTCAACAGCCTTCAGGCTACAGTCAGTTCTGTAGTTTGTGTCCATCATTCAGCAGAAAGAAATACCGAGAGGAATTAATAATAAAGTAGAGATCTGTTTTTGCCCTTAGGCCTTCCAGGAATTGTACTCAAGGGCAGCATTTGCATTGAAGCTCTCAATATATTTTGGATTCACTTCATGAAAGCTCTACTGGTCCATACCAGAGTTACAGCAATTCCTCTTGTTACTTCATTTTGGGGCAGTCATTCCCTATGAAACATGTCAGCAAGGCGTAATTCTGCATAGCAGAATGGTGTCTTTTCTAGGGACACCTAGATCTTCTCCAGTTTCTAGTGTTTTCCACTTCTAATAATGCCAGACTTAGCTAAAGGGGTTTTCATTTTTCTAGTTCTACAGAGATATTAAAAACCCCATGGCCCTTACAAAGAATAATGTAAGATCTGTACATATATATGGTAATGCCATTGAAATCAGTGATGTTGACCTGTGTTTACAGACCACAAGTTCCTTTTGTTTCATAGTATTGCTAATTAGAAACCCTTGGCTAAACTTATTGTATCACCTTAATTCTAGAAATAGAAGATTTAACTGACTCAGGAAATATACCTATTTTACAGTAAAATTTTAAATGTTTCTTTAATAAGCAAATTTATTGCAGTTTGTGGTTTTCATTTCCTCACAAAAACTGCAGCAGATCAGATCTTCTCAATTGAATGTATCACTGGCCCTGCTCCACCTTCCCATTAACTGTGAATCATAAGGTAACACTGAAAAATGAACTTGATTAAGTAGAAAGAGAACAGAAAATAAAAGTAGCTAAAATATTCCAGGTGCTGAAAAAGAAGGCTGCAAAGTTGAATGTTAATGCCAAGTAAGTGATCTGGAGCACAGCTAGTGTATGTTCCTAAATACTGTGGTGCTTGCTGTGCAAAGGCTCTCTGCTCCATGTGACAGCCTCACTGATGGGCCCTCCTAGGTCTCTAATGCTGTGCTTTGGGTTTAATGCTCCAAACAGTTTGAAAAAAAAAAAAAAAGCCTTTCCCTAAGAGTGCTAATTATAAGGCTCTCAGACGGAAATTGATTACAGTTGGCCATTATTCATTATCTAAGGCATTGCCCCTGTAGCTCTAACTGCAGTATTTATGGCTCTACCAACAGAGAGCTGCCTGTGCCAAACTCCAGGAAGCTCTGTCTGTACCAAAAAGTACAAGTGTAATGCTTTATAAAACTACCATGAGCAAACAGCTGCTAATTCCTCTATGAGCTGAGGACAAACAGAGCCTGAAGGACAGTGAAGTCCAGCTTATGCAGAGGAAGAAGAAGGAAAGTTCAAGGGAACAGACTTTCAAAGGCAACAGCCTCACTTCCCTACCAGCAGCTAAAGCTGTGAGGAAAGCAACCAGGGCATAAGGAAAACATAAAAAAAAGGTTCATGCAACATATTCTGGGTGGACACAGCATGTTACGTGCTGTAAAATAGCCTTTCATTTATGAATATCGAAGAGACACATCTAACAAACCCCTCTGAGCTGCTGGGTGTATCATCTTGGCCATGGCACAGGCATAAAATTTTGTCAGGGCACTTATTCTGTGAAGGAGCGAAGACAACACACTGAACCTTTATAAAGCGTAAATATATCTTAAAAGATTGCCTCTCTCCCTTTGCTATTCTGACACTGATACAACCACCGGAGGTGCCACAGTAGTAACCTTATGGAAACAAGAGAGAAATGAATCTTCCTGAGACACTTAATGAACATACACTTGGACAGATAGGCTTTATTTAGGGTTTTGAAGTCCTATAATGAGCATTGAAATCAAAGACAGATAGTGCAGGAAGAGGAGCAGAGGGTTATGGACTCAGACAAACAGTGCTTGACAAGCAGAGAGCTGAATGCTGCAGCAGCTGCCATTTCAAAACAGGTTTTATCAAACCTGTACAAGATTGGATTCACCCACACACAGGCAGCGCAGGTGTACACAAGAGACACACATGCTTTTGGGATTAGCTGTTTGAATTAACACAGAATTTTCCACTTCTGATAAGACCCAATATATGCAGGAAGCAGAAACAATAACACCTCTTGCATCATTAAAATTATTAGAGCCCATTGAAGTCAACTAAAAAGAAAGGGGGAGTGAAGTACCTCCATGAACTTTCCTATCCCACAAACTTCAACTTTCCTCAGCTCTAGCAGAGCTAGCAAAACCTGGGTAATAGCAACACAGTCTGAAAAACTTGGAATTTCTGTGGTTTTCTGGTTCTTAGTATTTTTGTTATACTGTAGCATATACTATAAATGCATCCTTAAAGGTAACGTGGAGGTGAAGTCCTGATTAACAGTTGTCGAACTTTCATTGACTCAAAAAGGGACAGCTGCCAACACAAGACAGAAAAATGTGAAAAATATGAGGGAAAAAGACATAAATGTAGCAGATAAAAGGGAGAATAATCATGTCCTAATTTTAAGTTGCAGCTTTTACTGTACCAACTACTCTTCTTTCCTCCCAGTGTTTGTGGAGCGATGCAACTAAATCACACATTAAGTTTATAAAAGTCCCTTCCTTCTGCAGATAGAGAGGCAATTTCTCTATGCAAATTAAGAGTTAGCAATTAAAAAGGTACTTTAACCGATATTTGTAGAAGGAATGTTCACAGGGAAAAATTAAAAGTTTTTTTTAAAAAATATTAATAACTCATGGTAGCCTGAGGGCAGGAGGAACTGATATGATGTTATTACATGCTTTATGCCCATGAAATATTAATGCAATCTCCATGACAACTGTGACATTCTCTGAAATTATACACCTTTACAATTATGGAACATCTTCTGAAGGAAAAACACATCTGTAGCTAGCAGGGAGGCTGCTGTAATCTAAAATCTATCTCCTCTTTTTGTAAGCATTTGAACAGTTCTTCAGCAACTCTTTCTTCTAAGGGTTATCAGGATAAATTAGTTTCTAATTTGTGTCTGACCTAAGCTTAAACATAGCTGTGGGGTTTTCTCCATAGTGGTAAACAAATATATGCTTTAAATTTACATGATTATTGTTTCAAGGCAACTAGTGAGACAATAAAAAACCCAGTACGTCTGCATGAAGCAGCTGACCAAAGTCTTATAAAAGTTGAAAGGTTCAACATGTCAAAAACAGCAATGGCCACATACACCAGCCACTTTGGTTAATCATGGTCCATCATTTGCAACTCTGTAGTGTTAGTACAATGTTTTCTGTAAACAAATAATCTGAATCACATTGAGAATAATATGGGAAACTGTATAATATGGGGGCCTGGATAGCAGCCCAAAGGAATTGCTCAGTAAAGTAATACAACGGCCACCAGACACCATGTCATGAGAATGTTATCCTTTTTATAATGTATTCAGAAAAATCAAAATTACATAAGCAAGCTTTAGTTACAGTGTCTCACTTCTAGCAAAATGCCTCATGTGGATTACATACGCTGCAGTCCTCCTCTTTTTAAAGCTTCATTACAATTCCTTTCAAATTGAAACCAGGATATGATGCAAATGCCCATTCCTGCACCCATTTCTATGCTGTTTCCATGCAGAGGAGGAGAAGGGTGCTCTGGTGCCAGCAAGAAGGATGGCTGGTCCTGACCAAAGCGTTCAGTAATTAGAAAGCTAGAATACTGATCTCAGTCATGGACACAGCTACTAATAAAGACTACTCAACATCCTCATTCTTTTACCCAACTGAAATATTGTCTTCATCATGTGCCTATCTTGTGAACAAAGTTAAAACCATATGAGACAGGCTCTGACCAGCTATGTGACCCCAGTTAGGGGAATATAGAAAACACTGCCTTTCAAATTCATTCCTGCTGTCTCAGGCCTAAAGCAGATGTGAGATTGGCCCAGTGACAGAAACTCTTGAACTGACACGCAACATGGGATAAGAGATGCTAAGGAGAGTAGGGGAATCTTGAAGAGAGTTACTCACCATTTTGCTCAACCCTCTGAATGCTTTGCCACCCTAAGAATAGCACTATAGCTTGGGTAACTATGGTATAAAAAGTATAAAAATGCTCTTACCCTTGCTCATAAATTACAAAACCAGCATAACTAACCAAGAAATGTAGAAGAGATCAAATACTTCTCTCTCTAATCCTTCCCCACAACAATTATTTTTTTAAAAAGTCAAAGTGAATTAAATCTCAAAATCTTTAGGACACATTTTATCCTACATTTTGTTAAAATACTATGCACGTGTATATGCTGAATGGACCTGGAGAGGTTGTATAACCACTTTCTTTGAAAAATACTACAATCTGTCAAACACCAGATTTATGCAAAGCTCAGTTTCAGTGACAATATGATTTTATTTATGACAATAAATTCTTTGATTATGCTGGCAGGAATCACTGACCCACCCACTGTAATAAATACTAAATCATTTTGTTTCATAGCTATTTCTTGGATATGTGTTTATATACCTTAAATAAAGGTAGCAGAGGAGAACAAACAGAAAGACGTATTTCAGCCCAACCTCCTCAAACTGGTAGGGTCATCTAAGGCAAATGTTCCTAAATCTTTACATCTGTATGGACCAAAACAGACTGCCTTGTCTTAAAGACTGAGTGACCACCTAACTCACAGCTCCCCAGCAGAGCTCAAAACCCCCTCCTCCTGGAAGCTTGACACAAGCACCAGTTTTCACGCCTCTCCAACTTAGAGTTTACACTGGAGCTTTTATTACTCTTATCATTCTTATTGCTTGGAGTATCATAACACCAAGAAACACTCTGAATAACAGGACTAATAATACTCTGTAAACATACAACAAGATGTACCATAACCTTGAAGAAGTTCTATAGCCTCAGCACAAAGCACGAGTTGAGAGATCACACACACACACACACAGAGGTGCAAAAGAGAAGTGAAACAATATCAGTCAGCACAACTAGCAAAGATCCCAGCACACCATTGAGCTAACTATTGTAAATTAAACCACTGGAACTGTGCTGATTTACTGGGAAAACATCCTGTCGAGTTTGTATTATACTTAGCTGCTTCTTCATATTTAATTATAAAAATCTTAAACCAGCACAAGAGCCTACAGCAACAAAGTTGATGCCTGCTGTGCCGCAGCTGTCTGCAGTGACAGAGCATGACGGACAGCCCCCAGCCTCTGCAGGGTCTGAGGACTAAAGCAGTCCCTCAGCAACCAAAACTATTGGCTTCTTCATGCATTACAGTTTTTGTTGAAGAGTTCTTTCCCACTGTGTCCATTTCCATCACTGAGAAATAATTATTGTCAGCGGGACTGATCCTGTTTTCATTTACTTCAGTGGGAGGAAAAAACACCATGAGACAGAAATTAAAGGGCTGGAATTGTAATCCCAATGCACCTTTTGGGAAGACTGAAGCAGAATACCCCTGACCTTTCCAGTGTTGCTTGTTGGATGAGGAGAACCTGGTACTCCATCCCAGAGCTTTGCTCCAGGGCTCTGCCACAAATCAAAGTGTGGCATGTATAAGTGCCATAAGCGTATGTAACTGTATAAGTGGCAGGGCTGTGCACAGCCCTGCTGTCTGGAGCCTGGGTAGCACAGTGATGTGCACATTGAGTCCTTGCAGCACAGATGTTGAGGAAGCAAACACATACAGCCGGCAGGAGTTCTTTCTTTTGGGAAAAAAATAAAATAAAATAAAATAAATCCAAATAACAAACATGATGACAAAGTACTATACAAGCAAGAGCTCACAGTTGGTTGGGGAGAGAAGCTGGACAGTTTCTTTGAGGACATAGATTCACCTCTGGATTTGTGCTTTGGGGACACACAAAAAAAATGTCTAGATTGTTATTTTTGTCTCCTGGACAAATTCAGTGAGCTTATTTCAGGAAATTACTGTCATCAGTAATTTCAAATGCATCTGACAGCAGCTGTAAGTAGGAGAAAAAACAAAGATAGTCTTACATAGAAACATGCTGCTGCTCTACAGCAAGAGTATTTAATATTTTAGAGATCAGAAGAAACTTATAATAATGCTAAACATCACAATAACCAAGTCAGAAGAGATTTTTCTTTCTGCCTTCTGCTGCTGAAGATGAATTCCTGAAACATAAATCCCAAAGGATGCTCCCTCTTCACCCCCCAACCCCCCAAAAAAAAGGGGAGGGGGAAGAAAAGCCTTCAAGATTTCTTCACAGAAAGAGTCTGAGATCAAAGGAGATTAAGTTAATAGAAGGGGATCCAACACAAAATATCACTTATAACTTGTCCATTTTATTTCCAGACTCCCCGACAGCTGCTTATCACTCTTTCCATCTGTTTCAAGTAAGGCTCTCTATGATTTTGGAAAATCAAATGTACTAAAATCACGCTAAAAATATTTCAATTGCAAAAGATGATGCTTCATAAAATACCATAAAGCCAGAAATAATTCACACGGAGGGTTTCAAAATACTTGAAAAACACTTTTGTATAAAATTGCACACTGAATCATAAAAATAAATTTGGAGAAAAGGGAGGAAAAACATCAAAGACATTTTAAAATATGCCTTCCTGATACATATAGGTCCCTGAGCAGATGGTCACATATCCAGTTCATGTCTTTTATTTACAAATTTTCAGGTAAAACCAAGATATTTCAGGTAGGATTTTAAAGAACTTGTAACGTGCTACCAGAACACATACTATAATAACAGGACATTAGTGTGTCACCACTCATCTGCAAAGCCAGGTAAGATGAATCTATGCTACTTCAATACCGCTGTAAAGTAAAGCAAAAGCAAATTAAGGGAAAACACCTGAAAGTTGACTTTGCATTTACTGGGAATTCACACATGGCTAATCCCATAGCTCACCTGACAGTGATAATTTATGTAAGCTAAAGCTGCTCCGCTGACTACAGGCAGATGTGTGAAAGGCCAGTTTATATTCCTTCCCAGCCAATTTCTTGACTCATTGTTATTTTTTCAGAAAAACCCAGTGCTTTGGTTCTGACTAAATCACTAAATTATAATCTATATGCTTTAACATGTTCATTCCTCCATGCCTTTGGAGCAGGCTGAGTTTTTCACCTGAAATAAAGATTGAAATCTGGAAGTAGATTTTAGCTATCAGCAGTCACACATATTTTTCAGCATCATTTCAGAGAGCCAGGAAGAGGTCTACTGTTCCTCCTCCTGAAGCAGGATTGTAAGGCAATATTATGAATGAACTTGTAAAACACACTTCAGTGTGCTATGTTTAAACTGCTCCACAGCCAGCTCTGACAGATACTGCAAAACCAAGAAAGTCATGTGCCAAGAAAGATTTCTGGCAGGCAAGAAACCAACAACCATTAAGCCCACCATAGATTGTATTATTTCTGACCATTTACTCATGTCTCAGTGACAACACCCTCTCCACTGTCTTTCTTTCATTTCAGGTTATTTTAAATGACAACACATAGGCAATATTATACTGCAAGACTCAAAGCGATAGAAGATTTTCAGCCAAATCCTCAGTTTACATGACCCAATAAATATGCAATTATTTAATGTAACCAGACAAAATTATCTTTGCTCTCCATGTATTTAAAAGACACACAACAATGAGCATAACGTATAAATTTTCAGTTTTAATCCCTTTCTACAATATACTCCAGTAATTCTGCAGAGTTGTATATACCTCCCCAGGAAGCAAGCTGTCAGCACCATAACCACATTTAAATAGGGTTTCTGAGATCAAACTGGCTTAAACCGAATGAAAATATAACACCTCACTAGCCTTTGCTAACTGCTGCTTGTGCATTAGCATCACAGAATTAGTTTTCCCTTTTAGCCTTCGTAGGTGGGAAACTCCAAACTTTCTACATGTAGCCTGTAACCAATATTACAATGCCAAGCAATGGTGCAGTGCCAAAAGACTTCCTAATGTTTGTTTCTAGTAATTCTACTGCTGCCCATGTTGTTATTCAGCCATGATAGGCTTCTGTAATTCATAGTAAATCATAACAATAATGGAATTCTCTGTGGATAATCATCTGTGAGAACTGCTGACAGAGTGTCAGGAGAAAAGGCTCTCCATTATATTAAATCCAGCTTGGAGGAGCCCAAAAGGAGGGGGTAATGCAGAACCATGTCCTTGTGGTGCTTTCAAAGCATCCTACCATGCTCCGAACCACATCCTCTCAGCTTCCCAAAGCTCTGACATGCCCAAGTAGGGCCACCCAGACTGTTGTCCACTTAGAGCAGCTCTGTTTGCTAGAGACTCTACATAATAAAAAGCCCAGAAAGGCAGAGAGGATTACATTCCACCCCCTAGTCAAACAGACTCTCCATTCCACTAATCAGAGGATGAGGGTAGAAAATATTTCCTCTGTAATATCACCCACATTATGGAGACAGCTTGGCTTATCACAAGAGCCAGGAGCATCGAGAGAAACAGTATGGTCAGATCTAAAGGACAGCCTTTGTTGCCTGTAACTCTCCCACTCATCTTCCGTACTATTTCTCTAATCTCCAGCTAAGTGAGCAGCCCCATATTCAACACTGTGGCTATGAAGATTTTTTAAAATAGATGTTCTGAAGGTATTTCTGGAGTACCCAGAGCAGAAAGGAAGTTGAACATGAAGAATTACACTAGATAAATTTTAAAAAGAGCTCAATTTCCTTTGTTGCATTCAGTGGTGCCATTATGACTTTTTTCTTCTGACATGTTTGTTGTTGCTGTGAAACAGAGTATTGATTGGAGAAAGCAGAAAGGCGGCATTCAAAAAAGCCTGAAATTTCAAAATTAGTAAGTATGCCAATTTTAGGGAACATCTGATCTCAAATACTCTAAAGAGCATCTTAGTTTTTCTCACCCCCCCATACCCCTCATACATAAGCAGCTGCAAAACTAGGTTTAAAGAGACACAAAGAAAAAGATGTTAATGTTAGAAATTGTTTTATATTTCTTATTGCTGATTGGTAAATATTTGCCCAGAGTATTTACTTTTACTTTGTTAAAGTATAGGTCTAGATTCATTAACATACCCTACCTACTTTATACTACCCCAATGATGAAAAGCAGTCATAAACTCTGCTGAAAAAAAATGATTATGCTTGTTTTGTGTGGACAGAATGAAATAAACCAGTCAGTGTAGGCATAAAAATCCATCTCCACTGGTAATAAGACCATTTGCCTTCCTAAAATGTTAAGCTTTAAATGGAAAATGTCTCTCTTGGCTACTGGTGTCATTTCCATTTTTCCTATAACATTGAAATATATTTTTAAAATTGCATATTGTGATAGTAGTTCATGTTTTCAAAGGTCACTTATATCACATTTCCAAAGCTGTTGATGATTGAGCTTAAACACCAGGGGAAAGATTCCTGTAATGGCTTTGTCTATTTGGTGTCTATTTCTGCTTCCTGAAGGAAATCAAATTACAAGGAATGTTTAAGTCCCTGGTCACATATGTGAATGTTTCATAAGTGATTTCTGTATTTATTTTCCTAAGAGAAAATGGATTCATCACCTCTGAATTACTATAAAGTGTTAACATCCAAAGCATACAAAAGTCAGTTCAGGTCTTTTAAATAATATTAGTCTTAACATCAGCCCTTCAGATTGTTTATTGGAGAACAAAGGTACCACAGTATGTCTGGGTTTTTAGATTGAAAGCCATTGAACTTGTTCATTATGAAAAATTTAATGATTTGAACATTTTATATTGTACTTTCAAGTCCAAATACATGTCAAAGAGGTTGCTGAAGACCATTTCCATATTTTATCCTCACCTCCCTTACTGTTACACATTGCATTCCAAAAAAACTGTCAAGTATATATACAGCAAACTTAGGTGGTGCACTCAAAACCTTTATTCATTCAGCTACTTTCTTTATAGGTCATAGCACTTTGCCTGATCTGTTAATGGGATTGTCTGTCTGTGCTCAGCCAGATCAAAAAGCATCAGTACAAGAGCTGTCTACTGTTTGACTTCCCTCTCTGCTAGATCATCTCTATTTTCTCAGGAAATAGAAGATAAAAAGTTGATGTACTCATCTTTAAATTAATATAACACCTCATAGATTTTAGTCATAATTAGCAATGCAGTTTTGAGGTTTTTTAGCTAGAATTCCCCCTTTTCTGAAAGCCTTGCAACATTTAACAAATTTGTGGGGATTTTTTTTTTTTACTCAAGATGGAAAAAAACCCAAACCATTATTCCTCTCCCAATAGATAAGTGGTTTCATATTGCTTTTGAGACAGTGTTTTCTTTAGGAAAGAAACAGAAGACCACCAGCTTGCATTGCAAGCAACAGAAATACGTTGTTAGGGACACTTCTTGCTAGACTTTGGCTCTGATTACTAGTTACATGATTTAGTCATGTACTATTCCTACTTGGACTCATATGAAAACAGCAATGTAATATTTTGAGTACATAATTATAAGCATATCTACTAGAAAGTAGTAAGGATGCCTGGCAGAGAAGAGCACATGTATTAGATCTCAAATATCGAATCAGTCTCAGTAACTGAAAGCACCTCAGATCTATCAGCATAGAGGGGCCTTCACTGCATAATTATTATTCCTCTGTTTAAGACTTGAAAACTAAACCCCCGGGAAATTCTTCATCTCTCTCATTCTTACAGTTTCTAAAAGAAAGTTTATTTGCTTTTGACACTCAGATTCAATGTAGCTTATTAAACAACATGAACAGAGTTGGTGTCAAACATTCAGAAACTCTCTTGAGTCCTAGTGTAAAGAGCTTCACGGTCTACTTCTTTGCAAGCCAAAAAGGAGATAATATTACATATAATAATACCTGACCATATTCAACATGACAGGACACAAATAACTTCATGACCTTCTAGAGAGAGAGTTATACACATATGGGAACTCCAGGTTTTGGCTGTTTGCTCTGCAAACCTGCCAAAATCGACAAGATTTTTGTTTTTTGAATAGGACAGTGAAAACCTTTAATATCTGAACATACTATTTTTGTCTAGGGAGGTTGGATTCACTCTATGTGGTAGGTACCTATACCACCCAAGTGGATGGTATGAGATGCATTGAAACAGAATTCTGAAAACAGGAACGTCTTTATGATTTTAACAGTAGGCTGTTGTCCCAGAGACTCTTTTCACTTTCTTATCCTTTAATTTCCTACTCATAGGAAGGTAATTAAGTGTATTGACTTATTTTTTAAAAACACTTTGAATATAATATATATGAATAAATTCTATAACACCATACTATGAATAATTTCTGTAACATAAGAATTTTAACATATTGATCTATAAAGAATTTAAGGATGCCATTCATATGAATTTTGATGTAATGTTTGCACTAAGGTAAACACAAAAGTGTTAAAAAGCACAATGCAAAAGGTGTTTCAAAATTATTAATGCATCAAGGATGATCCTTCTTCTTAGTGGAAAAGTACACATGAACATCAAACTCTCAAACACTAACAAACTTTCCACCACTTGGAAAAAAGAAGCAAGAAAAAACATGGAGTTCTTCAGCACTGAAATGTAATCACTTCTGAGATTAGACTGTTGTTAGGAGTCCAGTGTGCAGCCATCAACACATTTAAACAGATAGCTAACCAGAGATCACTTCATTTAAGCATAGGACTGTGGAACAAAAAAAATTACTACTTTTGTCTCAGGACCTAAACTGTGCTTTAGAAAGGTGACTTCATTATCAAGCACTAGTAAACTGAAATAAGACCGAGATGATTTCCTGTTACTTTGCATATCTCCCTTAAAGATGTGTTCACAGCCTTGTAGGAAGAGGATGCTAATTCCTGGCAACATCCTTGAATGTTTCTACCAGTGAGCAAATCTATAAGCAAACAGTACAATTGCTAAATCTCACTGATCCAACTTTTTTTTTGCAGCTGAAAAATAGTTACATAGACTACAATAGTGGATTTATATAATGCAATCAAGCACAAAAGACTGGAAAGCACAATATAATCAGTTTATGTCCTTTATTTTATTACTATTTTAATTAAAAACAAAGAAAACAAATTGAGGTCACAGCTCATTTTTCCAAACAGAAAGACTCACTTCTACAGTTATGAAAACATTACAAAATTCCATCCATTTAATTGAGTCCTGTGGTATAACTTCAGGAAATTTGACTTCAGAAACCACCAGCAGCAAACCAGCACTTAGCATTTTTTCCCCATGCCAACATCTGTTCTATGATATTATATGCCTTAAAATTCCTGATAGGAATGCTGCACTATTTCACTGGATTTTTCTTCACCCCAGCCAGTTCCAAAACAGTATTTCCTGAATCAGGACAAGGACAGAAGTTATAGATCCTCAGGAGTGCTGTTTTGACATCCTGGAGTATCAGAATCCACATCTCCATGTTAATTTTACTTGGATTTGAGAAATCCTGAGTATGGATTTGTATGCCCCTTGAGGGCACTAAGGACATAAAAGGCCTTAAATACACCACCATCACCCATCCTTCTGCCTCAAATCATACACAATTCACCTCCAGATCCTTTATGGTACAGGAAAATGCAGAAACAGCCCTGCTGCACTGTTTTGCTTTGTGCTTGCTTGGGGCAGGAGGAAGTGCCAGCACAGACTGCACCCTGGGAACATATGGTACAGTTTGAAAGCAAGAAATTGTTGACACCTAGAAGATGGACATCACAAAAAACTCCACAACCCCCTGGGCAGCCTGTTCCAGTGTCCGTCACCCTAACTGAAAAAATTTCTCCTTATGTTTCTGTGAAACTTCCTATGCCTCAGCTTCCACCCATTACCCCTTGTCCTATCATCAGGCATCACCGAGAAGACCCTGGCTCCATCCTCCTGGCACTCACCCTTTATATATTTGTAAACATTGATCAAATCACTCCTCAGTCATCTTTTCTCCAGGCTAAAAAGCCCCAGCTCCCTCATTCTTTCCTCATAAGAGAAATGATCCACTCCCTTAATCATCTTTGTGGCCCTGCACTGGCCTCTCTCAAGCAGTTCTATGTCCCTCTTGAACTGGACACAATACTCCAGCTGCAGCCTTACCAAGTCAGAGTAGAGGGGCAGAAGAACCTCTCTCGACCTACTGGACACCCCCCTTCTGATACACCCCAGAATGGCATTGACCCTCTTCTGGATCTAATTGCAGCAGACTAAAGAGAGACTATCTTAAGAGATGACTGGGTACCACTCATCTTGCTGCAAAGTACAAGTACTACACCATTATGCATCAGACAATATCCATTAAAAGTACTGTCATGTTAGGTGGTGATTCTTCACCTGATTTACTAGTCTGCTTTGTGGTCATCTCAGGTTAAGTCAGCATTGCATTAGCCAGTCACCCTTTAACTTTAGTGGAAGTAGATTTCAGTTCTGTGGGATAGATGATGTTGAACACAAAACTCCCCCCTATGCTGGCAGCAAAGCAATGAGCAGCACTGTCAGGTAGGTTTTACTGTTGCATTCTAGTACCAGGAATGTTTTCTACTGTCTTCAGAGAAATCCCTACTTTCGATGCTGGGTGGTTTTGGGGGGANTCTTTATTTTGTTTTCCTTAAGAGGATTCACATCCCTCTGAAGACCAGGCTAATCTCTCAAGCTTATTTACTGCAGTAAAATCCTATTCTATCTTTATGTCATCTGCACATGCAGCAGGCTCTTTCAGCTGTAATTCACTTTCTGGAATGACTTCTAATGTGCCCTGATTAACTGTGGGGAATTGAATCTTATCCATGTCTGATTTCCATGAAGTGCTATGCCACACAGTTCACCTCAAATAATCACCTCTGGAAATGAAGCCAAAAGGATTTTCATTCTCGGTTACAGCAGGTAATTCGTATAGGAAATGAGGCAACTGCCAGTTCAGAATGAGTTTGTTTGCTTTAAATGGGAAAGATTCAAAAAGTCTGGTTTTGGCAGTCCTCTGAATCCTCTTGAACCATCACCACTTCATCTCTAATTCAGCATGGTTTCATACCCCTTCAGTGCCTTGGATCAGACTGACCAGCTGTAACTTCCACTATTAAAATAACAGGCAGTCTGGAGTTTTCTTTTTCCATCAGCAGGGTAACAGTGAGTAAGAACTTCACTTTTAGAAGCATCACCACCAAGAGACATTTGATATAGTTGTTAGTTGTGCATAAAGCACTTCAGAACACAACATGGCAAGTGCTGAGAAACACATGCCCAAACCGCCTTTGATCATACATAGCACGGAGTTCAGAAGTTGCATGGAAGACAGAGAGAGGCTGCATGTATGTCCATATGATCATCATATGAAGACTCTTAGAGATCTAACAGAAGGATTATATATTACTTTGAGGGCTTAATTTCTTTCCATGCTGTGCAGATCTGATACTCTTTGCATCTGCTTCCTATCCAAAACATTAGAAATACGATTCACAGCAAAAATGTTAAAAGTCTAATTTTTCAGCTATAACAAATCCCACAGTCACTGGCATCTCCAACTGCTTCCTCTTCCCCAGGATCCACTCTGCCTTTCCTGTTACCTCCCTCTGCTATTAAAAATGCTCCGCAATCAATGCATTACTTGGCAAGTGCAGTTATTGTAGCAATAAATGAATAAAGGAGAAAAAAAACTGTAAGGAAGCAAAAAGTACATTGTCTCCCAGCTTTATTAAACTACACAGATTTTACCAGAGTCTGTTCCATGATCTAACAGTCCAAGTAAGGCTACAGGGATATTTCAGGCACCCTACACTAAAAATTAATTTGAAATAGCACTCAAACTTTCAAGTGGCAACAAAAAACAAAAACAGAAAACATGCATGACATTTTGGAACTGTAGAGGAAATATTTCATCATTGTGGTTCACAATAATCATTGTATCACCAAGACTTTAAGTACTTACATTGGTTCCCCCCCACCCAGTGTCTTGCACAGCTGCATAACATGAAAGAGAGCAAAACCCAAGAAGTATAAAAAAAAAAAGTAAAAAAACCCCTCTTCTAAATTCAACCCATGAAATATCTAAACCTATAATAAGGAAATAAGAATAGAGCTGTAGAAAGGTGGTTACTTGGGGCATTTTCCCTATATTGCATAAGATCATATCTCTGGAAGAGAGGCAGACTTATGATGGTACACTTAACAAGAAAGTATGAAGTTTTTTTTAAGCATTACAAACTTCCAAGGACATAAAACACCTGCCTCTTGAGCTGAAGAGCCTTCAATGAACAGCAGCCAGCTGATGTTTAAAGCAAAGATCCATTGAGCAAAACTATTCAGATACCCCACTGAAGTACTGAGTTGTCATTTAGCGCTTACCCCTCCATTACCTTAGGTATTAGAAGCCAATTCATCTTTGTGACTCAAAATATATTTTGATTATGATGTTTCAGGATTATTATGCTCCACAGCATACCCTCTTGACAGGATAAAAAAACCAACAGATTTTGAAGATTAATAGACACAAGAAGGTAAATGATGGTGGCTTCTCACCGTATTTCTCACATCATCGCTCTTTCAAAGAGCTCAGCACAGAGGCAGAATGCAGCACCAGTGGGCGCCTACTTCAAATACAAGTGAAGAGCTGTGCTGATAGAATGGCTAACAAAGTACTGTATAAATATAATTCCACTTGCTGTATAATTAAATGCTATAAACACCATTTTGCCGTGCTTAAAGCACAGAAACACGTATAGACATGTTATCACCACTATTTTGCCTCCAGAATATAGCTCATAAGAAAGATCATCTTTAAAAGTCCAGTTTATGTCTCCTGGGTGATTGCGCACCTAAGAACGTAAGAGTCATCTATAGAGTTAGAGTAAAAGCAAAGAAGAAAACTCACTTCCTAGGAATCTCTAAACTCAGTAGTCAAAGGCTCTAGAGCAGAATTCTGGTTGGCAATAAGTCAAAGAAATGCTTTAGCAGCAGCCTTTGGTCAAAATCAACTCAGGCAAGGGACAAATACCTTGCAAGGAAGATGCATACCTTCATTCAGAATTTAGTGTTCTGCTGTCCAGTTAAAATCCTGCAGTCCTGTTTTGATGATGGCCTTTCCTCAACACACTACCTGAATTCTTCCAGAACACACACAGTATTCTGATTTTTGTCCATCCTTCCCTGGTCTAATAACACCATGACTTAAGTCATCCATTAATTATTCTAGTCTGGCTGCAAACAGCATGGAAGCAGAATGTGTATTTTGGTATTTCAGCCTGTAATGTATTTTTCTGCCTTTCAATCTGCAATTTTAAAAAAAGTATGTTAAATTGCTTAGTAATCTACAAACCTCAAGTAGTATTTAAGTTGGGAATGGAAAATTTTGAACCTTGTTGAGATGATTCAAACATTTTTTAATAAAATCCTCATTCTGTGTTCTTCCCTCATCCGTCCTACCAAAAGGGAAATCAAAAAAAAAAAAGCTTTCCATTTTTAAACCCTTTTCACTTATAAATAGCTTTGCAATTCAAGATACAAAAGGAGAAATGGAAACTGATGCAGGAAAGAATTGCAAGAACGAATGGACTAAAAAAGCACATCTTGCAGAGAAGGTCTCATCAGGCTCAATCTATCCAGCTCAACACAGAAAAAGCTAAAGGATGACAAGATCAGTCTTAAGTAAGCAATAATTTTTTCCTGTTTGCTGGTAGTCCAAAAAATAACCGATAAATTAATTTCAGTTTGAATTAGACATTTTATACTATTATAAATAAGATGGTATCTGGAAAAAAGGTCTAAAAGGGTGATTTTGTTACTATTTAAAGGTAAAAAGGAGGGACATAGCTGCAGTCTCAAACAACGTAACAGCTGTCTAAGGCTCCTCCTTCAGGGTACATGAAAATCACCTCAGCATCTGCTTTGGTTCAGAGCAAGGATCTGAGTAAAGGTTTCGCTCTTGAGATCTTCTTTTGAACTTTTTACTTTCTACAAGATACACACATTTGTTACAGAAGAATGAATGATTAGGACTGGTAACTGCAATACATACAGATTCTAGCCCTTGCAGAAATGAGAAGTCAGTATTACATAAAGTGGAATCAGTTTAACAAGACAGATAAAGATAACATTTCAGAATATTTCCTAGCTCACTCATTAGGGCACTTTTCTCGGATTTGAGCAGGCCAAATGCATTTCAAAAATTAGTCTGAGTTTGAACCTCCATGTCCCAGCTGCAAGCTGAATAACCTTGAAACTGGACTAATGTCCTGGTTTGAGTGAAAACAGAACTAATTCTGTTCAGTGATTTTACTTTTCAGCTCAGTCCTTCTAACTAATAGCACTTTCTGAAGTTAGAAGCATGTTTTTACACACAGTGTCTGCTGCTAGCAGTGATAACAGCCCATGTTTAGAGTTAGTACCAAGGGTTGGTGTGCAGACCAAGGCCACTGCTGGACAGTGTGTACCACCCAGGGGAGTGCAGAAAGTAAGAAGACTGCACCTAGGGAGGAGTGGACAAGGCAGGTGACCCCCAACTGATCAATGAGGTATTCCAGCCCATATATGTTATAATCAGTAGCAAGCAGAGGGATGCGAAGGGTCTATTGGGCTTTCACCCAGGCTCTTCTCGCCTCTTGGACTGCTGCCCCAGAATATCCAAGGAGGACTCTCTTCGTTCTGCCTTTGATCGCGTGTTCCTGAATCCAGTACCAGAATCCAGCTCCTGAACACAGCTCCCGTCTGCTGCGGGGCCAAGTCTGGGACCCCCGCTGCCTGCTCTACACCATCAGTGGTGACGGTGATGTAATTACCATCAGGGGGGTTGGGTTCAGTACTGGTTTTGTATATATTTGTACATATGCTATATTATTATTAATCATCATTAAAGCTGTTCTAGTTTCCTTTTCTAATCACCAAGTCTCTCTCCCTTATTCCTTTTCTCTTCCCCTTTAGGAAGGGAGGGGGATTAACAGAGAGCATCTGTTAGGTCTAAGGGGCCGTGCTGACCCTAAACCACAACAACTACAGAAAATACTGTCATGCCATCAACTCCTCAGTTCTGTATCTAGTAGGACAATGAGAAGTGCCACCTCCAAAAACTTCGCATAGATCTACTTCATAAATGAGTTTCTGAAATGCTAACATAACATGATAATGTATATAAAGTGTTAGAAGAATGCAAAACTTGGTCACCTAACATGCAATTTTAATTTTGAAATTATTTTCTTAGTGATCACATCTTCCTTAATTTTTAGATGTACAACTTTCATTGTATTTTAAATAAACTGAAGTACATTAAATTTGTCAAATCCTAAGAAACCATACTTGATAGGCAATCACCTGACAAACTGTTTTACCTCCCTTGAGAAGCTGAACTTTGAAGTGAGGCAAATTATCCCATTTCTAAAGAACTGTTCATTGCTTCCTGAAGTCCTTCTGAAAGTGGTGAAAGTGCCAACTCCATTAAAGTTTTCAATAAAAATTAGTTGATGTAAACAACCCTTCTATAGCAGTCATCACAATTTGGCATCAAAGGATCTTAATACCTGTCCTCTGGTAGTCTAGGGACCTTTATTGGTACTGTTTTAGTATTTCTTTCCTCTTCATCAAGGATGGCAACTGCCAGTGTACTGGATTAAAACACTAGAGCTATTCGGAAGCACCATCAGTTCTTTGCTGCAATTCCACAGAAGATACAAATGCTTCACTGCCTTACAACACCTTACAAGAGTCTCAGCACTGGTCTCAAGAAGGCTCATACAGAACACTGAGTGCTCTATTAATCTTCCTTTCGCAGATTTACTGAAGAAAAAAACAAAGTTAAATTTATTTCTGAATTTTAATATTTAAAACTCTATAAAACTCATTTAATGGCCTCAGGATTTATCTTTTAGATCATCTTTGAGACTCTATAACACAAAAATTTCTGCTTTTGAAGAAAGTCATTCAGGGCTAGATCATTATTACTCTGCAGACATATTAATGTTTTATTCTTTCTGGTATGGCTTTTAACTAGAAGATAAATCTTCAAGACCTGAGAATCTAGATAGTACAAGATGTTTCAGGATTAAATGGACAATATACCAACAGCTTTCTCCAGCAGCACCGAAGTACATCACCCCTTCTTGTAAAATTATGAGCACATTGAAATACAAAGTTAATGGACACCAGAAGAGTAGCCACACCCTCCCCCTCCATCTCTATTGACTCCTCTGGAGAGTGCTCCTACTCTCTTCTCCAGGAGAATCCAGGTGCCTCTTTTGCCTAGTTTTTTTCCTCACAACCTTCTTTTCCTCAATATTCGTAAGATCAGGCTGCCTGGGCCTTTCATATGCAAACATCTAACAGCCTCACCTGGGAAAGGGGTAAGCAGTTGCGCACCTGAACATACCTCACTGTATCTCCTCATAATTAAGAGCTCCAGGAAAGAAAAACATACAAGAACATACAAAAAACAACTTTATGCAACATCCCTCTCCCAAAGTTGCTTTCTTCAAGTGTTGGAAGCCACTGTGAAGTTCATCAGAGTACTTCCTTTAAAGCTGAGAACATCAGTCTATCAGTTTCGTATGCATGACTACAAACATACTGAAACTGTTTTTGTAGATGATACAGTTTGACTTTCTTCCATCCCTTAAATAGAGTCAGAAGGCCAAAGACTGAGAATTTTATAAACAATTATGTTCTAAGAAAAAAAAAAAAAGAAAAAAAACAAGGCAAACTAATGACACTTAAGCCAAACCAGCATAGCTTGGCTATGAAAAATACTGTCAGAATCTATAAGCATCAACTTTAGAATTTGATCAAATGTACTCATCTCCATGTGCAGCATTTAAATTAAATACTTATTTTTACAATTACATTCCTATAATTACAGATTAAACCCATATCTTAAAGATTAAAAATAGTAGAAAGATCATCACTAGAAACTGTTATGTGATGAATGATTCTTGCTGACTTAAAGGTATCCTAAGACATAATAGAGGACAAAAATCACATCTTGAACACGTTCAAGTATGCTTGCTACAATAAAGCTACTAAATAGAATTTGGATAGGCTTCTTCTGGTTGTTGGTGTTTTTATATTCTAAATTATGTAGTTGATAATTCTGATTTTTATTTAATAAATCCACTAATAATTCTTAATAAAGAAATGTAAGTCTGGGCAATTTACATCAAGTGAATGTTAATATTATTCTCATTGGAAAGTTATCTTTGTTTAATAACAAAGCCCTTGATGAAAAGTAGAGGAAATATTTTAAGTTTGATTTATAGGAATAGCTGCATCTTCATTTTAATCTACAAAAATTATTTTGTTACATTGGACAAGTATTAGCCTTTTTCTATCAAAACTATGTAACATTCTCAGAATGACTTAACTCCATAGTATTTTTAGAATAGATTTTCTCATTTTTTTTAGATCGCATTGTAAGAGAATCACTACATTAGAACAGACGAAGGGTGAGAATTCATGACTCACTATACTTTTTTCAGAGTAAGATTTTGTAGTTCCCAAGGCAAATTGTTACGCCTTTGAGTTTATCTGCAAATCTGATGGATTATTCATTTGCTTTAGATTAGATAACTGCTACTTTATTTTGACAAATGGCTAAACTTTTCTGGAAGGATCTTGTCATCTGAAATATGACTCTCACTCAGACTCAAAGGGGAGTCTGTTTTTGTAGAAACCAGGACACTCATTTGTATAGAGATATTTGAGATGTGCTTTGTGTCTGCAGTGTCCTGCAATGACTTCAGATCAGACTGTGTATCACTCTGGAACTATAAGCTACAAAACTGAAAAGCTTCACCCACTCAAGTTTCTTGTTTCCTTGAATTTTCTTCATGCTTTTCAGTATCGAGTACACTTAGTAATTCTGTTAATTAGGCTGCATATTCCTACCTTACTGTAATAATTATCTTACATACAGCCACCTGTATGTTCTTTTTCTACAAAAGAAATTAAAGATCAACATGTTTTGCAGAATTCAAGACACCCATTCCTTAGATGTCTACACAACATTACCACCTGTGAATAGGAAAGCATTGACAACACCTCTTTCTAAACTTCTCTATTAGTGAAAGGACAGAAAAGGAGGAAGAATAAAAAAGTTGGCTGGAAACAGGAAGTTCTCTGAAGCTGCAGTGTCTTGTCCTGACAACATATTTCATCTTAAACATTTTTTGTTCTGTTACAATTAAAACCAGTTGAATTTCAGATAGCACAGTCTGTTCATCCTTGCATACAAACATCTTTCTTAACAGTTGCTCTGAAATTCCTTTCAGAATTGAGGTATTGCAATACAGAAATAAAGTTCTACTACAGAACTACATTTCCATAGTGGTGGCTCAACTCTTTACCTTCCTAAAATCCGGAAGGGAGTATGACCAAAAATGATATAGCATTACAGTACCACATGTGGCTCTCAACCCACTGAGTACAATTTAAAACAATCTGAATCATTATGGCATGGTATACTATTGCTAAAAAAATATTCTTAAAATAATAATTACTAAAACTGCTCAATAACCCTGATCTCTGCTGTCAGGTAACAGTCATAAAGCCTTCTCATTACCACAAAAGTCACATGCAGAGCAAAGGAACTGGAAAACCTTTTCTGGTTCCATGAGCAACTTTGAAAAGCACTGCCCCTAAATATGCTATGGATGAAAGAGGCTGATAAATGATAAAACTCAGCCTTTTTAAAATACAGCACGTTTTCAGGACTTGAAAACATAACTGGTTGAAATTATGCTCCTAGCTTCCTCTAGGCAGCTACTTTTGACGTATTCCAGAGAGAGATTGAAATGTTTTTGGTTTTTTTTGTTGTTTTTTCCTACCTAACTCCCCAGGATGGATGCGAATGTATTTCCAGAAGCAAATTTAATGAGAAACATTTCTTTCAAGAAAGGCACAACATTTAGATTTATTTATGCAATTTGATTAATCCCAATTTTTGTTTTACATTAAGTACAAAACCCAACTTCAACATAGCTGTAAATAGTTTCCACAGAATAATTCAATGAGATTTAAAATCAGCTATGTGTACCTAGAACTATGAAGCACAGCTAAAGTCAGCCCAGGTTACAGATTGCTTACTGTAGCTCCTGAAAGAGTTCCTACTGTAGGAATGTATTTAACAACCTCCAGTAATAAGTTACCTCCTTTCTAATCTCTCATATGAAACACGTAGCAATTCTGTATGTAACAAAGGAAGCATTAAGGAATGAGAACTGCATAAGAGTTTTACTCAAGCTGAGGCCTAAATGAAACGCATATACAATCAAAAATTAAATAACAGAACTACTCAAATATTTGGTTGACCATTTTCAAGAACATAAATGCTAATATAGAAAAGTAGCAACAGGTTCAAAGACTTCTCAAAGAATTTATGATGTACTGTAGCTACCTGAAATATTTTAACAATTATAAAAAATTTTATTTCCAAATTTGTTAGTCATATTTTCTAGACGACATACATTTCAGACAACCATCCATGAACTTATTTACAAATAGAAGCTTATTAGTTTTAAAATACTTATGTATAAAAACTTAATTCATGTTTGGCACTATCCATAAGGCAATGGATGTTATGTACCCAAGATAGCAAATCACATAATAAAAGCATATCCAGAAGAAAATGTTCTTTAACTTATATTTAAAGAAACCGTGAGACTTTAATTATAATTAGAGGAAATTAAAGAATCAGCATTTGCAAGTGAGAAAAACACCCTATCCAAAATACTGAAGATTCTTTTTATATGCAACAGGAAATTAATTTGTGAAGCCACTGTACCATGTCTTGTGGGAGAGCCTGATATTTCTATTGTTATTAAATTATCAAACTAGTTTTATTACCAGAAAATAGCAAAACCTTTAAGAACAAGTTCTTACTTCTTAAGCAAGCACACACACAAAAAAAATATTACTCTGAAGTCTAACCTTTGCTAAGTCTTTAAAAAAACCCATGAAAGATAATCTTACCATTCACTCCACCAAGATCACAGTTTCATACTTTCTTTTTATTAATATGAATGGTTTTAACAACATCCTTTTTGCATTTCCATCAACTTTAATTATAGTCAAACCTTTAAATTCAATTTCTCACTGTTGTCACAGTTTCACTGCAAAGACTACAAGCCCAGATTTCACAAACTGTGGATTTCATTTAAATTTAAAAAATAATCTTTGCATTTATCTTAAATTTATAAAAAGATTTTTTTCAAAACTTAAGGCAAAAACCAAGTTTTATTAGTTTTGTTTCCTTTAAGTCTGAGCAGTGTATGAGTCTGTTTAAATATCAAAAACTAATGCCATATACAGTATTACCAACAAAAGTAAAGAATAAGGCAGCATGCACCTTTAAGATGAAAAGTAAATTTAATTTTACAAGATGTTTAAATAATCCAAAGATGAAAAGTGTCTGTCTCTTCTAAGAGTATCTTCATAAAATATGGAAAATTTAGAGGACATCAAGTTACTAAAATATTCCATTTAACATTTATACAAATACATTACTACAATTAAGTTTACATACAATCAACTGACATCTTGTGTTAACTAATTACTTAAATTTACAAGACAAACATAAATAAAGCAGTTAATACAGGCAAATACAGTACTGATCTATTATTCAGCACAATGTATTTTTCATTTCTTTCACCTTGAAAAGAATCAGATTAAAATTGTGTGTAAAGTCGTTCTCCAAACCTAGGAATAAAATAAAAGAAAATTAAGTATATCTATGCAGGTTTTATACAGCATGCCTAAGTCCTGGTTTCAGGCATGTAATTTACCATTTAACAACCTTTTGTCAGTTCTCAGAAGAGGCCACAGTCTTTAAGGTTATTTTTAATAATGACATCAGTTACAGCATCAAAAACAAACTGCACATTTTTTGTGTCTGTGGCACATGTGAAGTGAGTGTAGATTTCCTTTGTGTCTTTTCTCTTGTTCAGATCTTCAAACTGACACTGAATGTAAGCTGCTGCTTCTTCATAAGTGTTTGATCCTAGGAAGAGAAAATTACTCAGTAAGCTGAGAAAGAATGAGATGCATACTATATCTTTATAGGATGCAGTTCTTTGGAAGCCTAAACCTGAAGAGGAGTAACTCCACAGCCATTAAATTAAGATATCATAAAACTGGAAGGAAACCTGTTGGACATTTTATGAATAAAAACTAAGGACTTGATGATCTTAAAGGTCTTTCCAACCTAAATGATCCTACAACTCAATTCCAGCTGCAGGGAAAGTTCTTTCAGATGGAGCAAATCATCAATGATCGATCACTGTTCCCTAGATTAGGACATTTTGCTTCCTTAATTCAAGTTACACACTTTCTATTTTTACTCCAATGTGCTATTTTCTCTACAATCGAATAGTCTTTAGTTACAATGAAAGTGATATATATAAAAAGGCTAAGACTTTTTAAATTAAATCATCCACTTTTGCTATGTATTTCCTGAATGAGCCGCCTATTTCTAACATGTACACTCCTTGTTCAAGTAAATGCTCACGTATGCTCAGGGATTCCTGTTCGGGAAAAACACTACATATGAGGAGAAGAGCAGAAAGCCATCAGGGAAAAAAAAAGAAGGCTAAATTAGGCTGCGAAGAGTTGCAACAGTAACATGTAAATGGTATCAGTGGACCAGCAGTATACACCTGGTTAAGCAGATTAACCTGATTTAGCACTATTTTATTTGTGATCCATAAAAACAGCTACCTTGAAGTTTAAGTAATTTTAAATACCTAGCATCACTAAACTCCTCGTGATTTGTGCATCAAAAAATGAGGTAATTTAGCCAGAAATTACTTGACACCTGCACCCCCCTGCAATACCTGCATATTCAGGGTAGCAAATAGTGAGAGGACTCCTTTTGATTTTTTCTTCAAAAAGGTCTTTCTTGTTCAGGAAGAGAATAATAGAAGTGTCTGTGAACCATTTATTGTTGCAGATACTGTCAAATAATTTCATGCTTTCATGCATCCTATTCTGTAATTGGAAAAAAAACCAAACACTGTTGCATTGTATCAGATTTCAGTAGTAAAATCAGGACACACATTTTTTCATTAATTACAAATGAATCAGATAAGTTATAAAATTCAGTTTCTAGCCTACAGAATCACAGTTTACCACAGAGAAAAACAGAGAGACTAAGACCACTTCAAAGAACACTTTCAAAAGTAGGGTCACTAAGCAACCACTACCTCCTGTCAGGTTTAAGCTGTTTATTATCTTATAAATTTTTGGTGTGTTTTGACACTTCACAGTACAGATATCCAACAAGAGTTGCCAAGTTACATGAATTTGTCTTACACTGATTTAATTTCCAGTTTCCAAAAGATTTAAATTCTTCACCTAGCCAAAATTCCATCCTAAGAAAAAAATAAAATAGTTCTACAAAACTAGAGAAAGAAGACAGCATTTTTTTTAGTTTTTATCCTATTTTTTTCTAAGATCTTTCACAGAATCCAACAGAATCCAAACCCTATACGTCTTGTAAAGCAGTAATAATCTAAAAGCATGTATTTAAAGCTTTCCCTTCAAGCTTAGTTTCTACCCAAAAACTACTCCCTTCTTTAATGTTAAGGTACTTGCCATTTCCTCATCTTCAGCCAAGACCAAGTCATAATCACTTAATGCCACACAAAAAATAATTGCTGTAACACCCTCAAAACAATGAATCCACTTCTTCCGCTCTGATCTTTGGCCTCCCACATCAAACATTCTGCAAAACAGAAGTGCAAAGCAGGGAATGAACTTTGGAATTTCTGTATTTCTGAACGTCAACTAACAAATTGGAAAGTATCAGCTGTGTATGTCTAATTACAAAATTTTGAAAGAGGCATAAACAGCTGCAATATTTATTACTATTTAATGTGTCAGTATTGAGATAAAAGCTAAACAAAACTGATTATCTGTAATACTATAGAACTATAAAGGTAACTCTTTGTTTATTATAGTTAGTGACAGGTATAACCATAGGAAGGTATTTTTTATTTATATACTGTAATAATTAATACCTTAAATTTTAGTCATTACTTCTGTCAATTCTAATGCTTTATAATTTTGTACTAAGATCTGAATTTTCATGAAAATTTAAATCAGAACATTTCTACAAAATAAGGTGTTCTTTTAAGACAGAAGTGGTAAATAATCAGACTCAACTTCTGAAACAGTCTATAGAGACAGGATGAAGATGACCTGCTATTTGCATTTTAGACTAAATCAATAATCAAATCTATGTTAAATGTTTCATAGAGAAGGCTGAAATAAGTCTCAACCACAAAGAAGCTAAACAAGCATCACAAAACAAGAAAGGAAAGAACAAAAAAGTTTGAAGTACCTAATACTGTACAGCTAGTCATGTTTATGTACCTTCATCTTGGTATAATCAAGCCTTTTAGGCCTTTAGTTCATCTTGGAAGTTCTTTTCAATGTTATGTAAGACTATAGCTCAAGCCCTTCCAATAACTCATTAAGACCATCTCCTAAGGGCACCAAAAATTTAAATACCTGCTGTAGATGTGTTTTAATGTGCAACATTACTGGTAAATACTTCTGAAGGCCTGTCAAAGATACACATTTTACTGAACTGTAATCATATGATCCCTGTAATGGAGTTTATAGTACTGTAATCACATAGTCCTTATAACAGTCCTAATAACTGCTATGCATTTACATAAAAAAATATTTTACATGAAGATACTAAACAAATACATTGTACAGCCACGCTGACAACAATCTCTGCACCATCTATATGCATATGCAATATGAGTTTTACCGAGTTCTCTTATTCTTCCTGATCAGTAGGAGGTAGACTATTACTACATTTGTGATGAAAGCATATATCTTTGGACATAAAAAGTTCAAACTATTAACATTATTTTGTAAATCCCACACCATAGGAAATGTAAGTCTTATTCTTTCATCACAGGGTAAAGTACTACCTTAAAATACAACACATACTTGATTTCAGTTCTTCAGGAATATGGATTTATCTTTCATACAACACCAGCAAACATTTATAAGCCTTCAGATCTTCAAATTTAAAAGGAAGAATCTGATAGAAGAACAGCTATTTAACACAGTATAAAATGGAATTTGAGATATAATTTACATATATCTTTACAAAAAGCTTTCACTAATACTAAAGCATTTATTACTTAATATCTCCATATTTATCCTGAATTATTACAGGAGTTTCAACAACTGCCACATCCCTTCAAAAAACTGAGCCAAGCATAAGGAACTCTTTTCAGAAAAGGGGGGGGTGGAATGTAAAATAAAAAAAAAAATCCAAGTTTGGGTTAGGCAAATTTGTTAAATTACATAACTGAAAGTCCATCTTCTAGAACTTCACAGAAACTGTAACAGACAGATAAACATGCAGCATGATTTACATACTTAAAATGAAGATCTTTGAAAGTAAAGTGAGTTTCCACTATTCCTGTAGTTTTCACTCTAGTCCTGAGAACATCCTGTTGGGTTGGAATATAGCTGGTTTGTGCTATCCTGTCCAAGTCATTCAAGTAACTGAAAGTAAAAAGAAATACTGCTTTCAGTTATTCTCAAAATAATTACAAAGAATTACAGAAGTTCTAGGTCCACTCCTTATATAGTGCTTATCTGTTTTAAAACAGCTATCACCCAAGATAAGGCAACACAAAAATACCAAAACCCACACAACACACCACAAACAAAAACCGTATCATTCTCCCCTCAATCTTCTAAGGTGTTTTTAAATAAGCTTTAGACAAAAAGATTTTTCATCATAGAAGAAAGAAAACTTAGACAACTGATTCCAGTACAAAAAATTCTTCTTTGGAAATCCCAAAGTGCAAGCATGGTCCCACATACAGCAGTGTTATTTCCACTAACTAGACCACCATATCTTTGCAACCTACTGAACTACAAGTTACTTTGACCTATGCCCAAAGCTTAAAATTATCCTGGATTTGATAACAGGTATGAAAAGAACAACTCTGTGTTTGGGACAGAAGTAATGTGTTTAAGAAAACACAATACAGAACAATTAGCTTCCTATTGAGAATGTCTAATTGCACACATTTTTTTACAAATCGTATACTTTCATTGCCAGAATCCCTGTGATGCAGAACAAGCCACCCAGCATTTCTAAAAACCATACAAATCTTATTTGTGCTCTTCCCATAGTAAATAGGGAAGGCATATTCTTCTTCCAGTATAAACAGAAGTTTGCAATTTTAAGGATACAGTTGTATGGCTAGAAGAACTTTTCCTACAAAACTGGAGGCAGAGGTATCTAAAACAACAAAATGGAACAGTGGATGTTACCAAAGGAAAGTGATCCTCCAAATTAAGTGCTCCATACTGAAAAACATTTATACAAATGCTATCTCTTGACTTAAGAGATCTGTCATTGTGAGCTCAGCTTGTTGCCATCCATCCTCTTTACAGTTAGAATAACTTTAGCAAACAAGTAACAATCATACTGGAAGCTTTGGTGTTATTTTAATCTAATTTGATCATATTTCCATTCGCACAGCATGTCTATAATTGCATTACTCCAGCTATAGTAGTGTTACCTCACCTGCATGTTGTTTCTTTATACAGTTATTTGGAAAAAAAAAAAAAAAGTGTATCACCTTATTTTCCTGAAAGTGAAAACCAATTTCAACACTACAAATTAATTCAGAATGGTAAAGCTTTAAAAAACTGCCCTGTCAGGACAGAATTATTGCTATGCCATTCTTTACCATCTTACCTGTCCCTTGATGGACTCATTTCCTTAACTGGCTTACTAGTACTTGCTGCCATCACATCTTATTTTTCACACCCTTGATTCCTTACTATTTTACTTTTTTAATTAAGTACTTTAGCATAGAAGACATATCCTGATTGCTACCCTTGCTCAATATATTTCTAACAGAGACTGTTAATTAACTAAGAAAACACAGCAGCGCTGAACCACAAGACAAACTGCATTATGAACACAAAAGTAGTATCGTCGGTAATAAAGATTCACATCACATAATCAAGTTTCCTTGACAAGTTCAGATACAGAACAGGTACTTGAGTCATGTTTTTGTGATAAAAATGCTATTTTAAAGCACCTTAAAGCAATTTTTGTCTTCCTCAAGAGGAGGAAACAGCTGATCAGAACACAACTCAAATTCATTATTATACCACATCCCTTCCTTTCCATCCTGGAGATAACAGTAGACTATATCTGTTTCCAGATACTTCTAAATTTCCCACCTACATGGGAGCAGAATTCCTCAAAAGATGGTATTTCCGCTGTATTCCTTTAGCTACTACTTAGAAGACAGAGATTCTTGTTTATCACATAGTACTTACTAGGCAGCAGAATCATTAAGCTGGTATTCTCTAGATCTGTTAAAACAAGCTTGAACTCCACTGTCTTTCCACAGTCTCTTGATAACTCCAGCAAGCTCTGCAGTCATAAATCCTTCTTCTGCTGCTCCAGCCAACACAAAGAGTTGACGAGCATCATCCTTTAGGATGTAAACACAAAGTAGAGACACAAACAGTGAGAAATACAAAAGTATTATGATCTAAGAACTCTATTCAGCAAATGAAAAAAATTCTTAACCTGGTAAAGACGAATGTAACCAAACAAAAAAATGTGAAGGAGAACAGTTTGTGTTCTGCATAGGATATTAATTCCCACATTTTTCAACAGAAAAAAGACTAGTAAAACAAATTTCTCATAAACTGTTAAAGTTTTTCCTGATCTGTTTATAACTTGAAGTAAGCTTCTATAAATAGAAGTACTAACATTTTTGCTCAAGTCTAAAGTTAACATTATTTGCTTACCAAATACCACAAACTGAACAGAATGATTACAATGCATACTAGAACCTTCAGAAATCCAGATGCTTATTGACTGACTGAAGGAAACACATTAAGCATTTAAGAAAACAGATAAATACTACTTAAAACCTTTCCAGATACATCAGTTTCAAATATCCATTACCTTAATTATTCTAAAGTGATTAAGTTTTCTTGGTAAGGTGCTATCAAGCAAACATTAATTTTTTTTAGGGGAAAAGCATCCCCATTAGTAGTCTCCTGTGGGTTGCTGCCTGGGCTTGTATGTGATCTAATGCCAACTTACATCAGCCAGAAAAAGCAGCATACTTGTGGCTTCTAAGTACTACCCACAGCATGTGCTGTTTGTCCAGTAATTAGGAGAACAGATAAGACTGCAAAGGAGGAAGGAGAAAAAGAGAGACTCTCTCCTTTTAGGCACGTTATCTGGGAACTGCAAGTATTTCAAGAAAGAGGAAGATTAAAAAGAGCAACATATGTATGGTTATTCTCACAAAATAGTAAATAGAGATATAGGGGCAAATTTGTAGAAAAATCTGGTTTTATCACCTTTGCTGTTCAAACAATAAGCTGTGGGGAAAAAAAACCACATTTTCAGGATGAGTACAGAAAGAAGTGATTGTTCTAAAGAAATTGCCTGCTGTAGACTTAAGCAATCGAAGATTATGACAAATTGTTTACAGATCGATGGAGTAATACTGATATTCACAGCTAGAAAACAAAAAGCTTGCAATTCAGTTAACTCAAGGCAAATTTTAGGAGGCTTATAAATATAACTGTATGTATACATCTGAACAACAGGTATCTGATACACAGTTCAGAAAGTCTTTTGAAAGTTGAAGTAGTTACAAACCTAAAAGTGAATTATTTGTCGAAATAAAAAAATACTGATTACTGTACATGCACAGGACAAACTGTGGACAACTAATAAAAATTCAATGGATTATACTTAATAATCACATAGAAAGACCAGAACAATAAAAAACAAAGGGTTGGACAGTTGGATCTCATGGACTGTAGTTCTGAGAAATGACAGCATAAAACAAACTTCAGTGATAATACTGGTCTTGAATACTGTTTGTGAATGCAACTGCCAAGGACCCACAACTCATACAAGTAGCAGATCTTGAAGAAGAGCCAATATATTAAGACACATGATAGAAACAGCTTCGAAACTGACAGTCAATTGTGTCAGAAATGCCATTTTATACCTAATATGGTATGACTTTCAAACATACAGAATTTACTCTGTTTCAAGCAGCTCAAATTTCCACATGCTCTAAAATGGGTGAGAGGGGAAAGAGGAGGTAGAAGAAGAGAATGATTTTCAGCTTTATATAAAAGCTCACGTTTAAATCAAAAGTGGTCTCTGTCACCCCCATACTCCCTTTCCTAAGGATGACAAGTACTACAGACACCACAAGTGAGTTAGAACGTCCTCTTTAGATTAAGTCCACTTTTCATAATTACCCAGTACTAGATACTTTATACTGAAAAGAAGCAGCTTCCTCTCTGGGTAGAGAGGAAGACCAGATTTCGTAGGCAAGATAATAAAGAAACTAAGTTAACTATATCTCTAGCTAATTACAGAAAATACCACATTCAGAAAGTGGTCCACAATTCTTTAAAGCACAATCACTAAATGGCACTTAAAACACCATTTCTACTTCAGTATTGAAACATTCTATAGGACAAATGAATGTACTCCACTCTTCAGACTGACCATAATGAAGTTGATAGTGTAATCTGTGGTCCCTTGACCCAATAGCTTTAAAAAATGAAATCTTTCAACTCACTGCTTTACCATATGATTTTCTGAACAAATGTATCCTGTTTAGAGTAAAATCCTCAAGAAATTCCCCTCAGAAATTTGAAAAAGTCTGAATGTAACAGTTTTCATCAAGTTACAATTTGCCTTGTCATTTATACAGCTTCCTGAAGCTAAGAAATTCAGATGACTTCAAATTTATATCGTATATAAAAGAACCCTCAAAATTTTCTTGCTATTCATTTTATCTGCTAACACACAAATTTACTCCTCCATTTTCTCTTACTCTGCATTTAGTAACTAAGACGAATTTACCATCTGCCTCTTTCCAACATTAACTGCCACACTCCAGAGAGGACTCCAATGCACAAATCTTGAACTAATGTGCTGTTGCTGCCCTGGAAAACTTTGGTCTTAAGAGAAGACAACAGCAAACATGAGAACAAATGGGGAGCAGAATAACCAAAGAAAATGAAGCTTTTACTAATTATGTTTACAACTGAAGATGTTTCAGGTAGATTTAACATATGTACATAAAGTAATGACTATCAAAGAGTAAAATCAAAATGAACCAATAATTCATGACTGCAAATCAGATTTAGACTCCAGACACAACTTTATGACCCAGTTCACATAATCTTACGAACATTTATCTTCCTTATGACAACCATACATATAATGCATTTCACAAGGTCACTAAAGGTATACTCCATTTTTAAACTGCTTTTCAAGCACTCAGTAAGATCTTGAACTTTGTCATGAATGAAAAATACTTTCTTATTTTTCAAAATCCTCCACTCCTCCCATATTGTAATTCAACCATTAATTCTTTCCAGTCTTTTATGACAAAAATATCCCTCTGACTACCTTACATACTTATTTCAATACACTAATAGCAGAAGAATTTCTTCCATTTTTCTTGCAAGACAGCCATAATGTGGCAAGATTCTGCTTCAAAAACTGTACTGTTGTGCATTCCATACTCTGATTTCTATGTAGAGAAAATAAAGGCACACAGCCCAAATTACATTCCAATGCTATTCAGACTAAGAACCCTAGTGGTCAATTTCAGCATTGTAGCACAGAATGCATTTCTGTAACCAAAGGACAAGCAGAAACACTTGCATCTAACCTCGTGAGCAGATGTGGACATAATCAGGGTCACCACAGACAGGAGTATAGGGTTAGGACTGGCAAAACAATAAACCAAAAGAAATCAATTCTGCAGATCAACTTCAATAGGTGGAATGTTAAATAGACACATCAGGAGTTTATACATGGAACATTAGAAGAAATGAGATGGGTAAGATGCAGAAAAGCTTAGAAAAAGATCTCTTATTTCTCGTGAAAAATCCTTAATCCATATGGTATCATGAAAAAATGGGACACGAGAAGAAGTGCTATGCCCACGTCTCTGCTCTGAGAGAAATGAAGTCTTCCACACTGGAAATCAGTATGAAACAGCTTCAAGCTCAGAGGCTGGAAATGTTTTAAGCACTGCTGTGTCTATACCTAAAGAAGAGCAGAGTATAGCTAGATGCCTACATATTTAAGGTGTGTTTTAAGGAATATGAAGATGTCTAACTTAAATGACTTACAGAACGTAACATGCCGCAAGTCCATACGAACAGTTTAATGTTTTCAGTTTAATGTTTTTCAAAAAAATCCCCAAAACTTAGATGTTTAGTTCTCCAAATTTAGACAGAATCTAGAGAACTGTATAGAAACCAAGGACTTAGAGTCAATCCAGTGCTAATTGCTGGGTAGGAAACCTTGCCATGTAAAGGCCAACGGAAATTAGTTTTCAATCAAACTTTGTATCATAAAAATAAGATTTTTTGATATCAAGAAGAGATTTTTTTCAGGAAATAGGAAGGGACAATAAAAAATGAAAAAGAATGGATATCTATGTATATCTATGTAATGTATATCTATGTATGCATTCAATACTCACAGCCCTGGTTGGATCACCAAAGTCTATCTTCAACCTCCCCATTGCTCTAATGATAGCAATAATGGACTGAATGGTGTTACTGTAGACGACAGCTTTGTACTGTTTACATTCTTCTTCTGAATAACCAGCTTCATGGATAATCCTATGGAAGGAAAAAAATAAATTCCCTATTCAAAAATAATAATTAAAAAATTCTCTACTACAGTATTTCACCATACTTACTTCATTTGTTTGACAATTGTGCTTTTCCCTGATTCACCAGCTCCTGAAAAACAAATGTGTTAACATCCATTAGAGTAGACATTTATTAATCTTTGAAAATACATTTACGTTTCTACACTTCAAATACCTAACCGATATAAAAACTTTCAATAATTAAGAGTACATTTGCTACAAATTATTTTATAGCAAAATGTGTTTCAAGCTGGAAGCTTCAAAATCAAAACATTTTAAGGACCAATCATTCAGTTCTACAAAGCCTTATCTGTTTCACCTAACCAAAAACCTCCTTTCTAGAAGTTCACACTCTATTGAACAAAAACAGAAAAAAAAAAAAACAAAAACAAAAACAAAACACACACCAAAACCAAACCAAAACAACCAAAAACCAAGAAACACAGTAGATACTTAGGGGTTGGTACACATGGTATACAATGAAAAGCTACACAGAAATGTCCTTGTAACCCTGGAAAGACTACTGTGTGTGTGTGTGTATCCAATTACTGTCCTCGCCATAACATCTACTTAAATCAGCTGAAGTAAACTTCTCAGCAGTACACAACAGAACAAAGTGAGGCAATCGAGAAGCTCTAACACAAGCAGTTTCACAAAGATGCAGCAAGGAACCTATCCCCATGGAAGAGGTTAAGGACTGGAACCAATTACACACCAAGGAAGTGGAAACTCAGCCTTGGAGATCTTCAAGATTCAACCAGACAAGGCTCTGAGCAACGTTATCTATTTTGAAGTTAAGTCTAGCTTTGAAGCAAGGGTTGAGCTAAATGACCTCTAGAGGTTTCTTCCAACTTGAAATATTATTTGATGTCAGTATAACAGAACATTCCCATACTTTGACTACTGTATAGTGATGCCTTTGGGATATTTCTCCTGTTAACCAAAATATGTAGCTCTGTGACAGGCTCAAACCAATTCAAGACTGACTGCCAAACGTTGTCCCACTGCCTCCCCAGCACTTCTATTAATGTGACTAGACTGCCCTTCCTCCAACACACAGCAGAATGAGTGGTAGTACCAAGAGGAGCTAGTGTACTGGAGAATTAAGTAGCTACGGAATAGAGTAGGCCTGTCAGCATCAATCTAATGGTAATTAATGCCATCATTAGCTAATGTCCAAGTAAAAGACATTTTTTACAAACCTGTCAGTTTCTTTACAGAGTAGCAATAGTTCTCAGACTCTGAGCTGCCAGGAAAGTTCAATATCAGTATATTAATATAAATTAATATAAACAGAGAACACAGTGCAAAAGTAATTTGTTATTATGACATCTGAAGCTTTTATAAACCAAATTAACAGTTAATTTGTAAATATCTAATTATGCACTTAAGCACAAATAGGTGACAAAAGTGTAAATATTAGCTTTATTAATGAAGTTACTATAAATTGCTTTGTGTTAATATTGTTATTCAAACAGTTTGAAGAAAGTATATACCCCTACATTCAATAGCAAAGAAATGTTCCTATAAAATTTCATTTACATCACCATGTCAAGTGTTATTTCTGTTAAAAATTTGCCACATTGGATCAACCAAGCAGGTCAGTGTCTAAGCTAGTCACAGTATCAAAATTTAATTATTTTGTGATATACCTTTTACTCAGATCTTCCTGAGTCAGATATGTGTGTTTCTCTTTGGTGTGAGAATTCACATGTACAATACCTAGGATTCTTGTAAAAGCCCTCTCAGGAACATAAACACAAACACTCATAATATACATTAAAAAAAAAAAAAGTTACAAAGTACCTAATATCAACAGTGAGTTCCTGGAAGAAGCACTCCCCTATTTTATTTGATGAAAAATAGCAACGGTTGTGTTTAGTTTGTTGTTGGGTTTTTTTCTTCTTTAACTGCACACTAAAATGCCTACATGCTTGCCTAATACTCTTAACAAAGTATGTAAGGAATTCAGTCTACCTTATTCAGTCTACTCACTACTGAAAAGAAATTCATTAGTTTTGCACTCCTGAATGCAGAGTTCAGCCATGTTTTCTGATGGATGCATTTGTAAAATTTCCTCATTTATTTCAGTGTGAATAAGTTGCACATACAGCAAAATTAGACCTCTTTTTGAAAGTTTTAGACAGGAGCAAGCAGCATTAAGTATTTCATGTTGACAGCTGCACATAAAATGTCAGAGCTAGCTGTACTGTCACAACCAAACCCTACCCCAACTTAGACAGACTTGGTTAGATATTCCTCAGTCATCTAGTAAAAGATACCATTTATTGCCTACTAAAGTGTGATACTTAATTTCAGCTTCACTACTGCCAGTAATTTGAACAGACACTCTTATTGACTCAGTTACTATTTATGTATAACATAAAAAATACTAATAAAAAGACACTACAGTTCTGCTCAGATTAGAAAAGCAGCAGTGTATAAATTTTGAATTTGAAAGAATGGTCAGCAACTTTTGTTTGCTTGCTTTTAAATAAAAGTCTAAGCTGACAGGTCATCACTTTGACACAAGAAAGTTTTAATAACCAATGAGTGTTTTAATCTCTTGCCTTTGTGTGGTGTTCAGGGGGGGTGTAAGACCACACATCCTACAAAAGTCTAATTTAAAGCACAGATTTTAAAATAACTTTTATTCACATAGTTCAGTAAGCATATAACTTCAACTAAGTCTAATACTCTTATTACACTTGCTTACCAAAAACAGCTAAATCCTTCTGTTTATGCAGACTAAAAGTTGGGATGCAATGCAAGTCTAACCTAATCAGTATGAGCTAAGCCAGGAAACAGAACAATCATGTTATCCCTTGTAGATTCTACTATAATCTGAAGGATCTTCTGCTTCAAAGTTTAGTGACCAGGCTCTACCTTCACATGTCAATACTTCCACAGCTAGTATTAGTGCTATCCAAAGCAGTTATTTACCTGGATCCAGCAAGAGTTAGACAGCACTCAGTGAATTCATACCTAGCATGTAAATCCAAGCTTATAACTAACCATACTGCACCATCCATGCACAGTTAATCTATGACTCAGCTAAATAAAATGGACTAAATTTGCATTATCATTCTTTCCAAGGCAACTGTCAACTTTGGAAACAGAGAAAAATCAAAGCATCGTCATGTTCAGAAAAAAAAACAAAAAAACATTTAGCAGATCAACATCACATAAAATACTTTGAAGGAATGGAAAAGGTCTGGTAAAGATCAAATAAATTTAAGAACCAGCTAAAGCAGTATTTGATTCTCCAAGCCAGTTACACAGCAACATAAAAAAATATTAAGACAGACTCAGTCGGACTCGATCTTAAGGGTCTTTTCCAATCTAAGTGATTCTATGGATCTATGATATGACTCACTACTATGAAATTGTAGCAAAAATAATTTTAGAAAGATCCAGTATTTTTTTTACTTTCCAAATGGAGCAGATCTGTGTTTAAAAAGAATTGAAATAAGTACTTTATAATTTGATTAAAAATAACAGGTCAGCAAAAATGTTAAACTACTCACAGTGTCTCATGATTTATTATCCCACACACTGCCTACATAGTAAGCATTCCAGAACTACAAATTTCTGGAACAAATGTTTTATGCACCCAAGCACAGATACTGCTGTTTGCAAGTGCTGAGATCTTAACAGTAGCATTTTTAATGTGAAACATTTGCTAATAGCTTACAGAATAAACTAATCAAATACCAAAAATACATAATAAATAAATAAGAGCATAACTCACAACACAGCATACTAATCACAACACTCATGCACAAAAAAATACACTAAGTTTTTGGGAGAAAAACACAACAAACAAGACTAAAATTAGGTTAAGAGTTAGATAAAAACTAAGGAGTAGAACAGGGCTAGCTCTGAATGACTAAGTTAGACAACGAAATGGAACCCCCAAATAAACAGAACAGTCTTGTATATCGCCAGAAGAGAGTTCCAATGTGGACAAGAGTAATTAATACAAAACTTTCAATAGATGCTTGTCAGCTTTTCAGACTGTAAAGTAGACTTGAACCACTAACTCAAACATAGGCACAGATGTAAAATTTAAAATAAGCCACACTGACTTACAGGTTTTTTGATTCACCTCCTGTGAAGTCTTTTCCGGGCCACTTTCCTATCCAGTCTTCTGACAGATATTAGTATTTCATAGTAGAAGGCACAAGATGAACAGTGTCTGTTCCTCAGCTGCTACTGGTCACAGTACAAGATAAATGCCCAGTGATTTCTACTGGTTTTGCTATGGGACCAGTAAGCTCCTACAAAAGCACATGGCAAGCAGATAGCTAAGAAGTGTAATCTCTTAAATTTATCACCTCACAACACATTACCAGACATGAGACTTAAATTAGAATGCAAGCTGCTAATTGTTGTTACTACATTCAAATAAATCCAGTCCCATAGATTTCTGTGCATCCAAGTGGTGTAGAAGGTCCCTGACCACCTCCTCTTTAATCATGATAATCTCATTCTGCTTTCCCTCCCTGTCTCCCATCTTATGAGGCTGGATGTCCAGGGGATAGCTTGTTCCACTACTGAAGACTGAGTCAAAGTAGGCATTAAGCACCTCAACTTTTTCCTTACCCTTTGTTACTAAATTTCCCTCTGCATCCAATAAAGGATGGAGATTTTCCCTATTTCTCCTTTTGTTATTAATTAATTTATAGAAACATTTATTATCCTTCACAGCCGTAGCTAGGTTGAGCTCTAGCTGCGCTTTGGCCCTCCTAATCTTCTCCCTGCATTGCTTCACTACATCTTTATAGTCTGCATGAGAGATCTGTCCTCTCTTCCAACAGTCATAGACTCTCCTTTTGCTCTTGAGGTCCATCCAGAGGTCCCTGTTTGGCCAGGCTGGTCTCTTTCCCCGTCTGCTTGCTTTTTGGCAGGTAGGGACAGCCTGCTCCTGCACCTTAAAGACTTCTCTCGAAGTATGTCCAGCCTTGTTGGACTCCTATATCCCTCAGCACATCCTCCCCAGGGACTTCATATACTTCAAGTTTTCATATAATCAACTTCAAGGGACTTCAAGTGTTCATATTATCAACCAAAGGCTGACAGTACTCGTTGCTTATAAGGTGGCATTAGTCTTGGAATTCCCATAGCTACTGGAATTTGAATGTGTCAGAAAACTTTGAATGACTTAAAGAAGCTGTCTGAATAATAACTGGAAGAAAATATTTCAGTAACAACTATTTAGTAATAGTGTGAATCCCAGATTACGTCACTGGCTGAAACCACAGGAATACCAGATTCTATAATTATGACACTGACTCAGATCAAAAAATCCAAGATAATTCTCAAGGTTTCAACAGCTGCATGCTGGCTTACTTCTACAGAAGCGCTATTTAAATCTATAAGCCTCTGACTTTTATAAATTCCGCAACAAGCCAAGAATTAATTAAAACTGTTTCTTTCTTAGGTGTGCAGGATTGCTCTTAGTAGATGTTTGCAATCAATATTACACAACAAAATAAATCATCATTTAAGAAAATCATTAATATGAAACATTATCTCAAGCAACAATTGCGTATTAACTCAGGTTAGCATACTGTGTGTTTATTCAGGTCTAGACTTCCATTAAACTGCTTTATGTTTCTTAGATACCTAGGCTATTACTATAGCAAACACATAAGCAAGTAATAAAGACTGTATTAGCTAGTTTAGTATTGAAACAACAATGAAAAAATATGGGTTTATATTTAGTATAACCTCTGCAACTCAATGAATTCTAAAAAATAAAGTTTATGGTGAAATGAACAGATCTCATGCTCCCTTTTTAAACCTTAAAGTTTTACTAACATCTTTATCTTTACAAGTATGAGCTGAGTTTCCAGCTATTTCAAGCTTAGTATTAGTGCTTAGCATGACTTCGTATCTTATGACAAAGGTTTTATGAAATCACTTTTTTTGCTTAAAATTTGGTGCATGTCATAAGCAGACACCTTAGCAAAAATTTTGTTATGTACATAAAACTGCACAACACACCTGAATGCATACAGCTTTTGAAAACAAAGTATATCTAGCTCTTCATATCTGTTCTTATATTCCACAACTGTTTTAAATTACCAACTATACGGCTACATATTTCACTTACACTATAACCATATTGTGGACTCACTGCCTTACTGTAAGACAAGTACAATCTCAAGTGTCATATTTCATGACTGTGAAACATTCAAAAGGAAATACAGTACCTTGGAATTGAATCTACTTTAAAAGTATGTATTTGTTGAGAAAGTACAAGAGGTCTCTTAAAATACTGTATCATTGTCTTATAGAGGGACAATGCTGTTGTACTTTGAAGTATTTTCTTCAATAATGATACTTCCTTTATGCAAGATGTCAAACCCAGCAAGATCAAGACAAGCTGAGACTCAAAAGTCTGGAAATGAGCCTCTTATGCCAGAAATTAAATAAGGGAATGGATGCACATTTAGATCACACTTGCTGTCTGACAACTATGTCACACCACTACTAGGTAAAATGTTTGTGGGTCCAGGTTCATCTAATATGTCAATGCTGCCAGCAGTTTGGTAAAATTATCAGTTTAAATGTATCAAAGGCCAGCCTCCACACTACTATCCTCTAAAACATTTGGGAATCTCCTCAAATTTCAAAGTCCAGAAACTTGGTTGTGTTATTCTCTTCAAAATTAAAATAAGATTTAAATTTGTTACTTAAAAATAGTTATCTTCTTCCATATGTAGCAGTATGCTCAGAAGCAATCACTACATAATTTGAAACCATGGTATGAAACATGTCTAATGACCTTCTCGAACATGAGTTTGAGTGTATGAGCACATTACACAAGATTAAATGCTGAGTACTCCAACAGAAAGAACCACCACTTCTGCTCTTATATGTTTACCAAGACCGTTACCATCTGTTTCTACCAGAGTCAAGCATCCAGACCTCCAAATATATATCTAATAAACCACCAGAAATTCAAGAATGCTCTTCATTTTTTCACCATATGGCTGGCCTGCATGGCCTTTTGCTGTTCACTGAGCAGAGATAGTAGGTTCAGTGGCAGAGATACCAGAGAGAACTTCTGATATTAAGGAGGCTATCACAGAATCTTCTAGGTTGGAAAAGACCTTCAAGATCATCAAGACCAACCATTAACCCTGCTCTTCATATCCACTGCTAGACCATGTCCCTAAGAACCATATCTACATGACTTTTAAACATGGACAGGGATGGTGATTCAACCACTTCCCTGAGCAGCCTGTTCCAATGCTGGAAAACCCTTTCAGTGAAAAAAGTCTTACTAATGTCCAACCTAAACCTCCCCATGTGTAACTTGAAGCTGTTTCCTCTTGTCCAGTGTCTTGTTACCTGGGAGAAGAGACCAGCAAGCACCCCTCTACAGTCTTCTTTCAGGTAGTTGTAGAGAGAGCTAAGGTCTCCCCCAAGCCTCCTTTTCTCCAGACTAAATAGCCTGGCTGCCTCAGCCACTCCTCATGAGACTCATTCTCTATACCCTTGACCACCTTGACCTTCTCTGGACCCTCTCCAACACTTCAATGTCTTTTTTGTACTGAGGTCCCCAAAACTGAACACAGTACTCAAAGTCCAACCTCATTAAAAACAATCAAAAATACTTCACAAAAAATTCCCCACTGCAAGGGAGGCATATTTTATGCAGGTTATTCTGGTGGAGAGATGCAACAAAAGAATTTCAAATTCACCACATATTTTCATCTCAGATTCCACCTGCAATTCAGAACACTATTGTTCTATTCTCTACAATCATGACAGATTTGATGGTCCCTGTTACCTAATAACACTACACAACTATGCAAAGAGTTGGGAAAATCAGAGAGCAAAGCGCATACATACTTATCAAAATAGGAAAAAGAACTTTCATATAAATATCAACTGATTTTATTCAACACTGTCCTGTAACTCCAAGGCACTACTTGCTAGTTTATACCAGGGCAGTTATACTGAAAGCTAGACATTATAAAAGTAAAGCAGTTAACTTTAGTTCACATAAAAATCTCAATCTTCATCCATGCCTAGCTGAACAGTCTTTTTCATCTTGTAGCTTGAGGACTAAGATACATAAAAACAAGGAGAATAAGCATATTGATAGTTGATCCACTACAAAACTACAAAAAGGTCTCCACCTCCAACAAAAAATAAGGACTTAAGGTGACACAGACTGAAATTTTAAATGAAAAAGCTCTAGCTGTCCAGACTGATCTTGAATTCATATCTATACCCAAACAAATTATTTTTTTACATGTACATACACATCCACAGAGCTGCCTACAATCAAAATATTATATGTGGTTAAGAGTATTAGAAAAAAAAAAAGTGTTTGTTATTTTTTAACCAGACCTTGTATTTAACCACTAACAAATTAACCTGAGAAAGCACTGAAGTATATGAAAAATTAAACCCATTTAAACAGGTAGCTGCAGACAAGCCCAGAAGCCGTTAATAGCAAACACTGAGGCACTGAAGCTTCTTAGACAGAATCTCTGTCAATGCCTGTAAGAGCTTTAGAAAGCATATAATGGCTTTGCTAAGACTTTACCAGATTTATTAAGGATCATTAACTGAATCTGCATACAGATGAGAGAAATTAACTTTCAAAACTCTTCAAGAAATATTTAATGCATCAAGAATACAGACAAAACTTCAATGAAATTTAGCAGCTTATCTTCAGTCCAGCCATATACTGTACATAACTGGTGTATTCTTAATTCAATGAGCATTCAAATAATCTAACAGAATTTAATTAGATTTAAATACATTTAAACAAACATTAAGCAATTAACATTTAATTTAATAAAACCTTTATGTACCCAGGACAATTGTTGTTTACTCCCAATTTTATTATTGCAAGGCATTTATCACCAGTCATAGCAAGTTTAAAAATCACATTCCAATGCTACATTCACACTGTATTCTATTTATTAGTACAAATTTACTGTTTTAACTGGAGCCTAATGTCTCCATTCTCCTCTCTGCCATTTCGACACTGAACTGGCAGTTATGCTTCTCATACACTGTCATCTTGCATTCTTCACAAAGTGCCAGGTAGAAGAGAATTCTTCCTAGTCAAGCCTATGACCTATAAATTAGAATAGCATAAGGTCTGAGATTCCCCAGACTTAGAATAAAACCCAAACTCCTACCTCCAGTTTCCAATTCATGTGCCCTAATCAATGCCCTCCTTGAGAAAGACTGGCACTACCTCCTATTCCAGCAATGAGTTTTTAAGTAAGTGGTTTTTGAATAGAGCTTAACATGTCTACCAACTGGACTTCAAGTGAGTACAATTCCACATTTTTCCTTATCTGATTCTACCATAAACCGTGATACAGAAATGCAGAAAACGAGAGAATCCTATTTTGCACACATTTTCTTCTCCACCCACTGCTATGCACTTCCAGTATTGCATTTGCATTATCTATGCCTATCATGTTTTTATTCAGGTCCTCACCAGACCATTATGAAATACCAGTTAAACTGGCCAATTCAGCAGCTAACTAAATCCAAACAGGACAGCCAATTTGACTATTAATACAGCACAAAACTGAATTAAGCATTTTAAAGTGCCAGGGAGAGGACAAAACCATTCAGGTAGATCTGTGAGAGCACTCTCACTTTTACCAAAAGAGAGGTTCTAAAATGGCGCTACTGCTTATTAGACAACATGCACTGCTTATTTCCAGCATTCCAATAGGGATTTAGAAAGTAGGCAAGAACCCCTTAAGAGTTTTACAGGAAAATATTTTAAAAACCCAAAATATTCAGAACCCCCTTACGATTGTGATGGCTAGCATTTCATATTATGAGCCAAACAACTACAACAGCTTCACCCATGCAATAAAAAAATAAATATATAAATAAAAAAACAGACCACAAAACACCATGACACACAACCCCACACAACATGTAGTTGCATGCAAGAAACAATTTTATCACATTTGCAAAGGGAAGATGGGATACAGGAAGCCATTTGATTCCAACAGTGTTTTCATTTTGAGAAGCAGACTATATTAAATTCCAGAAGGCATTAAGAATTATAAACCTACTTCACTGTTTCAACAGGAATTTTGATTACAGTTTTCTTTTTTAAAAGCAATCTGTTTAGAGCAATGATTGTAAAGACTTCCTGTCCATTCTGGTTGCCTAGATACTGTTATATTTCAAAGATTTAATCAGGTACCTTTACTAAGTATATTACTTTAAATGCAATACTACATTTCTAAAAAGCATATAGGTAAAAGTAATGAGGTACAGTTTATTAATAAACAGAAGCACTGTCTATTCGAATGGTGTTCATTCCTTTAAATAAGTAGCTTTACAAAAAGTACTTTCTAATTTCAGTATCAATCTAGATAGGTACATATATTGCAGTTTACTTGTGTCTCTAAACATAAAAACATAGCACACAAACATATAGATATATGTCAGAACTGCTACTCAATCTATTCATTTGATACCTAAACACACAATAAATTGTGCTATTCAGAGCTTCAATGACCTTTCAATTACCCAAGTCAGGGAATAAATTTATTTGCCTATCACAGAGTGTTATGTATCATATGTTCAGCAACAAATCTTATTTAAAGAACTGGTCATTAAATGGTCTATATCAATTTCCCCCACCAGTTGAGATCCTGAAAGAATGATATCAAGAGAACTTTTTAACTTTTACATAGAAATGTGGTTTTCAAAGAAAGGGCTAGTCATCAAAGCAGCCATGAAACAAAGTCATAATTTGACCTGAACAGGTAACACTTTCAAATCAAGGAACAATGCATACGATTACTCCGACACTAGCTGACTTCTAGGCCATTTTGCTGGAATTCTATGATTCTATGACAGCATGAATGGATATATGATACTTTAACTCAGGTTGCATATTCAAGCTACACAAAATTCCAGACATTTTGAAGCTGGTTCCACAGCTTTGCAAAAGCCAAGGGCAAAGGATGATTACAAGAAACATCTTCCAGATCCCCAACACTAACACTTCTTATAGCTACAGCATAAAAGGGTTATTTATCCACAAACGTGAATACTCCATGACATACCATTCCTTCATTTCCCACTCTTATTCTCATTAGTAAATCTCTACTGTCTGCTCCTACTTAGTAGACAAGAACAACAAAGCATGTTTAGCATTAAGAGGAGATGAGTTCAAATCTTTTCTTACAAAAGCATACATCCCTAGTACACAAAAGCATCGCAGCATCTAATGATTTAATAATTTTCAGTATCTTAATTATCCTTCCACTCAGAATTAGCACTAAGATGAGGCATTTCAAGCAAAGCCTGAGGTAACAGTAGGACACCGAGCAAACACGGGCAGCAGATAGAACATCTGACCTAAGTAAAGCTGGACAATGACTAAGACACAACCTGAAAACAGCAAGTTATCATCAATACAGGTTCCCCTATACACATCTTGGGGAAAAAAACAAACAAACCTTAACGACCAACTATAAAGTCAGTTCAAAACTTTATTTCAGTGTGTCTGTGGCAGAAAAAACTTCACATTCAATAGAACATCTTAAATAATCTCTTTTCTAGTCCTGGTTTTCTACCTTGACATTATGATAGCATACTACAGGAAACACCGCAGACATCCATCAAGCTTAGCAGCAAAACTGACTTCAGAATTTCATGCCCTCTGAATCCAGACTCATGACTTGGTTATTTAGCCAGGCTTTAGGATGTGTTGACTACTCAATTCTTCCCTCTCAGAAGACCAAAACTACTAAATGGTAAAATGTGGCAGCAAAATAGCGATCCATGTTGGTGATATGATTATATAAATCAGCACAGTAACTCTTTATAGCACAGAGCCCAAGTTAAGTTGTGCCAGAACTACTACATAAGGAGCTATACTGTAAAAATATAGTTCTGAAGCGAGTTAAAAATAACTTCATAAAAGGATAAAGCTTAAAAACACAGTTATTTCAGTAATACAATCTATAGAACTTAAGTAAAATGTCATATCATGACAAAAATGATAGAATAAACTGTGCTGCCAAAAAACGTAGGAAGACACTAATTATGTCAGTGTATTACAGAACTTATGTATAGTCTAGAGGCACCACTGATGCTGGGAATGAATGGCTTACCAAATTGTGCCTTACCAGAGCCTTTTTGTTCTTGGGGGGGGGGGAAATAAACCAGTATTAAATTGGCTTTAAAA